>QLOH01000439.1:600000-885698 GCA_026901365.1 Sesbania bispinosa
TAGAAAGGGACATAGTGCATATACTTGTAATATAAGAAAGAATGGTGTTCAAAATGGACATATGATTTGGGTTCCAAAGAACACCCTCCCCAAAACTAACATTCAAGGACCCAAGATGATATGGGTACCAAAAGTTAAGAATTGTGTTGTAGGTGTGCTTGATGGCAAGGCACTCTCAATGGTAACTTAATAGTGGATGCTTCAAGCACATGAAGGGAGATACTTCAAAGCTTATCGACATTACTCCCAAAAACAATGGACATGCCATTTTTGGAGACAACAAAGAAACCAACATGGATCTTTCAAGAGAGTAGAAAACTTTAAAGAGATCATCTTCTTGACAACATCATTGGAGAATTTTCAAAAGGGGTAACAACTAGACTCTCTCTTAAAGATATATATATATATATATATATATAGCTTTTGTTTATAAAATTGAAATAAAAAAAAATGGGTATTTAGAAACAAGTTAAAATGAACATGGTATAGTTGTAAGAAACAAAGTTAGGTTAGTGGCCAAAGGATATAATCAAGAAGAAGGAATAGATTATGAAGAAACTTATGCACCTGTAGCAAGACTAGAAGCTATTAAAATGTTGCTTGCATATGCTTCTATAATGGATTTCAAATTATATCAAATGGATGTCAAAAGTACTTTTCTTAATAGTTTTATTAAAGAAGAAGTGTACGTAGAACAGCCTCCTGGATTTGAAAATCTAGAATTGCCTAATCATGTTTTTAAATTAAAAAAGGCCCTTTATGGATTGAAACAAGCACCTAGGGCTTGGTATGAAAGATTAAGTAAATTTTTGTTAGAAAAAGGATTTACTAGAGGAAAAGTTGATACTACACTCTTTATTAAAAGAAAAATGCATGACATTCTTTTAGTACAAATTTACGTTGATGATATTATTTTTGGTGCTACTAATGAAAAACTGTGCAAGAAATTTTCTAATGACATGCAAAGTGAATTTGAAATGTCTATAATGGGGGTGTTAAATTTCTTCCTTGGACTGCAAATTAAACAAACCAAAAATGGTATATTCATCAACCAAAGCAAATACTGCAAGGAACTATACAAGAGACTTGGAATGGAAAACGCTAAATAAATGGCCACACCTATGAGTACTGCTTGCTACTTGGATAAGGATGAAGATGGGAAGTCCATAGATATAAAACGATATCGAGGTATGATTGGATCCCTTCTCTATTTATCAGCAAGTAGACCAAATATCATGTTTAGTGTATGCTTGTGTGCTAGATATCAGTCAAACCCTAAAGAATCTCATTTAAGTGTTGTTAAAAGGATAATGAGATATTTATTAGGATCTGTTAACTTAGGATTATGGTATCCTAAAAACATGCCATTTAATCTAATAGGATATTCTGACTCAAATTTTGCGGGATGCAAAACTGATAGAAAAAGTACAAGTGGCTAATCTTTTTAGAGATCATGTACAAAAGGGAGATTGTGTTATATAATTTATAGAGACTAAGCAACAATTTGCAGATATTTTTACCAAACCATTACCCAAGGAAAATTTCTTTATGATTAGGCGAGAACTAGGCATATTAGATGTTTCCAACTTAGATCCATAAATATTTTAGAAATAAAGACAGTTTGGATTCAAAAATATGCATACTATGGTTATGATTATGGTTGCTACTTTAATTTGCTCGCGTACATTTGGTTGTTTATGATTTAGGACCTATATGCATACTATGTTTGCGTTTGGATGGTATTTGGTTTTTGATGCATATATGTTTTTTGGATGTCTATTTTTGTTTTTGATGATGCCAAAGGGGGAGAGTTTAGGGAAAATGAAGTAATCAATTTGACTATGTTTTGAAAATTAGGGAAAATGAAGTAATCAATTTGACTATGTTTTGAAAATTTTGGAAAACATTGATCTTGTACAATTTTCTTAAAAGAAAGGATAAATCTTATTTCCCAAGTATCCCAAGTATTCTAAAAGACAAACACAAAGGGGGAGACTAAGGGGAGTGATCGTTATTGACTTAGAAAATCCTGTTTTTCATTCTTCCCTTTAAAGATGGTTGTCATCATCAAAAAGGGGGAGATTGTAGATGCCTTGAATACAGGTTTTGATGATGCCAATAAGAATGAAAGAAAAGAGAAATGCAATGGCAAAGGAAAGAGTTAATTCAAGAATCAAGGATGAATAGAAGATCAAGATCAAAGTCAAGTCAAGAAGGTCAATTAGTTTAAGTTTAATTTAGTTAGACAAAATGTTAAAAGAAGTCTGAGGTTTGCAAGGAATTTGGCACTAAAAAGAAAATTGAACAAAGTATTTTTATATAGTCAAAATCAGTTCAAAGAATAAAATTTTTGAACTGGTAATCGATTACCAAATTGTGTAATCGATAACCAGAAGTTCCAGAATTTAAAATTCAAGATTTTTTGAACTGGTAATCGATTACCAAATCCTGTAATCGATTACCAGAGTGCAGGAATTTCGAAATTTGAATTCCAGGCACAACGTTTCGCAATTTTGAACTGTGTAATCGATTACCATATTCCTGTAATCGATTATCAGTGTACTTTTTCAGAAAATCTTGAAGAGTCATGACTTCTAATCAAGGATTACAATGTTTCATCATCATCCTTATATATATATGACTCATTTTCGAAAATTACAACAGATTACTCATGTAGAAACTTAAAAGAGTGAATTCATTACAAGAAATCAATTGTGCCAAAAACTTGCAAATCTTAAGAAGTTCTTATAGATCTTTCAACTTGTATTATCTACTCTAAAGGAGAGTCCATCTGTATTCAAAGATTGAATTTATTATTGTGGGTTGAAGAGAGGGTGCCTCTCTTGTATGTGGGTGATTCTCAACACAAGAAAGGGTTCCAAGGTGTTGGATGATTCATCATTTGTAAAGGATTTTACAAATAGTGGAAATCTCAAGTGGGTACTTGAGGACTGGACGTAGGCAAGTGGTTGGCCGAACCAGTATAAACTAAGTTTGCACTTTTCTTATCCCTTAACTCTTATTTAACTTTCATGGTTATATATTCATCATATTAAGAGTATGCATTCTTCTTCATCTTAATTAAAGCCTTTTTAAGTACAGTAAGGGCAAGATAAATTAGTAATCGAAAAGATTAGATTAAATCGAATAACTTAATTCATCCCCCCTCTTAAGTTAGTGAGGCCACTTGTCTAACAATTTATTTAATTTAATTAATATTTTACTTAATAAAATTTAGGATGTTACACCGTTCGACCTAATTTCCATTGGCTTCAATGCTAATGATCAGGTCGACGGAATACCCAATGCCATGAGTCTTTCCAACATCACATAACAACTCTTTAGGCCGAACGCTTTAGCAAAACGTGAGTTTATTAGGTATCTAATGACACTTCTTTATTCCTTCCCCACGCAGGCAGTTAAGCTGTGGTGATGACCTGCTCGATTGCAGAGAAGAAGGAAGAGGAGAAAAAAGCAGCAGAAGAAGGATCAGCTTCTGAAGATATATAAGGCCCTTTTAATTTTTTACATGTTATGTACTTATTATTTTGTATTCCCTTCCTGTAATCACAATAAAGATTGAACAACCAATTTATTCTTCGATTTGTATTTGAAGAACTTTTAATTCATTTGGCTTATTTATATTTTGATTATCACTTGAAGGCCTTTCTAATTCGATACCAACAATTGGTTAAGAAGCCATTGACCTATGTGAAGCCTGAAGAGGCTTGTAAGATAGAATAAATGTTATGAGAATCTTGACGAGACTTGTTTGAAATATACATTGTGTAAACAAGCTTGTTGATAGAAGAAAATCCTACTAAGGTAGGTACTGGACATTTGTGAGTGAACCAGTCTAAAAATAATTATATGGTATCTCAAACCCTCATTTTCTTTAATTTATGCACTCTATTAATATTTCTTA
The DNA here is from genome assembly GCA_026901365.1 of Sesbania bispinosa. NCBI lineage: Eukaryota > Viridiplantae > Streptophyta > Magnoliopsida > Fabales > Fabaceae > Sesbania > Sesbania bispinosa. Next base: position 603,926 of record QLOH01000439.1, read on the forward strand.
CTCATACTTGTACCTACATAAGTACATGCTTCTGTATGAAAAAAAATTAGCTTTTGTAAAACTAGTCTATAAACTACATTTTCTATATATATATATATATATATATATATATAACTTTCTTATTATTTAAATAAGGATTATCTAGGAATATTTATTAAATTTTGCATTGATTTGGTTCATCAGAAGCATACTTTCCTGATTCCGTGCTTAGTCTTCCTTCACAAGTTGAGTACATTATATCAAATTTGCATAAAATATTTTTTTAAAGAAGTTTTACAACATACTTTAATTGGTTATTGATCAATTAAGTTATTTGGAAAGTTTGATAAAAACTTAAACTCATTTGACAATTCAGAAGCACTATTTGAAAATTTATTTCTTAGAATTCTATTTTTTATAATTTCCAGCAACATATTTTTTGAATTAATCTCTACCTATCAGATTCTGCTTCTGATCAAACTTTGGAATTTAAAATATTTTGTTATCCATCATAAGTGATTAATTAATAGTTATAACTAAATCTTTTGATATGTGAATCTTTAGAAGATTATTTTAAACTTTTGTTCAACCAACTGTTGCCTCTAGAGAACCTTTTCATAGCCAAGTTCTTGCTTGAATATTGTCTGTTTGGTTTACAGTTGAGTAGAATTGATTTTGGAAATCAATGGTTGAGATGAGTGTTTCACGTTTTACGAAGCACATTGGACGGGAGAGATTTAAAATCAATTCCACGAAACCATGGTTTTGAATTTTACAACGGCAAACCAAATGAGCTATAAGAAATCAACAAGGACCGTTCATTTGCACATGCTGGAAAATTTATCAAGGGTCACAATTCAACCTTCCCCTTCTTGTAATTGATCTCTAATCCATTTCACACTGGTCCATCTAGCCCTAAGAATTTCATTTCCATCATCATCATTTGGTACATAATCTCCATTCTCAGTGATGTCTCACAAATCAGTGTGTGGATTCGATAAAAAACTTTATCCTATCCTCTTAGTAATGATAATTTTCACTATCGAAAGTGGGGGATGAGTAATGGAAGCTCCTTTAGTGAAAAACATTTCTTGAACTAGTGTTGATATTGTTGCTTCTCTTGGATCTCTCCTCTTCGTTGTTAGGTACTTAATTAACCCCAAAGGCTGGGCTTTGATACTAACTCTAACTACACATAGAAAATATAAGAAAGAGGGTTAAATTGTGTTTTTAAAATTTTTGTCTAAAGATGATTTATATTTTTTCAAATAATGATTGAAATGATAGAGTAAAAAAGTTATATTAGAAGAAAATTTTGACCTTTTCATAATGTTTTGTTTGAAGCTTCAAATGAAATGTTAAAGAATAATTTTTCAGAAATCGTTTAACAAAAAAATTTCGTTCTAAAGCATACTTAACTCATGGTTATATTCAATTTAAGCTAAACAGTTAAGTAAGAGATAAAGCTTAAAAATATCACTCAAATTAAGAATTTGTCTCGATTCAGTCTCAAAACTTGAGAACTACATGTAGTCCCCAACACACTTTTTTTTTTTTGCACTAAATTAAGTATTTTAGACAACTATTGGTTGTACTAGCTAGTATTATTTTATTTAAAGCCTCTTTAGGCTCACACCAATATAAGGATTATTTTCACATCCTGTCATTCCAGGCTCTAATTAACTTTCACATAGATATAATGAATGGAGTAATAAATAAGTTTGGTTATACTCAATATCACTCAAAGAATGGATAAAAGGTAAGTAATAAGTTCATTTAAAGATGTTATCGAATCTAGATTTATATGTGTCATTTTTGTGTGAATTTTTTGCTGAATTTTAGGATATTTAAAGTTTAGAATCCCTAAGTTTTAATGATTACAATTTTTAGATTGTATATATGTTAATTAATAGTAATTGATAAGTCTGAAGTTAAAATTTGTAGAATAGTTACTTAAAGCTTCATTTGAAATTTAGTTTAAAGGATGCCATCACGTTTCAATATGAAATTCTCAAAGTCAAACACAATCCGAAGCTCACTAGTTAAAAGGCAGGAGCTCAATACATCCAACGACCATCTGAACACAAGTTGACAATGAGTGCAAATTCAAATATCAAGTCAACTTGTTTGAAGCAACAATGTTCACGCAATGTTCCTTTCACTTCAAAGGAAAGACAAAGTGAACTTTTGTAGAGGAACAATGCGCCGGTTGGCAAAAAGTAGAAAAACTATAGGTTGAAGAACAATTTTCCCTATTAAGAAGTCATTAGGTAACTGATAAAAGCAACCTGGAATAGTTAATTATCAAACTCAACGACTCCGTGCACAAAATGTTATTAAAGGATATTTAAAAACTGCTCTCATAATGTTCATATCCACTAGAGTCTATAAATAGAAGAATTAAAAAACTGAAGAAGGATCTTCGATGCGTACAAGCTTAAAGTTTTCAAGCTATCGTTCATTCATTCATTATTTGTTTAGAAAATTTTTTGTAACACTTTGTTTAGTTAGATAACCCCTTTGTGTTATTATTTGTGCTTATTTGTATATATAACCTACCCACATTTAGTGCTCATTCTCAAAGTGTAACCCATACATTTTTCTTCTCACATAGTTTAAGTGTTCGAGCCAAAGGATGCTGGGTGAGAAAATAATACCTAGTTGTAAGTAAGCTATCTTGAAGAGGCTGGTATACTTGTATTTCATTGAGAATAGTGTAATTCCAATATGTGTTAAAGACTGAACTTATAGTGTGAACTAACGGTAGCAATATGGGCTAGGTCGCACAACCTGCATTTTTTCGCGGGGCGGGTTGGGATTTTGAGCCCATAACCCACTTTGGCCCACCCCGCTCAACCCGCTAATTTTGCGGGCCGGAAGCGGGACGGGCCTGGCTCGCGGGCTAATTGTTAAATTAAAATAATCAAACTAATATTAAAGTAACTAAAATTGAAAATTTATTTGGGTATTTCATACTTCATAATGATTAGTAAAGGATGGAATCAATTTTCATGTGACTATAACATGCTATAATTGCCATATCATGTAGGTTTATTTTTTTATATAAGAATCACGTTTAAATCATAAATTTATATGTCCTCCGTATAAATATATTTACATTAGAATTATGAAATAAATTTTAAAAAGTGATTTTATAATTAAGTTTTGATATAAAAATGATTTATAAAAAGAAACAACTGTGTAAAATTAATTAAGTATTTTTTCAAATAATTTTTTTAATTTTTTTGTGGGCTAGCCCGCACATATGCGGGGTAGGCTGCAACTTCCAGCCCATATTCTAAAAGTGGGCCAGCCCGCCCCGCACTATTTTGTGCGGGCCAAAGGCGGGTCGATGCGGAGCGGAGTGGCCCGGCCCGCATTGCCATCTCTAGTGTGAACTAGTATATACTAATATGGTTAAGTGTGAACTATAGTATATAAACATCAGGTGTTGATCTTCTTCTCCCTTGCTCTGTATATTTAAACTTGTTATTTTTCTTAATATATATTAATAAAGGGTTAAGTGTGAGCTTCTAAAACCAACATTAAGAACTCTTTGTGAAAAAGATTGTAAAAATACTTTTCCAAAATTACCATCGGATTTTTTGGATCCATGTTACATCAAATCCTTAAGATGCAAGTTTGAAGTTTTACGAAAGTTACTTCTGCTAATTAGGTGGTGTTTTTTCCAAAAATCTTTAGAAAATATAATTCAATCCCATTCTTATTGTTCTGGAGTATTACTATACTCCCGATCCGACATCGTGGACATCTAGCCGACATCGACCGACATATTAGACAATCACCGGATGAAGATCCGACATGCTCAAGATATATCCATCATAACACCTCCCTGGATCACCTGTTTGAGGAATCCGATGCCTTGCATCACGTCTATCTTAGATGATTACTGAAGTACCACCGACATGAAGGATCCGTTCTCACACCTCGGCAATCTTGTACACGGACCGGATATTCACTTTAGCGCGTGAGTCCACTTTCTTGTAGGCGCGTCACGCCGGAAATCACGGAATCCGTTATAACTGCTTAACGAACTTTCCCGCCCAAATTCATCTATAAATACCACGAATCATCTCCATTTTCAGGTATACTTTCATTCTCTTTGTCGTTACTCTGCTCATACACATACTGACTTGAGCGTCGGAGTCCCTGCAGGTACTCCACCCTTTTCCGTCCAAGCTCCGTCGAAGATCGTCGCCATACCTCCATTGAAGACTAGCTTATTCAAAGTTACTGGAAGATCACTTATGTTTTTCATGTGTATTTTAATTTTGTCTTATTTTTAATTTATTTTTTAGAATAAAAATGTCTAATAAATATTAAATTGATAAAGTTAAAAGTTCAAAAGATGATTTGATAAAATAAAATAATTAAATTATAAATGAATTAAATAAATTAAATTTATTCAAAACTTATATTTTTAAATAAATAAATCAAATTCAAATATTAATTAAATTTTTTCTATAGATCAAACATCAGCATCGATCAAATATTTCACTCAGCTAATTCACTCGTTATTGCTCCATATGTTGGCTGGGGTTACTCACCATTTTTCGTGCGGTTTTTAGCCAAGTTGTTAGGATTTTGTAACAAAACAGATCATATCATATACTTTTACCAAAAAAAAAAAAAAAAGATCATATCATATACGACAGACAAGGGACTCAGGGAGGGCATCGTTAATTTCTTTCCGCAATGAGTGACCCTTACAATAATCGCCCAACAAAAAAAAACGTTTCACATGCACCTCTATGACAGCTCAATGAATGGAAAGGAAAAAATTGAGAAATAAGATATGTATAGATTTGATGGATGAAAAAAATATAGTCAGAAAAAGAGTGGAGGTTTAAACGAAGAGATGAGGTACATCATTTTTATAAGTTTTTTAAAATATTATTTATATAACACTAATTTATTTTCTATTTCCTTTTATCACATCAAATATTTTATTCTACAGTTCTCACTTTTTTTTTTCACATTTTCCACTCTCTAATATCCCTCTAAATCTTCTTTTTCTTTCTTTTTATCTCTAACTTTTACGTTTTTTTTACTTTTTTTATCTCTATTACACCCTATATTTTTTTGGTAAATTAAAATTTAGAGTAAGCGAATGACGTCCCAGCCCAAGACAGGGAAGGTCTCTGGCACAAAGAGCGTTTACAGAGATACTTACGTTTACCTCACTTCAAAAGGATAAATGGGGGTTCGAATCTATTGCCTCGAAGATGCGAGACCTATATTTGGGGTGTCAAGATATTATTATTTTATTTTTTATTATTATAAAAGAATTAGGTTGATTTTTTTACACATTCTTATATATTTTATTTTTCTTAATATCACCCTCTTTTTTTATCCTTAAAAAGGTGTAATAGAAGGGTAAAAAATCTTAAGTAATTGATTAAATCTCGAATAGAATTATGAGTTGTGAGAATATACGGTTAATTAGAAAAGAAAGACTCAGACATATTTACAATGGGACCCGTTACTCCACGTCCATGGGGTATAGCATTTTGAAGAATTACACAGATTCCATTGATCTTACGGTGGAATCAAGTTGTCTATAGACGTACGCAAAACCTCTTCTATGGATCCACGGATTGATGTCAGGCCCCACATCACCTCACAACCATCCAAAACCTAAGTTAACTGCCAGCTAAAACTCATGCTGTTTGTTACATGTTGCCCCAATTGCCGTTAATAATTTTTTAATAATCATTGATATGCTCATTTCTTACACAACTCATCCCATTTGGCGTTGCACACCACCATAACCACTATATAAACCACCCTTCATTGCAACTAACTCCCATCACTCTCCTCTTAAGCTCTAGAACTAGCTACTACAAGAGTTTAAGATGGCTTCTAAAACTAGTTCCTCCTTTGCTCTTTTCCTCACTCTCAACCTCCTCTTCTTTGCACTTGTCACTTCCTGCGGAGAGTGCCCTAGCCCAAAGCCCAAGCCCAAGCCCAGCCCAAAGCCTAAGCCAAACCCCAAGCCCAGCCCCAACCCTACCCCTTCAAGTGGCGCATGCCCCCGTGACGCACTCAAACTTGGCGTGTGCGCCAATGTGCTGAACGGGTTGTTGAATGTGACTTTGGGTCAACCACCAGTGACCCCTTGCTGCTCCCTCCTCAATGGCCTTGTTGATCTTGAGGCTGCAGTGTGCCTTTGCACTGCACTCAAAGCAAACGTTTTGGGCATCAACCTCAACCTTCCTATCTCACTCAGTTTGCTTCTCAATGTTTGCTCAAGGCAAGTCCCACGTGACTTCCAATGTGCCTAATTAAGCACATATAGCATATCTACTTTTGCTATTCCAATTTGCTAGTTGTGGCTTTCCATTGTTTTTCTTATTTGATTCTTGTATACGTGCATGGATGATTAACTGCTCGTTATTCCTTCGATTTAATTAGTGTTTATTTTATTTTATCAGAGTGTCACTATAAATAAATTCCTTATGCAATTCGCATGGGAATGAACTAGTGTAATTTATTTGATTGAGAAATGATTATATTAGAAATCCTTGTTGATTTATTTCTCATTTGTTTTTCGTCTTGGTGAATGTGAGATCAGTAGCTGATTAATTAGGTAATTCAACTTGGTACTTCTAACTTCCGTCTAGTAAATAAAAAAGGGTTAGAATATTAGGAAGAAGAATAAAAAGGAATAAAACCACCGCAGCATATAAAAACTGCAATGAGTCCGTGACTAATATGCTATATTACTCCATGCAATTATTGATATTTTATTCTTAAATACCAAGATTAAAAAAATGGAAAACCTCCGAATAGTTAGCTAACCAGATCTATATTATCGGTGGAGGGCTTTAGGCCCAATCAGTTCATGAGACAAGTTGATATTAATCATGACCAACATAAATCAATATTGTCATGATTAGATTTGACTAAAACAATAATCATGACCATATATTCCTGATTGTATAATTAAGATTAACTTCTGACCACAATACAAATATATATATATATATACACACACATTCAAGTGAGTCAAGATCCACGGATATCAAATATATATATATATATATATATATATATATATTTTACAATATATATTACTGTACTATTTAATATTTTTTATAAAATATAAAATAGATTAATTGAGTTGTTGAATTGTGTACGTAGTATTATCTTGATGACCATATAATTTATTACTGATTATTTATTTATGTTTTAACAATAAATTATATATTAAAATAAAATGATGAGTACCAATTAATTTTTAATTTATGTAAAAATTATAGACTTAATTTACTTAATAAGCACTTTGAATCCAAAAATGACATTGATAAAATTTGTCATTTATAAAAGGTTATTATGTGGTGTCTACGAATCCTATCACCACCTGCACAATTCTGCTAGCTACTAATAATGACTTGATTAAAAAACAAAGTAACTAATTTGAAGTGTGGTTGGATGAAGATCTGATTAAATTCATCTCATATATAAAGTGAAAAGAAAAAAAGGGAGAGATGATAGAACAAGATTTTTGTGATTTCACTGCAAAGTATAAATATGCATATCTTTTATGTCAATTGCAAATTTCTCTAACTAATTTTAAAGGGCCTAAAATGAGTTTACCATGCAAATAATTACAGATTACCCTATGACAATTTTCTTGTTAAATAAACTTCCACGGCTATTGTATTTGATTTATTTCTATCTGATACATTTTTTCCCCTCATGTTATCCTTATATGGTTCATACATGTACTTCGTTGTATATATATCTATTATTTCATATGTATCCTTTTGTTTCTGGCTCTAATTAATGCAAATGATAATTAAGACTTGCATTACATTAATATTCTGGCCGTAAGAATACGAATTTGGTATTGATAATTAAAGTCTCTATATTTTAGTCTTGCAGGTTTGAAGAGCTGTTGATAGAGGGGACGAGGGTGATTCGTCAAATCCTAGATGATTTGTTATACATATATAAGTAACATAGCATTACTCTTTAGTATCTCTTTCGGTGCATATGTCTAGTTCTTGATTGTATATATACTTTCACTATATATAGGCTTAATCATATAATGTAGGGTTTTAATTAGGACTCACAACATTAAATCTCCGTATTTTCCATTAATATGGATGGATGACTTAGCCACTAACATATATAAATAATTAAATTAGATGGGATACGGTGATTACAAAAGACTCAAGATTGGTATGACCTATAACGATTTGATGTGGGTAGGACTGACGTTATGAAAAACTCTACAATCCTTAATTACAGTAACCTGAATGACTATGAGTCAGTTTGGTTTACAGTTGAGTAGAATTGATTCTAGAAATGAATGGTTGAGATGAATGATGCACACTTTACGAAGCACATTGAACGAGAGTAATTTAAAATGATCAACTCTGCAAAACCATGATTTTGTACCATTGAAATTTAAAACAAACGAGCTCTTATAGACATTCCCACATGAAGAGCAAGGTACGCCTCTCTATTCCTTGTATACACTACTAATAAAATACTCACTGACTTATGCATTGAAGTGATTCCTTGGAGGTTCCACATCTTCACTACAGGAAACACTATTAAGACTATCTAAAATCACCTCGGAGAAGACCTTCATTCCGGAATACCATCCCAGGCTATTCTGGTACATATCACAAGTAACATCTCACATTGTTAATTTGCATCTCTATTTCAATGTATGATTAGTTTCATTATATGTTTATTTCTAGCTGTAGCACTTTTTATTTTAAATAATTATAATTTGTATCTTCAAAACATTTTAAAATAAGGATAAATACACATCAATAGAGTTATTTCTTATTTATCTCATAGCATGCATGCTTGCTTATTGAAAATCCAAGTTTGGATGGTAAAGTTTCACATAGGTTAGAATGAATTTAATAAACAAATTAAAAGTATATGATAACAAACTCAGAAATATGATGCCTTTAGGCCCTCCTTGACCCCAACACTGTCCTGAGATTTTATTTCTTTCATTTACAAAAGAAGCAAACATATCTTTATTTCTTCAAGCCTATGCTTAGTTTGCATGTGACTGATCTCGTGATAAGCATACATTTACGGTCACACAATTGAAACATTTAAATTAATTTTAAATTTAGTTGTTTTCTGCCTTTTTTTTCTCTGTATAGGATCAATTGAGTTGGGTGTTGATATGTCCAATTTGGAATTTCCTATTTTTTTCTTAGATTTAAATATATATATATATATATATATGCTTAATTTTGTACGTTGCTGATAGTTTATACCATAAAGAGAATGGTTTTAGTTCTGAACCAAATTTATTTGGTTCATCTAGTTCAGTCTCATTTGTGAATGAATATTTTATTTTTTATTAAATATATACTCCTTAATTATGTAATTATTTGAGTTTGATTTAAAAGAAAAATATAAGTTTACAATACAATTTATGATAGTTGGGTTTATTAATTTCAAGTTGAAGGAAAAAACTTTTATATTACACCATACTATCAATTTGAGTTTTAATTAATCATTTTCAATCAATATTTCAGAAAAATAATTGAAAACAAATTTAATATCAGCCACTAAAAAAAAATTAAAATATTATATTTTTACATTCCAGGACCACGATGACTCGATCAAAACACCATTAAGTGGAAGTAATATTATTCTCATTCTTTTGAACCTATGCATCATTTTAGATGTTATTCTTCCGCGTGATTTCATTTAGTAACCATATTCCATTCATATAATTGACACAATTTAGTTTTTAAATTTAATTATCATTTCAAAATTATTTAATTCAATCCATATAATATCTATATCTCAGTTTTTTTTTGGGGATTTTTTATTCTGTATTAAAAATTAAATAATCTTTTTGAGAGAGTCTTTAATTTATGGTTATGTTTGAATTGATATAGAGGAGTGGAATAAAATGAAGTCATAATAGATTCCATTGTATAAATTATTTAAAATATGATAGAATATAATAGAACACACATGGAATACATTTTACCCAATTCCATCCAATAACCATATTTTATTCCCTCTAATTACGTGAGTTTGGATTGAGATAAATCTTTTTCTTTATTCCATTATAAAACTATTCAAACAATAAAATGATTCCTCAATTCCATTAGTGTTCTATTTATTCATACAACAAATAAATAAACAAACAAATATATATATATATATTTCTTTATCTTTGTTCATCAGAATCATTATTTTTCTTTTTTCTCTTTATACATTTATTTCTTTGTTATAAAATTTGTTATATAAATATAATTAGTCAATTCAATATGTTCCATCTAAAAGAAATAATCATTTTCATACATGAAAAATATTTGAGGTCAAACAAATTAATGGAAAAAAAACCTATCATTTCTATCCCCGAAAAATGATAAAAAGAAAAGTAAATTAGTTTTTTCGAAAAATTAAATTGATATTAAAAAATAATTAAATTAATCTCATTTTTCATTTTTCAGTGGTAGTTTTCAAGAAAAGAAAAGTGGTATTTAATTTATTCTCCATCTCTTGATTACATATTTTCTACCAGATATGTTGCAAGCATATACATGATGTATTCCAACAAATGGATAGATTACTTATTTTCTTAATTATTAGGGGAATATTTTAGTTCTAGAGAAAGTGGCAAAAAGACAATGGCATATGGTAGCAACAGCTAGTATTTTACACCATAATATAATTAAATAAAACATATCAAAAAAAGAAATCTTCGTTAGCACAACAGAGAACATTCCATCAAATTTCATTTCAAGAAGTAGAAATTCATTCAAGACTGCAATAAGCAATTACAGTTACAGTTACAAGTACAACTGCATTATCTCAGTAAAAGAAGATCAGTTACTTAGCATGGAGCAAACATTACAGCACTAATCAGTCATCAATTCATCACAATATTAAAGGACACAAAATACCAAACGCTTGAATTAGGCACACTGGAAGTCAGAGGGTGGGTTCTTCTCACAGGCATTAAGGAGCAAACTAAGTGAAATAGGAATGTTAAGATTAATGCCAAGAATGTTAGCTTTGATGGCAGTGCAGAGGCAAACTGCAACTTCAAGATCAAGAAGTCCTTCTAACACAGAGCAACATGGGTGGTCTGGTGGTGACCCCACCACTGCACCAATTGGTCCATTAAGCAGCTTGGCACATACTCCAAGCTTGAGTGCATCTCTAGGACAGCCCTTTGTGGCAGGACTTGGGTTTGGGAAAGGGAATGGATTTGGCTTTGGCTGTGTACAAGTGTAGCAACCACTTGCCAGAACAGAGAAAAGCAAATTGATGGTGAAAAACAGAGCAAGAGTTGAAGATCTTGAAGGATTCATTTCTTTCAACAGAAAATTAGCAGTAAAATGTTAAGCTAATACTGCTTAATTACAACTGTAATTGCGTGAAGGAGGAGTTAATGATGCTGTTATATATAGTGTTAAAAGTTAATTCCACTTTTTGGCCGAGAGAGATTAAAGAATGTGTGTCACAAGTTTTGATGTTTTTAAGTATCAAACATGTGAACCGACCAAACGGTCTTTAAGTTTAGCTGGCAGTGTAAGTGAATCGACATAAAAAAATGGTAGGGATTCCACTTTCCAAAATAAAAAATATATTTATTATTATTTTTTGCTTGATAGGTTGATTATAATATCGACCAATTGGCTTAAACACTCCCGTGAACTTCATCCATGATGCGCGGGAAAGGGCGTGTGATTTGATTCCCGGTGGTAGGTTTTGCCTTTGATCTTTAATTTATATTAATGCACTGTATAGTATATATATGTAATATGGACAAATGTGCAATTAATGTGCGACAAATTAACACATGTAAGAGACCCATAGATCAATATGGGCTCACCTTTGCCAAATTTAAGAACTGTTTTGTTATGATTCCCAATCGAGGTATTTGACCCTCACAACCCAAGGCAAAATTGGTTTTGGTACTTGTGATATTATATAGCCCACACTATTCGATTAAGAAGTCTTACAACGTGCTGGTCCAAACGTTAATGTTACCGAGAATAATTTACTTTCTTTCTTATACGAACATTAATGTCCAATAGTTTGACAATAAAGTAAAATAGTATCTCAACATGTACAAAAAATAGATATGTAGAAGGGGTATGGTTATAAGAACATCTCATAAGTCCGTTTGGTTTACGGTTGAGTAGAATTGATTTTAAAAATCAATGGTTGAGATGACGGAAGTGATTTAAAATCAATTCTGCAAAACCATGGTTTTGAGTTTTTCAACTCCAAACCAAACAGGCTAAACAAGTTTGTTGGGCGCGGGGGAGTTGGTTATTCTTGAACCCTCAAAGTGGAAAGAATCATGCAAAAGACAACATTTAGAAAAAAAAACAAAAACATTGTGTTAATTGGATTTTATATAGTATTCAAATGATTATTTATTGGGTTTGTCTATGGTGGGACCATGGTCACGTGGTCCAAAATGTAGAAATATAGGAATTTAAATTCCTAATCACCAAATTTAACGTTCATTTATTAATGATTGATATTAAAATAGTTTTCAATTGCTTTTATGAAATATTACTTGAAAATAATAAAAATTCAAATTGATATTACCATGTAATGTAAATTTTGCCTTTTAACTTTAAATTGATATATCCTCAATGAAATTAGCATAGACTGTATTGTAAATCCATTTTTTCCTTAAATTAAACTCAAATAGTCATATAAAGACTATTTAATAAAAAATAAAATTATCTATTTACCTTTTGTAAGCAAAAAAATGTAAGTTGGATTAGGTGAACCAAATTTTGTTTGAAATCGTCCTTATTTATTTTTGCTCTCACAAGTCTTACTAGAGATCGAACTCAAGCAGATTGATTCCAACAAAAGTCACTACAAGAGAATATGAGTATGGAGAGATTTTTTCTTTTATTAACCATCGTTCTTCGACTTTTTGACAAAAAAAGTGTAAAACAAACTAATTACTCGAAAAATACAGAATTTTTTTTATCACCATATATGGGCTGGTTTTTTACACCGTTGGTATGAATTAAGAAAATTATGCTAAGACTGAGAAGAGACGTAAACATACTGACAGGAACTCGAAGAGAGGCCAGGATAAGAGCTCGAAGCCAAATGAGTGCTACATCTTGAAGCAGTGGCTTGTAGTTCAAAACATTAAGGTTAGAAGTTGGTCAGCAAAGTTCGAAGGGGAGCTCCAGAGAAGCCACATTCGAAGCCAGTTCGGGCTGGACCCCATCCACGTCAAGAAGCTGTTACAAATTAGTTTTATCTTCCAACGCACCAAAGGATCTGGGAACATGGAAGTTCTGATTGCTGAGTCAACCTAAGAGGGTCCCAGAAGCAGTTAGAGGCAGTTCCAGGAACAGTTAAAAGGATTGCGTATAAATAGGATGAATGTTAAGGCAACAAGGTCCGCAAACTGAAAACTCAAGCATACAGAAGCCGCAACATCCATCGAGAGATCAAGGCAACCTCATTGCGCAAAGCAAGTAGGAACTGCAGATCAATCTCTCCTTTCCCTTCACTTCACCTTATGTTTTTGTTATTTACATTTGCTTGTAATGTATGTTATGTTCTTAGCCATTTAAGTTCGAAATAAAGTTGATAAACATCTTCTGCTTTATCTACTTCAACATTTTTCCTTTTATCCACTTTAACACGTAATAAAATCAATTACAACACTTAAAAAGTACCTAGTAAGAAAATATGTATCTCATCCCCACATTGATCAAGAAATATATTTTTAAACAAATTAAGGGATAAATAGACACACTAAAAAATGAATAAAATAAAAAGACCAATTGCTTTAGTGTTTCACAAAAGAGCTTATGTGGGAATAAATCGACCCCTTTTTATTTTGTGTTATTTAGTTTTTTATAAGGTGAATTGGTCAATTACATTTTCTATTATATTATATATTACAAATATTATATATATATATATCATGAAATATATAATAAATTGTCATATTATTTTAAAAAATATTACAAGTAGTGAAATATTTTTAACAGGTTTTCATTTTAATCATAAAAAATTCATTTGTTTTTGAATTAAAAAGGGAGGTTGGATACGGAATTGATCTATATATCTAACATATCAGCTTTTAGTTTTTAATAATCAATTGGAGACGAATAATGTTGAACAAATAAATTTTCGTTTTATTTCCATCTCTTAAATTATTTTACCATTGATATTGTTATTTTATAATTTAGAGATGGAATTAAAGACGAAGAACTCGCCGGGCTCGGTCATTTACCCAGTCACCACCCTTTTTTATGTGGGTGGCAATGAAGAACTCGTCGGGCTCGACCTCCCGCCCAAGTTGTCAATTCTACATAGAAAAATGACATAAATTAATTATTTTAACAACAAATATAAACATAATATAGAAGAGTGTTTGTTTATACATACCATATCCAACGCCACCTCAAGGTTGGCCCTGCGGCCCTTGGTGTGGACTGTCCCCCGCGTCAAGCCCGGTTGCTCTTGTTACGAGCGAACTTCCCCCTAAATTCGTCAGAATCCCGGTAGGCCAAAAGACCCTCACAGGCCTCCTCACCACACCACGTGGGCCTTTTCCAAGCCTTCCGAGCCTTGTTCATCATATCTCGAAGGCGACGATCAACCCTCTGCTCGTACACTTTCTTGATTTGGGCCTCATGAGAAGGGTCTCAAGTAACTCGACTCTGTAAAATAAAAATAGGGTAAGTTATGAAAAATTGACATATCTTAAGAAAAAACTGCAAGTGTTTAGGGTTTATAATTACTATGAAATCTTCCCACCACATGTCGCTTACATCCTTCGGGGTGACCTCCCAAAGGTAGTGAGGACCCCGAAACTGAGAACGTATCGCATGACCAATGGTTGCGATAAGTGGGTTGTTAGGCACCCAACTGCAAAATAAAATATTCAATATTAACAGTTAAAACAATTAAAGATGTTATATTAATATCAATTCTAAAGAAGGAAAAAAGATAAACAAACTCACCCCTTGCCAAATGGTCTGATAATAACCCAACCTTGAGCGTCTACCTCACGCGGTCAGCTTGAGCCGGCACCCTGGAACCGAGCTGGCTCCCAATCAGACTCATGGTCAGTCTCCCCATCCATCTGATCCTGAGCGTCCTCAGCGTCTAGCTCGGGCTCAGCGTCCTTCTCCATTGGAGGCATTTGAACTAATCTCGGTGTCGGGATAAACCTCATACCATCGAACTGTGGAGCAGAAGGTGGAAGGGAGGAAGAAGAAAAAGACTGGATGGCGGCCGCCGGAGCCGCTGAAGTAGATGGATGCTCCGACATCTGATCAAAGTGAGAGAGGTTGGCCCTCTCCTGCATCGCGCGAGCTGCTCTTGCACGTAGCTCGCCCGGAGGGATGGACCTCCCTATACTAAGTGGCATCTTCTCTCCACCTCTACCACGCATCCTAGGCATTAAATTTTTCCTATAAACTATAGACATTATATAAATTAAATAATTATATAAGTTAAAATTACTAATTATTAATTACCAATATACTAATAAATTAAATAATTACTAATATACTAATTACAAATATACTAATAAAACTAATTACTAATTACTATATACATTATATAAAATTTAAATAATTATATAAATAAAAATTACTAATTACTAATTAGTAATATACTAATAAATTAAATAATTACTAATATACTAATTACTAATTACGAATATACTAATAAAACTAATAAAACTAATTACTACTATATAAATTAAATAATTACTAATTACTAATATTAGGGGTGTTCAAATCCAATCCAATCCAATTGGAACCGCAATAACCGATCCAAAAAAACCGCAAACCAAGCAAACCGCAAACCGAAAAAAACCGCAAACCGCAAAAAACCGAAATTTTTTATTGGATTGGATTGGATTTCGGATCTACATGTGAGAACCAATCCAATCCAAACCGATCCAAACTTTTTTAAATATTTTGATATATTATCATTATTGATATTATTTTTCTGCGATAATGTAAAAAAATTATTATTATGCAACTATATTTAACAAATAACGTTCAATCATGTGATTGAAAGCCATCAAGTAATTTGTGTGTTATAATATAGGATAAGATAATTGCATGTTTTATCATATTGGGTTTACTATAAGTGAATATTGTTATATGGACAACGAAATTGAGATCCACCCTCATATCTAACTAAGTATTTAAAGTTAAGTACAACTTATGTATTCAAGAAACATTAACAATTTGGTAAAGCATAACTTTTCGGCTTTAAATTGGTAAATGATTAACGATTTCAGAAACTAGTAATGATGTCGTAGTTTTACTTTCATAACTTCATTTTTTAGTTTATTTGAGAAACCGAAGTCTAATCCAATCCAAACCGATTAAAATTGGATTGGATTGGATTGGATTTGGAAAAAAATCAAAACCGATTGGATGATTAAATGAGAAAACCGAAATTATTGGATTGGATGATTTTTCCCTCAAAACCGATCCAATCCAATCCGCGAACACCCCTAACTAATATACTAATAAAACTAATAAACAAGATACCTACTAAAGCAATGTTTAAAACTAATAACCTAATACATGTATCACATTAATAAACTAATAAAACAAATAAACTATTAATTATAAATAAATTAATTAAAACTATAAAACTTACTAGTTGCGACGCCGCAGAAGGAACGAATATAGAATGAGCTCTAAAGTCACCTACAGACAACTATTTTGATTTCTGATCGGTTCAAAATGATCCTATGAAGGAGGGGAACATTTTAATTGGTGAGTTTTTGAGAATAAAAAGAGAGAGACAGAAACAAAGGGGTGGCCCTATGGGAGAAAAGGGGAGGGGAAGGGTTTTTACGCGTACAACTTTTAATGTAGCGACGCTACATTTAAAACTAATCAGCGCGTGCCAAATTTAAATTTTTTTAATGTAGCGACGACCTACCGTCGCTACGTTTAATTTTGATTTTTTAAGAAAAAAAAAATTATTGTAGCGACGGCCTGACCTTCGCTACCTAGCGACGGCTTGGTCGTCACTAAATATTAATTGCATTGAATAGTACATTTAATGTTGTAGCAATGCGCTAGAGACGGTTTGACCGTCGCTACTAGCGACGCCTTATGGCCGTCTCTACATGGTCGTCGCTAAATTACGAATTTCTTGTAGTGTTTGACCATAAAAAGTTACCATGTAGGAAGCATAATAGATACAAAGTATCACTATTGGAAATAAGATTTAAAGACGCCCAAAAGAATATGGTTACTTTCCAGCCGTCATCCTATACGATGCGGTGACTTTTTTGTAAAAATAACAAACTTTACAACAACGATTTCATTTCAAACGTAGTGAAAAAAACAAAAGACGACGGTTACAAAGCCAACTAGTGTGAAAAGTTACTCATAATAAAAGAAATGTTTAAAAAAAGAAAATTAAGCAATAACGACAGTTCCTAGAAGGACCGTCGTTAATAGTATTTTAAGAAGAAAAGAAAGAAAAGGTGACCAACAACGACGGGTCCTGAAGGACCAGCATGAAAGGGGAAATAACGACGGTTCTTAGAAGGATCGTCATTAAAAGTATTTTAAAAAAGAAAAAGAATAAAAAATGACCAACAATGACGGGTCCTAAAAAGACTGTCGTGAAAAGTATTTAAAAAAAGAAAAAAAGGAAAAAAGTTGACCAACAACGACGGGTCCTGAAGGACCGTCGTTAAAGACATTTAAAAAAAGTTACAAACAACGGTGAGCAGGATGAACCGTCATTGTTTCTCTATTCTTTTGCCACGTGGCCCTCTCAGAAACAACGACAGGCATTATTTGGGCCGTAGTTATAGGTGTGAAACAACGACGGTTCCTTGCTGGACCGTCGTTATTTCTCTATTAATAGACGCGAGCCCTTCTTCTTCCACATTTTCCCTTGTACGCTGCGACCGTTTCTCTCTCGTCCCTCACAATTTCTCTCTCGTCCCTTACCATTTCTCTCTCAAACACATACATTCTCTCACTAGCAAATCCCTTTCTCTCTCATCCCTCACTGTTTCCATTTGTCTCTCGTCTCTCACCGTTTCCCTTTCTCTCTCGTCCCAATCGTTTCTTCTCCGTTTGTGGTGCGTCATCCCTGCAGCCGTCGTGGTGTGTCATTGCTACTCCTTCTCCGTCGCGCGCCCCTACTGGTTCGTGGTGCGCCACTGCTGCACGTCTCCACCGCGACGCTTCATTTTTTGCGTCTTCCTCTTCTTCTCCTTGTGTGCAGCTGCTGTTGAGGTAAGTGCAACAATTTTGTTAATTTTTTTTTTGTTTTTTATTTGCATGATTTTTATATTAGGATTTTATAATACATATATTTAAATTTATGTTATACATATTAGGAATGTATTACGAATTAGGAATTTATTGGCACACATATATTAGAAATTTAGGTTGTGATTTAGGAATGTATTAGGAATTTATGTTATGTGTTATATATGTATTAGAAATTAGGAATGTTATACATATTAGGAATATATTAGGAATTTAAAATGTGATTTATGATTGTGATTAGGATAATTGTATTAGGTGTTTATTGATGTTAGAATGTAAGAATATTATTTAGATAGAATTGAAAATTGTGTGTTAATGTTTAAAAATTTCATTTACACTACCCGATAAAAATGTTAGTTAATGTTTTGCCTTTATTCATGTAGTTATATGTTTTTGCCTTTATTCATTTAATTATATGTTTTGTATTTATTGTTGGTTTTAATACTCAAGTTTGATGCATTGAGTGAACCTTAGTTTCCCTTGAGATTCAATAAAGAGATTGATGTAATGCCTCCAATTTGAATTGTCCTTGTCATATATCTTTTTTATAATAACAAAAGGAGGGAGTACTAATAGTCAATGTATTGAATCTTGAATTGTCCGATTGGACAGTTTGGGAAGATTAATCATTTTTATAGTTCATTAATACGTATAATTTAATCATCATTTCATACAGTTTCATGAAATTTTGGTTGATTGCATTTTGTGTTGTTTTTTCGGGTGCATATTTGATTGTGGTTCACCACTTTCATTTTGTGCCACATGAAGACCAATGCGAAATGTTGTCGAAATTTTGTGAAATCTAAGAAATGATAATTAAAATTTACACAATAATGAACTATGGAAAAGTGAATCTTCCTGAATGGGATAGGTCCACACATTTGAATAAAAAAGTGAGACATACATGCATAATGTCGACAAAATGAAGTGTCCATCACGAACATATAGAAAGTAGATATGGATCGAAGTTGGATAAATGCACGACACATGACTAATGAGTATGACAGAGGAGTGGAAGAATTTCTACAATTTGCGCGACGTAATGTTGCTAGTAGTGCCGATGGAGGAAGGTTTAGGTGTCCATGCGTAAATTGTTTGAATGGAAGAAGACTGGATGAGAAATAAATCAAGGAAGAATTATACAACATGGACATGGAATGGTGAATTCCTTGATGTCCCATTCGACTACCCAACCGAAGAGTATTCTCATTCAACCATGGAGGTCCGATTGAAGGACATGATTCGTGATGTCGGTGTAGACAGATTTGCAGAAGCCCATATGTATGAGGATATGTCTAGTGACTTCCGTTGTTTCCTGGGTCAACTAAGTTCACACGATAGTCAGTGGTGTTAAGGTTGATGAATTTGAAGGCATTGAATGGGTGGTCTGATAAAAGCTTCACGGAATTGCTTCAGTTTCTAACTGACATGCTTCCTGAAGGAAATACACTACCTAATTGTAATTATGAGGCGAAGAAGATATTGTGTCCGATGGGTATGGAGTATAAACAGATACATGCATGCCCTAATATTGTGTCCCAAGTGTGGGTTATCACGCTACAAGGTGAAAGATAATGAAGAAGACAATAATGATGTGGTCACAAAGGAGGGGTCCCCTGCGAAGGTTGTATGGTATCTTGGAATAATTTCAAGTTTTAAGTGTTTGTTTGCCAATCCAAATGACACTAAGAACC
The DNA here is from genome assembly GCA_026901365.1 of Sesbania bispinosa. Taxonomy (NCBI): domain Eukaryota; kingdom Viridiplantae; phylum Streptophyta; class Magnoliopsida; order Fabales; family Fabaceae; genus Sesbania; species Sesbania bispinosa. Next base: position 623,892 of record QLOH01000439.1, read on the forward strand.
TCAGATGGCATGCAGATTGGAGGATATGTGATGGAATGCTTCGCCATCCGGATGATTCTTTACAATGGAAGAACCTTGATAATGAGTTTCTGAAATTCGGAAATGAGCCGAGGAATCTCGGGCTTGGACTAGCTTCAGATGGAATGAATCCGTTTGGGAATTTAAGTACTAATCATAGTTCATGGCCTGTTTTGCTAGTTATTTACAACTTACCTCCCAGGTTGTTCATGAAGCGCAAATACAAGATGTTGTCTATGATGATCTCTGGTCCACGTCAACCTGGAAATGACATTGATGTTTATCTTAGCCCGTTGATAAAAGATCTGAGATTGTTATGGGATGAGGGGGTAGAAGTGTTTGATGGGTTTGCCAACGAATCTTTCAAGATGCATGCAATGCTATTTTGTACTATCAATGACTTCCTTGCATACGCGAACTTGTCAGGTTAAAGTGTTAAGGGTCATAAAGCTTGTCCTATGTGTGAAGAAGGCACCTTCCATCAACCATTGAAACATGGAAGGAAGACAGTGTATGTTGGGCATCAGAGATTCTTGAAAAGGTATCACCCATATCGATGATTGAGGAGGGCTTTTAATGGATATCCAGATATTTTTGTGGAGATTTTTGAAAAGGTGAAAGACATTAATGTGGTATTTGGGAAGGTAAAAGGAAAGACAACTGACCCGGGCATATGGAAGAAAAGGTTCATATTCTTTGATCTCTCGTACTGGTGCAAATTACATGTTAGACACTGTATAGATGTCATGCACGTGGAGAAAAATTTATGCGATAGCTTGATTGGAACGCTTCTCAATATTAAAGGGAAGACAAAGGATGGTGTGAATGCTCGTTTAGACTTGCTTGAAATGAATATACAAGAGGAGTTGGCACCAAGGCACGGGGCGAGTTCCAAGTTTGGCACATTGGGGGCTTCTATTTGTTGGGATCAGTTCGAGACCACATTCCTAGAGAAATACTTTCCGGCAAATGTGAGGAAGCAAAAGGAGACTAAGTTCCTTCAACTCAAGCAGGGGAGTCTGACGGTGGGCCAGTATGTTGCTAGGTTGAGGAGTTGTCCAAATACTCCTGTTTTCTCCAAGTCAATTCGGATGAGGAATGGAGGTGAATCCACCTGGAGCAAGGTTTGAGCCCAAAGATCAATAGGGTAGTGGGGACTTTCACTACAAGAAATTCACTATTTAGCGACGGTCTTATAATAGCGGCCAAGCCGTCTCTAAGGCGTCACTACAACATTAAATGCATTGTTCAGTGCAATTAATACTTAGTGATGGTCAAGTCATTGCTACGTAGCGATGGTAGCGATGACCTGGCCGTCGGTACATTTAAATTTTTTTATTTTTTCTGAAAATATTAAAATTAAGTGTAGCGACGACCTTAGCAACGGTAGGTCGTCGCTACATTAAAAATAAAATTTAAATTTGGCATGCGCTGATGAATTTTAAATGTAGCGACAACCAGGCCGTCGCTACGTTAAATGTTGTACGCGTAAAAAACCCTTCCCCCTCCCCTCTTCCTCCATTTTCACCCTCCTCCCTCTCTTTTCCTTCCCTCTGGCCACCCCTTTGTTTCTGTCCCTCTCTCTTTTGCATTCTCAAAAACTCACCGATTACAAACTTCCCCTCCTTCATAGGTTCATTTAAACCGATCAAAATTCAAAATAGTTGCCTATAGATGACTTACAGCCTTCTATCTTCATTCCTTCTCCGGCGTCGCAACTAGTAAGTTTTATAGTTTTAATTAATTTATTTGTAATTAATAGTTTATTTGTTTTATTAGTTTATTAATGTGATATAGGTATTAGGTTATTAGTTTTTAAAACATTGTTATAGTAGGTATGTTGTTTATTAGTTTTATTCGTATATTCGCACTTCTTAGTTTTATTCGTTTATTCGTTTTATCGTAATTCGTCCCTCGTCATCCGTCCTTCGTCCCTCGTCCTTCGCAGCCCTTCGTCACCCCTCGTCTTTCTCCCGCCTCCTTCCTTCCTTTCATTTCGTCCTTTGTCCCTCGTCCTTCTTTCCTTTCTCTCCTTCGTCCTTTTCCTTTCTCTCCTTCTTTCTTTCTCTCATGTCTATAGTTTATAGGAAAACATTAATGCCTAGGATGCGTGGTAGAGGTGGAGAGAAGATCCCACTGAGTAGAGGGAGGTTCATCCCTCCGGGCGAGCTACGTGCACAAGCAGTTCGCGCGATGCGGGAGAGGGCCAACCTCTCTCACTCTGATCAAATGTCGGAGCATCCATCTACTTCAGCGGCTCCGGCGGAAGCCATCCAGTTTTCTTCTTCTTCCTCCCCTCTACCTTCTGCTCCATAATTCGATGGAATGATGTTCATCCCAACACTGGGATTAGTTCAGATGCCTCCAGTGGTTGAGGACGCTGACCATGAGTCTGATGGGAAGCCAGTTCGGTTCCAGGGTGTCAGCTCAAGCCGACCTCATGAGGTAGATGCTCAATGTCAGGTTATTATCCAACCATTTGGCAGGGGGTGAGTTTGTTTAATTTTTTTCCTTCTTTATAATTGATATTAATATTAAATCTTTAATTGTTTTAATTGTTAATATTAAATATTTTATTTTTCAGTTGGGTGCCTAACAACCCACCTATCGCAACCATTGGCAGGGAAGAGGCCAACATGGTGTGGTGAGGAGGCCTGTGAGGGTCTTTTCGCCTACTGAGACTCTGACGAATTCAGGGGGAAGTTCGCTTGTAACAAGAGCAACCGGGCTTCTCGACGTGGGGGGCAGTCCACACCATGGGCCGCAGGGCCCATCATGAGGTGGTGTTGGATATGGTATGTATAAACAAAGACTCTTCTATATTATGTTTCTATTTGTTGTTAAAATAATTAATTTATGTAATTTTTCTATGTAGAATCGACAACTTGGGCGAGAGGTCGAGCCCGACGAGTTCTTCATTGCCACCCACTTAAGGGGTGGTGGTTGGATAGATGACCGAGCGCGGTCCACCTATGTAAGTGTTTTTTTATAAGTGTTTTTTATATAATTTCAATTGAATATATAACTAACTAATTTTACTTTACCTTAATGGACAAATTACAAGGAACGTCTGAGGGAGATGGAGTCATAGATGGGGAACACCTCCATGACTGATGCCTCCACCAAGCTGGAGATCTGGAGGGATGTTACGGGTGGCAACCCGAGACTGCTGTTATGGTACTGGGGACTTGGCAACCAACATTCGTCCAGGTGTGACCAGCTCCACTCAGGAGTCTCAGGCTCATACCACCGAGAGTGACAGGTCCCGATCACGACATTCAACTGAGAAGGCACTGCGCCAGGAAGTAATTGAAGCAAGGCAGGAGTCTCGCTAGGCTATAGCGAAGGCTGCACAGTTGGAGGATGAGTTAGGCTTAGGCTCAGCCGCACCCCCACTACGATGCCGCCCTAGATGAGCATTCGTTGGATGAGGATGAGGAGTCAAACCCCACCACAACACCAGCATCGTCGCCGCCATTGATTTTTTATTAAGTTTTTTTTATACTTTATTGTATTCTGTTTGAACAAATTATATATATATATATATATATATATTTTCTTCTGTCAATGTGTTGATATAGTATTTAGTATTTTTTTATAATTTTAAAATTAATAAATAATAAATCCTAAACACTAAATATTAAAATAAAATAAATAATAATAAATTTAATTTTAAAAAATTATCTGTAGTGACGGCCTTGGCTGTCACTAAGGCCGTCACTAGATAAAAAAATTAAAAAAAAAATAAACGTAGCGACAACCATGATTTTAGAGACGACATTAGCGACAGCCTGGTCGTCTCTACGTAGCGACGACTTACTTTGCTCGTCACTACTGCATTTATGACGAGCTTTGTAGCGACGTCCACGTGGTCGTCGTTACGTAGCCTGTAGCGATGGCTTTTTACTTGTAGCGACGGCCTATAGTCGTTGCTAAAAAGCGTTTTTCTTGTAGTGTTTGGAGATCAGAGACAATCATACTCTAGTCAACAAATGCCTTATTGCTGAGAAGAACCTGAAGGAACTTGAGGACCTAAGCCTACAGATCCTAAGGGTAAGAAGAAATTAGAAGACCCTATTCAGGGCAAGGGCTCCAAGCCCAAGTGGTAGGGCAACACCAACTTGGTCATCAACCTCGCTCAAAAACAGGGGGAGATGCCTAAGTGCTCCAAGTGCGGGAGGAACCCCAAGGGAGAGTTTCTTTTTGGGCAGCAGAAGTGTTACTACTGTTGAGAGTCGGGCCACATCAAGAATGTCGAGTGCCCGGAGAGGAAGGATCTTGCCAAATCCCAAACCATGGGGAGAGTCTTTACCCTTAGTGGAGAAGCGACTATCAACGAAAATCTGAAGCAATCTGTTTAATGATAAATCCTTGATTGTACTATATGAATTTGGCAGCCCATTCTTTTATTTCTATTGATTGTGTGAACGAATTAAATTTGCATGCCATCTCTTTACCCTTCCACCTAAATGTCATTACTCTGGCCAATAGGGGTGTTCAAGACCCGGTCCGTCCCTTTGACCCGTCCCAACCCGTCTTACTCAGGATGGGTCTGTTTCTGTTCTACAAGAAAGAATAAAACCAAACTGGGTCTCATCGGGTCTCATTTTTTGACCCAGCATCAGGTTAAGGACGGGTTCGGGCTAACCTTCGGGTTACCCAGCCCGTCCTTTATATATAAATATAATATTTATTACTTATGATTTTCTCTTATGTAAAGTCCTAAGCTTATTTTTTTCATTTTAGATGTGGTTTTTGAGTCTAAGTTTCCTATATGTACCTTTAAAAATACATTATATATATAAAATTATATAGTGATATAATGTTTTTTTGGTTTAGTAATGTCCCAAACTTTAAAAAAGTAAAAAATATTACATACATTAAGAGATATTTATTGTATGCAATATAATTATTAATTGAATGAACTATTTTCTTTTAAACATTGTTATATGATCATTTCATGATTATATTTAGCTTATATATCAGGTCAACCCGGTCCTGTCCTACGCAGACTCGGTCTTACTTAGACCCGCACATCATCAGGTCTCTTCGGGTCTGTGGACGGGTTCGGGTCCATAGAATTGGCCTGGTCAAAAATTAGGGCCGGGTTAGGGACAGGTAAAACCCGTCCCATGAACATCCCTACTGGCCAAGGAGGCAATATCCACTTATCTTGTTTGTTTAAAATGCCCAATTGTTATAAAAGAGAGGGCCTTCGAGGATGATTAATTTGTTTACCCCTAAAGGGCATTGATGGGATCCTTGGCATGGATTGGTTATCACAAAACCAAGTCATGCTTGATTGCTTCAACAAGGTTGTTTGTTTTCCACCCTTCCCCTCTTCCTCCGAGGGAGCAGCCAACCCTGTTGTTTTCATGTTTTGGCTCAAGTTTCCGAAAGCATGTGCGATTGGAGAGATTGTTTTCTCTTAATGCTTTCCTCAACTGTATAGAAAATCTCTGACTTAGAGTTGTATAACTATTGTCAAGGAGTATCGGGATATTTTTCCTAGTGAGGTAATCACCCTTCCACTTGATAGGAAGATTAAGTTTACCATAGACTTGGTTCCGGGCACCAGGCACATATCCAAGGCACCCTATAGGATGTCTCCATTAGAGCTTAGTGAACTTAAATCTCAATTAGAGGAATTAATAGCAAATAAATTAATTAGGTCTAGTGTGTCACCCTATGGAGCGTTTGTGCTCCTGGTAAAGAAAAAGAATGGGAGAATGAGATTGTGTGTAGACTATAGGTCTTGGGTTCAAACCACGGAAGGTTCCCCCAGGGGGATTAAACCACTTCAGGGGGTGGTGAAGTCCATGAGGGTGGCGCGCTCAGTGAATTCCTTGGCCTAGGAGCTGGGTCGCAAGTCAAGGGCTTGGGGATTACATTAACTAGATCCATAAGACTAACTTTCGTTTCACCTTGAAAGAACTATTCATGAAAAGTCCTTTCTAACTGGTTCCAAGTATGAATCAAATTTGGGGAAAGTGTTATGAACCAAGTGAAAGCGTTGTTCGCGAGGGAACTCGGAAAATACTTCATTTTAAGGTACTCATTATTGGCTAAGTCCCTAGCTTTGATGTGATATCGAGTAATGTGTTCAACAGTGGATTCTCCTACATCCCAATAAACTTATAAAATTTTTGGACTTTCTAGCTCCTTGGCAATTTAGTTTGAAAAGAAATTGAGGGAATGAAGATATAGCATAAGGATGATTTGGCATATCCTACGTTGAATTCATGCGTATTAAGCACTTTTTCAACAATGTTAGCAATGCTTTGATGAACCCAAATATTATTTTGTCTTATTCATTCTAAAGTCTCATTGAAATTCTGATTTCAATTTAGAATAACTCCGGGAACACCATCATTTCGATTTTTATTACGAATAACTTGATCATCCACTTGATTTTTAACTTTCCCAACACCTTGGTTTTAGAGTTTATTATTAACATCAGAATTGGCTACTTGCTGAATAATGGGATCTGATGTATTATAATTTGTATTAGTCGTGTCAACTAACGGATTGAACACAATGGTCATTTCTTGAGTTAACATACTCACCATCTTATGATTATTTTCATCCATTTGTTGCCTCAGGTTGTAAGGATGTGTTTTTGTAATGGATTTCGAAAGACGCCCAATTAGAGAATTCCTAATTGCTCCCTGGTTTCCAAGGGAAAACATCGTTACATTGACACTTGAAAATGTCAAAGGAGCGGTTGGAGTCGTTGGAACAAATCCTAAAGGCAATTACTAAGAAGGGTTTTTATTTCTTAATTGTGACCTAGAGTCTTGGGCAAAAACGGGAACATTAGAAACAAACATTAGAAAATGGTTCTTTTAAATTTGCATATTTGAGAAAGAAATATTACTGTTATATCATTCCATACTTATCCTTTAAATCGTTTGGTGCCAACTTGCAATCATCAAGAGTAATTGGCACCATAGATGATCAACATTAAATTATAATCATGTATAGATGATCAATATTATTTTACTTAAATTTAATGCTTATCAATCATCATAGTTATATGGTTAAATTTAACTATGATTAATAACTATATAACATTTATTTTTTAAATGTGATTGGATATATGCCATGTGGGGAAGATGTTACTAATGGTTACTTAACTCTACCAAATGATTAAATGTAGAAGTCATTTTAGGGCATGCAGGGAACCCTTTAAAACGGAGGGAAATTGACTCCATATATATATTGCTTGGTTTTCTGTCAATTGATCAATTTGGAAGCTTAGAAATAATATCATTTTTATATGAATTATGACATTTATTGGGAGAGGCAAAACTCACTTAAGTAATTTTTACATTTAAAAAAAAATTAGTCTCTAACTATCAGCATACTCTTAATTCATACTAAAAAAAAGCTAGAACTTAATTAATAAATTTTGCCAAAACTTGATAAATTTAGAACTGCAGTTGGGTAAAGACTAGGATGGAGGACTGATAGTTTCTTGGTCTCAATGGTTCAATGAATGAACCTTTTTATGTATGAAATCATTGGAGTTATGTATTTGTATAAAGGATTGATGTATCCCTTATACTCCACTAATATTAAATAAAATTATGTTTATATATTTATAAAATAATTTTAATTGTATGGATAGGATTTTTTCTCTCATAAGAATATATATACTCTCACTTGACACCATTCATATTTAGATTTGGTTTAATTAGCTAGTTAATTGCTGGTTTCATTTCTGTTTTCTAAAATAAAAATATAATATAATATTGCTTACGATTCGGAGTCACATTACAGTGTTTTACATCATCACAACCGTACGTGTTTGCTTTCCTTTTCATTCTTTCTCGATCAATATTCGTTTTCTTCTTGTGGGGCACTGGACGGCAGTTAGAAGGACAAAGTAATTTACCTGATCAGCTGATGATGATCTCATTCACCAAAAAGACAAAAAGGGAAGGCGGAAGCAAGTAATTAAGATCATGGATTGATTTAAAATATCATCATTTTTCTAATCAAATAAATATAACACTAATTCATCATACTCTGTTCCCTTGCCCTTTACATTATAAGTAATTAAGCATCGGGAACTTATTTTGTCACACTAACCAGACAAAACAAACACTGAATCATCAAAGGAATAACGAACAGTTAATCATCCATGCACGTACACACTGATCAATCGAATTATTAAAAAAAAAAAAAAATAGCAACGGAAACCCCACAGCTATAGCAAACGCGAAGCAATACGTTGATAATTGATATTATGATGTGTTGTGATTAGGCACATTGGAAATCACGTGGGACTTGCCTTGAGCAAACGTTGAGAAGCAAGCTGAGTGAGATTGGAAGGTTGAGATTGATTCCCAAAATGTTTGCTTTAAGTGCAGTGCAGAGGCACACTGCAGCTTCAAGGTCAACAAGACCATTGAGGAGGGAGCAGCAAGGGGTCACTGGTGGTTGACCCAAAGTCACATTCAACAACCCATTTAGCACATTGGCACACACGCCAAGTTGAGTGCATCACGAGGGCATGCGCCACTTGATGAGCCGGAGCCGGAGCCAGAGCCAGAACCAGAGCCGGAGCCTGAGCCGGGGTTACCAGGGCATTTATAATTACCGCAAGCAGAGACAAGTGAAAAGAAGAGGATGTTGAGTGTGAGGAAAAGAGCAAGGGATTGGGAAGCCATCTTAAACTCTTGTATTAGTTAGTGTTTATGTACTTTATTAACTAGTTAACTACTAGAGCTTAAGAGGAGAGTGTGATTGGAGATGAGAGTTATTTGGAATGAATGGTGGTTATATAGTGCTCATGGAGTTTGGAACGCCAAGTTGGGTGAGTTGTACATGTAATTATGACCTGAGCAATAATTATTAAAATATTAAATTAAATGGGTTATGGCAAAATTAAAATTAAGCTCATGAAGGAACATGTATATAATTACAAACAGCATGAGTTTTAGCTGGCAGCAGAGGAAATTAACACTTTAATTAGGTTTTGGAGGCTTGTGAGGTGATGGGATGACTGACACCAATCCGTGGATCCATAGTAAAAGTTGTGCACCTAATCGATGACTCCATACCACAAGATCAATAGAACAATCCTTGTAACGGTACCTTTTGCAAGTGGAATAACGGGTCCCATTACAATATTATATCTTTAATATTTTACTTTATTTAAAAAATAGTTAAATAGGGTTTGATGATTGAAATATAGCTTAAATTTATTTTGTATTCTCTGTAATTTAAAGCCGATAATTTTAATTCCTCAAAAATTAAAAATACACCAATTTAATTATTATCGTATAATTTTTTTAGGAGATTTTTCTACAAAAATTTATCTGAAAGTGAAAATATTATTTTTTTAGTCTTTATCCATAAAAATTCATGAGAAAATTCATAAAAAATAATTAAATTAATATATTTTTAATTTTTTAAAAATTAAAATCACCTATTTTAAATTACATGGATTAAAAGTAAATCTTAATTATATTTTAGAGACAAAAACATATTTAATGTATGATCAGAACTTAGAAAATCTAGAAGTTTTGATGCTTAGATTTGATTTACGATAAAAGATAATTAATATTTATGTTTGGTTTATATATATATGTGTGTGTGTTGTTTTGTCCTAAAAAAATTTTTGAACCTAGCTAGTTATGTTTATATTAATACTTATACAAAATATTAGAAATTAATTTTTTTTACGGTTTTGAGCTTTCATTAATCTAATAATTATATATTATTAATAGAAGGATATATTAATATTTCTTGTAATGTACATGTTTTTTATAAAAATGCAAAACACATTAAAAGGAGTATAAAGGATACCCAACCTATTAATAGGTAAGAACCACATTACAACTCATCATGTAAGAGTATGGTTTGGAAAGGTATGTATAACTTTTCATGAAAAGGTATAACATATATATTAATTGTTATACTCTGCATGAAAGGATCTCTTCTCCACTTTTTTTTCTATAAATACATATGTCTTTAGGACATTTGTATAGATTAATCACATATCTTAACATCAAATCACAACAATATTTGAGAGAGAAAGAGAGGAACGTCATATTATGAGTTTCAAGGCATTCAAGGAAAATTATTCACTACTAAAATAATGGCTTTAAGTGGTATATATCTTCCCTTATTCTTTTACATATTTATGGTATATATCATGCACCTATGATCCTAGTATGCATTGGTTCATATTATTAATGTGATCATATGAATGTGAATAGATATGATCGATGTTTAAATTTCCTACACCAAAAAATAATAAATATATATACATAAGAGACAAATATAATTTAATAAAATTAAAAATATAATTAAAGGCAAAGATTGTGATAATAATTCTCAAAACTATGAAAATCTTACCTAAAAATTTCATATGAAATAAAATGGAAAGGAAATTAAAGATAAAAACCGAAAAAAGATCCTAAAACCTAATCTTGCATAATATGCACATAAACGTTTTTTTTTGTTTTAGTAAGAAAACAAAAGACGTTATTTCAAGTTTATGAATTTTGGGAAATTTAATGTCTTACTTGATATATATTTATATTAATTTATTTATATTTAAAAAATTCTTAATTAATCAAAGTAATTTAAGAGAGCTTTTAAACTATGAAACTTTTGTCTAATCACTATCAAAATACGCTTTTTCCTTCCTCGCTTTTTTTTAAAAAAAAAAAAGCTTTCATATTATATAATAATGAATCCTTTACAACATGAATACAAGATCGATCATTCCCTATTTGTTACTCTATATTTTGGTTCTGATTGATATATATCATTTTGAAGTTCCTTTCAAGATAGGGTAATTATATGTAACCGATCTCATATTATATATAATCAGAGAATTGGACAGGTGCACCAAAAATTTCAGCACCTATGTTTTTCCTTTGTTCTCACAAATTTGTTTTCCTCCGCTACTCAAAATCTTAACGTTTTATACTCGCTTCTCTCGGAACTTATTTATAAAAAAATGTTTGAAATTTTTTCATTTAAAAGTATTTATTATTTTTTTATATTTATCTTTATTGATTATTAAAAGTTTTAAAGGGACACAATTTGAAATTTTTCATTTAAAAGTATTTATTATTTTTTTATATTTATCTTTATTGATTATTAAAAGTTTAAAGGGACACAATTTATATGATAGTGAAATTTACTTTTAAATAGAGATAAATTTATAATTTTATAAAATAATTTTTAAAAATTAATGTATTAATTATTTTTTTTAATATATGTATTTTATTTAAATTAATCTTATAAATAGAGCCGATGAAGTACTAATTTCACTGCATAGGTTGATTTGATGTTTTACGCTTATACTTCATAGAAACAATTTAATTAGATATATTCCATTCTTTTCTCGATAATCTATATAATTGTTGACTTTACATTTTCTCAAAGATAGATAAATATTCGAGACTAAACCGTGACTGTGACTACTAATTTACTATTAAAAGGAAGAGATATAATATTCATCACAAATTCATATAAATTTTATATGGAGAGATAATAAATTTATATAATTAAAATACATAATAATTCATGGGTCTGTTAAAATTAATGGGTCTCAGGCTGCTTGTGGGGTGTTCTGAGGGAGGCATTTGGACAGGTGCTTAGTGGTTTCACTCAAAATTTGGGCACATCTACTGTGTTGGACTCTGAATTACGGGCTATTTTAGCAGCTTTGGATTTGGCTTAACATCTTGATGTTCGTCGTTTGATGATTGAGAGCGATTCGGCTGTGGGAGTGAAACTCATTCATGATGGAGTTCACCCCTGTCACCCACATGCTACATAGTGAATAGGATTTCTTTACTGGCTGCATAACGATTGGGAGGTTTTAATATCCCATATTTGGAGGGAAGCAAATTTGTTGCTCATAGGCTTGCTAATCTTGCTCATTTAGATGTGTTAGGTGTTCCATGTGGTGGACACACACTCCTTCTCTTAGTTCTTTTTTATTTTTGATCTTGCTGGGTGTTCTATCCCCAAAGTAGTTTTCAGCGTAATTTTGGCTTTTCTAGCCTCCTTTTACAAAAAAAAATAACATATTTTTTCTTTTATCTCTTTTCATTATAGCACTTAATCACATTTTATATTCTCTTTTTTTTTTCTCTTTTTCTATCTTTATCTCCTTTTTATTGTATTATTATACAAATAACAATTCTTTTTTATATATCTAACATATTTTATATCTTTTTTCATTAAACCATTTCTCACATCCCATTTATCTCTCTTTTATTTCTATTTCACTTATTATAAAATAGTTGTAAAGAATTGTTGTACGCACAACTATGATTTCTCAAAAAGTAAATCAAAGTTTTCCATGCGTTTTGGGCCACAGCATGTTCACGTTGAAGCTGTTGTTAAGCTAGCTGATTATTTTTTTTTTATAATATAATAGCAATCATTTATGAAGTATTAACAAATTAATTAGTGAGTCACGGGCTTCGTTTAAAACCAAATCGGGCTCCACCACTACTTTCCTGATCTGCTCATTAAAGAATTCAGCACGCAAATAGGATGAGAAATAGATTAGGATGGATTGGGTGTTTAATATCTAAATTTAGTCTATTTTTTAACTTAAGATGTCTATTATTTAATATGGGATATTTAATATTGTATGATTCATTTTTGTTTCAAAAGCACATATTTAGCAGTTTTTAAAAGTTTTTTTATGATAATTAAAATTTGAATATACTATAAACTTATTTCTTAATAGAATTATATGTTCATGACAATATGTTTAAATATATAAATTTAACAAATAAATAAACAGTTATTTTAAAAAATTTAGCTCAATTTAGTCTAGCCTAACCTAGTGTAAACTATGTCATAGGGCTCGATCCACCTCACGAACTTCTAGTTGAAAATCTGAATGTCAAAACGGTCCTAGAATGTGAATGCGCTGCCTGCCCATTTTCTTTTTAACAACTTTATTTCTATATTTCTATATAATTGAATAGTAAACTTTGATGGCTCCACGCGTTATATATAAATGAATATACTATATGAGAGCAGTCAAAGTTACACCATAATAATAAAAATTTAGCACTATTAAATAATTCATAATTTTTACTAGACAATTATATCTCAAATCTCTATGATTGGATTAAAAATTAAATATCATATAAATTATATTTATAAAATTTTACCTTAACTTAAAATTGTTTAATATAATCGTTAAAGATATATATATATATATATATATATATATCAAAATATGTGACAATAAGAACTATGCCATAATAATTTATTGTTATTTGAACTTTATAAGACTTGATATAAATAATTAAATGTAATTTCTGGATAGAGTAAAAAATAAAATTATATTCTATCAAAAGTTATTAATTGTGTAAAATTATTTAAATCATGCAACGAATCCTTCCTTTTATATATATATATGGGATATTGCATCTACTCTATTTAAATTTTTATAAGAACTGAATTTTTTTTAATGTATACGTACGGTTGAATTGAAGTAATAACTTTTTAGTCAAGTATATGAAATTTTATATAATTTAAATCAATTGATATTTCATTAAATGACTTCATTTTAATATATAATATAATGTGATTTTTAAAATATAAATGTCATCAACTATAAAATTGAATATCCATATACATGTTTAATTTATTTGAAAATCGAACATATATAGCATAGCTTGGAGGCTAAGAGAATAACTCCTTTTTAATAAAATTCTCTTTGCTTAATTTTTTTTCAATTTATCTATAACTTAGTGAATATGATGATTGTATAATATTATGTTATTCAAAGATTAAAGTTATTTTAAAGGAGGGTTCATATTTCTTAAGCGATTACAATTTACAAGTGGTGTAAGTGGATTTCACCCGTGGGTGTGAGAGAGACTTTGATCCCAAACTAACATGCAAACAGAATCAAATACATGATTCTAATTGGATTTTGTATCTTTTCCACCTAATTATGTCTATATTATTTCAAAGAAGGCACTCATCATATCGGTTGTAGTTTTCCATCGATTGTGAAAGGTAGGGTGACAACTAACATGTGTAAGTCGTCGGCATCTTAGATATATTGTACCTAAAAACTGCAACAACGATTATTATATATAGTATAGGGCTTAAAGAGTACAATCGGATTATCTTGCATTTCAAGAATAGTCATATGTTGAAGTTAAAACTATCAAATAGGTAATCCATAACGATATATGTAACGGTGGACCTTTACTTGTTTCCTGCTCACAATTACTAGAAGGATGCTGAAACAAAAACAAAAGTTGTTAAAGAAATGACTGCGAACAACCATTAATTAACTTGAATATGAAGCAGCGTTTGACACCACAAAGAGAAAGTAACCATTCTTTATCATTTGTCTTTTTATTCAGGTTTTTGTCTCATGAATTCTTTCGTTCCTTTCCCGCCAACAGAGTCTAATCAACTTTTGCTCTTTTTACTTGAATGGTGTAATTTGGTATCGAAATTTTTAGATTGGTGCAACATAAAAAGAAATTCAGGTATAACTTGGCCTTGATTTTACTACTCCTTTGTAACACTCTTAATTATCATCAAGAACATCACATGTTTAATCTTACGTAAAACGTACGTTGATTTCAAAATAGTAAAACACAATATATATTTCTTTTAAAAGGAATATGTACATTGAATAAATGTTTAGTCGTTCTATCTCAATTCTAATTTTAGTTGAAGTATTGTGAAATCTTTTTTTATTAACCAATTTTCATAACAAGTTAAGAATCGAATTGTGAAAAATAAATCATACATCAAATACTTCGTGAATTACCATCAAATTTGAATAAAGCAAGGCAAATTGTCATAAGTACAACCCCAGATAAAACATTAAAACATGATAAATAACCCAATGAGTTTTAGCCGTATAATAAATATGTGGCTCCAACAAAATACAAATGGTGATCACAATTAGAGTTGTAGGACTAGACTAAACACAATACATTACAATGTCTATGCGTCACCGTCGGAACGAGAAAACTACACAAGTAGTCTACATCCTCTTCTAGGTCCTCCTCTTCAATGAGCTGTCCAATTGCCATATCTGTGGTAGAACAAGGTCTTGAGGTTTGAATTCTGAGAGAATTTTTATTATTGTAAAACTGAACTGATCAAGGTACAAAGGGAAGCTATATATATAGCTGCCATCTAAGCAGAACTAGCTCACAGCGGAAGAAAAAAAGCTAACTAACAATTAACAAACTACAAACAGAAAACCAGTTGTAACTACCAACTGAAAACTAAATACTGAAATATGAAAATATACACTAATACCCCCCCTCAAGTTGGACAGTGGAGATCACAAAGGCCTAACTTGGTAACAAATTTATCAAAGAATGTGATGCAGAGGCTTAGTAATGCATCAGCAAGTTGAGCTGAAGAAGAGACTGGGAGCAAATGAATTATTCCTTGCTGAATTTTCTCACGAACAACATGGCAGTCAATCTCAATGTGTTTAGTCCGCTCATGAAACACTGGATTATGAGCTAAATATATAGCAGATTGATTGTCACAATAAACTGAGGTAGGGTCCATGGGAACAAGAAGATCTTGGAAAAGGAAATGTAGCCATTGGATTTCAAAAGTGAGGCTGGCCAGGGCTCTATATTCTGCTTCAGAAGAAGAGCGTGAGACAGTAATTTGTTTCTTATATTTCCAAGAAATTAAGGAAGAGCCAGGAAAGACACAAAAACCAGTAATAGACTTTCTAGTATCCAAGCAACAGGCCCAATCAGAATCAGCAAAAGCGGATAATTTGAGATCAGAGGAGGCAGAGAAGAACAAGCCTTGAGCAGGGACCCCTTGAGATAGCGAAGGACACGGAGAGCAGCCTTGTAATGAGTAATCTAGGGGATTTGACATAAACTGATTGAGTTGCTGTACAGAATAAGCAATATCTGGTCTAGTAATGGTAAGGTATAAAAGTCTCCCAACCAATCTTCTATAACCAACAACATATCAGAGAATGGCTGACCTTGATCAGCTTGAAGCTTGAGAGAAGGATCAAAGGGGGTCTTGGCAGGTTTAGAACCAATCAAACCACTGTCTTCTAAAAGCTCAAGATTATATTTTCTTTGATTCATGTGAATGTCAGATTTGGATCTAGCAATTTCAAGCCCAAGAAAATATCTGAGAGAACTCAGATCCTTGATTTTAAAAATGTCATCCAAAGTTTGCTTAACAGAAACAATTTCACTCATATCATTCCCTGTTAAGACAATATCATCCACATAAACCAACAAGGCAGTGAATGAGGTAGGAGTCGATTTAATAAACAATGCTTGATCTGCAGAGGATTGTTTGTAATTGAGTGAAAGAAGAGTAGTAGATAGAGTGTTGTGCCATTGTCTACTAGCCTGCTTGAGGCCATAGAGTGATTTGTGCAACCTGCAAACTTTAGAAGAACCAGAAGGAAGCAAACCAGGAGGAGGCAACATATAAACTTCCTCATGAAGCTCCCCATGGAGGAAAGCATTATTCACATCCAATTGCTACAAAAACCATCCCTTTACAGCTGTCAAAGCAAGTAATGCTCTCACTGTTGTGATCTTTGCTACGGGTGAAAATGTGTCAAAATAATCCACTCCTTCTAGCTGAGTGTAGCCCTTGGCTACCAATCTGGCCTTGTATCGTTCAATAGAACCATCAGCATGATATTTAACCTTGTAGATCCACTTGCAACCAATAGGACTCTTACCTTGTGGGAGATCAACAAGAGACCAGGTTTGGTTTTGCTGCAAAGCAAGCATGTAATTCAGCATCCATGGCCTTTTGCCAACAATCCAGTTTAGAGGCTTGAGTGTATGATGTAGGTTCAGAAATGGTAGTGACAGAAAGACAAATTTTTTTATAGGAAGTGTTACAATTATTGTAATCAAGAACAAAGAAAGAGGATAAGGATGACTACCTGTAAGAGAAGTCTTGGAACAGTTAGGAACAACTACAGAGTTACAGTGAAAGTCTGCCAAATATGAGGGTTTGTGTTTGATTCTAGTAGAATGTCTAGTAGGCTGTTGTGATGGATTTTGTGAGGACTGGTATGTGGTATTAGTCTACTCATTGGTCATGAGGGAAATTCTTTCAGCTGGAGAATTTGTAGTAGGTATGTGTGGAGAGTAAAAGTTTTCTGAAGAGGAGATCAAAGGGAGCTGGTCTTTAGGGTCAGTGCTTGACAAACCTGTGAAAGGAAACACATTTTCATAGAGGATGACATTCCTTGAAATAAAAATTTGATGAGATTGGAGATCATATAAGACATATCCCTTACCTTCCTTAACACAAGTTCTTTGATGAATTATGCCTTTTGTAGAAAAGAAATCATTCAACAAAAATTCGACTCCATTATCACTTCTAAAGCATTTCAATTTAGTATCAAATTGTGTTTCAATAAAAGAGAGAAATTGTATGATATGGTTTCTGGTTTCTGATTTATTTTCATTAGTATAATCCAAGTAAAACGAGAGTAATCATCAACTAAGGTAAGAAAGTATCTGTGGCCAAATAAGGAAGGCACTGAATATGGACCCCAAATATCTCCATGAAGAATGTCAAAAACTTTATTTGAATGTGTTTCACTATTGTAGTGTGGCAATTTTCTTTGCCTAGCAAAGTAGCAAATATCACAGGGAGAAGCATTGATACAATGAGGAATAAAAGGAAATTGTTTGGAAATTACTTGCAAAATTGAATTGGAAACATGGCCTAATCTAAGATGCCAAAGTGAAGCATCCTTTGAAACAGCTGCAGTGTTATGAGCAGAAGCAATGTGAATCTTATTTTCTTGAGGTGGAAGATTTATCACATATAACCCTTGTTGCAACCTAGCTGAACCAATCATCCTCCTGGAAGTATTCTGCATGATTGTACAAGAATCAGTGTCAAAAAATAATTGACATTGCAAAGTTTTAATCAATTTAGTGACAGATACTAAATTGACATGGAATTCTGGTACATATAATACATCATACAAAATTATAGAATCAGACAAAAGAATTGTACCAGAAATGGAAGTAGAAACTTTAATGCCATTGGGTAAAGAAATAACCATTGGTTGAATGTGTTTATAACTAGCAAAGCTGTGAAAATCAAAAGTGAAGTGATCTGTAGCCCCTGTGTCCAGAAGCCAGTGAGTAATTTTCTTACCTTGAGAAACATTAGGAGGAGGTGTATAAGGGGAATCACCGAGTTAGCTGAAGGGGTATAATAGACAGAAGGGGATGAAACTGAATTGATTGAGTGTGTGACACTTGGTGTATTAGGTTTGGATTGTTGCAGTAGATCAAGGATGCCATGATATTGCTGTTCAGTGAAGTTAATTCCTGGTCTTGAAGTCTCTTGAAGACTTGAGGTATCAACTTCAGTAGAATCTAAAGGAAAAAACATTAGTATTGACTGAATTAGCCATTCGAGCAGTCTTGGACTGATAACCTGGTGGAAATCCATGTTTAAAATAACACGTATCAACTGTGTGATTTGTCCTTTCACAATGAGTGCAGAATTTTGTTCCCTACTGGCCTCTTCCTCCATAATTTCTTCCTCTACCTCTGTTGGAATAACCACCTCTTCCTCTTCCAGTATTAAAATTTCCACCATTTTTAGGTTGGGAATTCTTGATGAGTAGTGACAGCTAGTGCCTTAAAGTCAGATGTAGTATCAGAAGGAGCAAGAACTGTGTTTAACTGCCTTTCTTGTTGTATCACCATATTGAAGACCTTGGTAATATCAGGTAATGGATCAAGCAACATTATCTGAGATCTCACTTGAGCATATTGTTCATTTAATCCCTTAAGAAAACGAATTACATTATCATGTTCCTTATATCTCCTCATAGATTCAACAGCACCACAAGAGCAAGGAATGGAACATTTACAGTCCATAAAAGGTCTGAAATTATCAATTTCTTCCCAAATTGTTCTCAATTTAGTGTAAAATTCTGAAACTGAAAGTGTACCTTGATTCAATTTGTAGAGAGTTCTTCCTGTAAATCTGCAACTCTAAAGATGTCTCCCTGGTAAAATCTATTGTGAAGGTCTTTCTAAACATCTGAAGCCTTTTCTATCCAAAGAATCGATTTAAGGATTGACTCATGCACAGATCGTTGAAGCCATGAAAGGAGCATGGTATTACATCTATCCCAGGGCTCATAAAGAGGATCGGTCTACAAAGGTTCTGGTAAACTTCCATCGATGAACTTCAATTTGTTCTTTGACTTTATTGCAAGCTTCATAGATCGAGCCCAGGCATGGTAATTCTTGCCATCTAATGGTGGATTAACAAGAACTAAAGCTGGATTTTCATTGGAATGAAGAAAATAGGGATTCGAAGGATTTGTATTGAAATCTGCATAATCTTGATTCGTCATAGTCATGATCGTAGAATGAGAAAAAGAAATTGAATCAAGAAGGAGGTTTGAGAGAAGAAGAAGAAATGGAAGGATCGAGTCAGAGCTCTATGATACCATCTTGGGGTTTGAATTCTGAGAGAATTTTATTATTGTAAAACTGAACTGATCAAGGTACAAAGGGAGCTATATATATAGCTGCCATCTAAGCAGAGCTAGCTCACAGCGGAAGAAAAGAAAAGCTAACTAACAATTAACAAACTACAAACAGAAAACCAATTGTAACTACCAACTGAAAACTAAATAACTGAAATATGAAAATATACACTAATACAAGGCACAAGGAAACCTGAAGGTATCGAAGCAAGTGACAGAATCTCTAAAGAGACAGAACTATCAGATGTAGGCATATAACGCGGCCTGGTAACGATGCTCGTAATCAAAGGCACGAGACGCTCGTAATGACACAAAAAAAGCAGTGCGAGTATGACGTACAGTAGTATGACGAACTAAACTCGGGGGTTGAAACTCTTCAGTAAGCGAAATCGTAAAGGTAGTTGGAGGTGTCAGTGGCATGAGGGGATAAGTCAAACAAATATGTAACCCTCCCTGTGAAGATACACCTACGAGGTATGTCAGTCACTTTCCAGTTCCCCTTACGGTCCCCATGGAGCTGCATCCTGTTGAGTCTAAGAATTAATTTAAGCATTTAAATTACATTCAAGACATTATTCTTGATTTTAACAATTAACAAATAAGATCATATATAAACAGGTTCTACTGAGAAAGGTATTTGTTTTGTATATTGTGTTTCAGGTTGAAGTATTCATCTGCAGAATCAGAAGAAGAAGAACAACAATAGAATCAAATGAAGAAGAACAAATGCAGAATCAGAAGAAGAAGAAATAAATAAGAAGAAGAAGATAAATGTTGAATCTGAAGAAAAGTGAAGACTTGTCCATCTGAAGCAGATTATCATCTGAAGACTTGAAGATAGACTGAAGACTTGAAGACAAACTGAAGACTTGACTCCATCTGAAGAGTGACTATCATCTGAAGACTTGAAGACAAACTGAAGATTTAACTTCGTCTGAAGAGTGACTATCATCTGAAGATTTGAAGCTGATCTGACGAACTCTGTACATCTGAAGGATGAACGTGTCTGAATCAAGGAATGATCTCTTGAAGACATTGCCAAGTGTCAAGAACACACTACCCAATGGACCACACTATTTCAGCACAAGAGTTGACATGATTTTTTGCCTCAATCAAAAGTCTTGCACAAATAAGGAAACTCTGCAACTACTGCTGCACCTGCAACGAAAAGCATTGCGTGCGCAGACCTACTCCACCTGCTGCTGCCCAGAATGAATCAGAAGTCTGAACAAGAAAATGACGAGAAAAATGTTTGAACTAAATCTTTTAACTTCAACATCTTTATCCATTTGAATTACAGAAGAATAAGAAGAGAAGAGAAGAGAAAAACAGAGCTGGAATCATATGAAGAAAGAAGATGTAACTTTTTCAAAAAGGAACTTGCTGAAAGTGTCCTTAGTATGAAGAATCAAGAAGTGCATGAAACAATCATCTGAGATAAGCACATGGTGAAGCTGATGAAATCAAGATGATATAATGCAACCATCTGAAAGCTCACGAATCATCTGAAAGTATGTGAATATTAAAGAACTCAATCTTCTGAACACAGATACTCTCTGATCAAATTGATGAGATATTTCAATTTGTCTGAAGACATGAATACTCTCAATTCTGACTACATGAACAAAGCTCAAATACGAGAAGTATCAACAAAGGCAAAGACCACTTGTTCAACGGCTAGAATATTATCTAAATATTTGAAGGAAATCTGGTCAAGAGAGAAAAAGGAGAAAATAGCAGAATGTCAGAAGCTAAGCAGAAAGGAAGCTAGCACAATTTGGGCTGAAGGACAAATCCAACGGATATCTCCTCACATTCACATAAAGGAAAGGGTGACAGAAAGAAGAAGCAGAGAGAAGAAGAAAAATAACATCTACCTGTTTAAAGAAAATCTCTCAAGGTTAAAGAACTTATCAATAGTGTGTCAGAGCTAAGCTATCTGCACACCTATTCTGCTTAAAAAGAAGAAACCGTTTAAGAAGTTATTTTACAACGGCTACTTGAGCCAAATCACTTCTTCTCAACGGTAATCAAGAAATCTTCAAACGACTATATTTTATCAGAACAAATAAATAGCCTCAAGAAAGACTTTGAAGGTGGTGACATTAAAGCCCAAGAGAAAATTGTCAGCCAAAAATTCTCAGTAATACATCCATGAGGTGTCGACCAAAATGGGCGCATTAAAGCCCAAGAGAGAACTGGCTGAAGCTTAATTCAATATTTTACTTAGCCAATTCTTTGAGGATGTTATACCTCACTTAGAAGACGAGATTGTACCCAAATTCATACACTTGTATCTCAGTCTTACCCTTGTACTTAGATTTCAATACATGTATTCTGAGTTAGACTCAGTGATCCCTTTGTACAAGAAGAATTTGAGTTTATGTTTCTTAGAAACTTAAACTTAGTTTATGTTGTAAACACTTTATGTGTCTGAGAGCCTGGAGAGGCTTGGGGAAGAAAGAATACTTGTTGTTGAGCCTGGAGAGGCTTGTCTCTAAAATAATACTGCATGAGTTGCCTGGAGAGGCATTTGAAAACAAAGGAATACTTGTGTTTACGCCTGAAGAGGCTGTGGAAAAAGAATACTTGTATATGAGTTCAGATAGTGGAAAATCCAGTGGTGGTTTGCCGTGGGACTGGATGTAGCTCAATGGGTTGGTGGGTGAACCAGGATAAATTCTTGGCTAAGTCTTCTTTCCCTTAAACTCATTTATTTTCAACTTTATATTTTCTAAGGGGATTGAAAAGTAATTTTCATATCAAATTCTAATTCAACAATTTCAATAAAACAGTTTTCAAAGATAAACTAACTTTAATTTATCTCATATCATTTAAAGTATTGCAGAAAATGTACTTTGAATAACCTCTAAAATAAGCCTCTGAAATGAGTCTAAAAAGAACTTAATTCAGAAGTTAGAAACAGACTTCAGACGATCACCAATCATCTGAAGTAGTTCAGAAAAAGTTCTGAAGAGATTCTCTGTAATAATCTTCAGAAGGTACTTTGAGATGTTTCTAAAATAACTCTGTTTGAAACAAGAAACTAAGTTAATTGAATGTTTACTTAAAATCTTCTTAAGTATTGTTAGAAAGTTTGTTAGATTTATCTTCCTTATCTTCCGCACGTTTTTATTAACTCTGATTTTAATAACGTTTTTTAATGCATGTGTTATTTATTTCAAGATTTCCAAAATTATTTAAAAAGTTCAAAACACTATTCAACCCCCTTTTTAGTGTTTCCTGTGGTTCAACATGTGGTATCAGAGCTCACCTTCGGGTTTAGCATCTAACAAATGCAAAAAGAGTAGACCCTCAGAAGATGGAAATCCTACCAAGCTGAAGCAACTCTGAAGATCAAAGAAATGAGAAAAGAGAATATTTCTTAAAGCTCATTACTCAAGCTACAGAAGCATCTCTCAGAAGAGCATGATGGGAAAAGGAAAGTACACTCATCCCAAGTTACATACTGGTAACATCCTTCCTATCTCAGTTTAGATGTAGTTATTAAACTGCTTTGAAAATTACGAATTGTTATTGAAATTGTTAATGCATGATTATCTTAATATGTGTGAAAACCATTTTTTGTATTTAATTTAAATCTATCGTGTGTTAAGTAGTTGAAGAGTCTTTAATTTTTAAATCATTTTCTCAAAAGTTATGATACGACGCTACGTGAATCAATGGATCATCAAACGGTTTCTCATAATTGGCACGATGCACAACTCTCCATGTCTGTTTAGTGCATGTAACCGTCCTCATCAATGCTTGAAGCACGCTTTATTGCCTATATATATAAGGATTAGAAGATCTGCATGGGAACTACACTTCATCAATCCACAAGAGCATAATTCTATCTCTTCAAGTCTCTCAATCTCTCAGTTCAACAGTGCTCAATGGCCAACATGTCTGCATCATCAAATGACTCAAACTCCTCTATGTTTGACGAGAGAATCATCTCCTCAAAGATGGTGCGTCTCTTTGACTTCGATGAGGCTGGTCACAGAATATCTAAGTACTTTGACGCCGTTGGATGGACTCCCTTCTTCAACAACATTTCCTCTCCCTGGCATGAGGAAAGCGGTGTTGGAATTCTGGAACAACTCCAAAGTTGTGTCTGAACCAGGAAGAACTGGAATTAATACAACGGTGCAGGGAAGAACTATTTTGTTGACACCAATGTGCTGAGCGAAGTGATTGGTGTCCCTGTTAGAGGAGACAACTTCTTTGAGAGATGGGAATCACTAAATGGTGGAACGTTTGTTCTTGATGAAGAATTGTTTGGCAGAAGACACTTTGCTCCTTATAAGCATTCTCAACTTCTGGATATCCCCAGAACTCTCCTTGTTGTACTGAACTGCTGCATCCTTCCAAAAGGAAGCAATAACTTTCTTATCAGCAAGCTAGATAGGTTTGTGCTGGGTCATCTGTTGATGAAGAGGAGAATCAGTCTTCCCTTTGTCCTGCTATATCAGATGATGTTCAGAGAAGCTTTGGGCAATGAGAACCTCTTTCCCCACAACACCCTGATTATGAAAATTCTGATGCACAAGGGCTTTCCTATGGAAAATCTCTTTGACCAACCGCCTCCTTACTTCTTCACTCCGGGAATGTTTGCTGAGTTAGACCGGACTTTAGTTGTACGAGAAGAAGCTCCAGAGAATCATGTGGTCATCCCTTCTCTCTTTGCTTCTCGTAACAAAGAGAAAAGGCCTGCTACTCATCTGAGTGCTAATGGAAGGACAAGGATGGTGTTGGCTGCATACAATCTGAAGAGGGTGCATGATAGGGTGCACAGGCTTGCAAAACGGCTGAAAGTAACTGAGAAGGAGTTACAAGAGCTGAAAGCAGAGAAAGAGAATGGCAATGCTGCTGAGGACCTATCTGATGATGATCTTTGATTTTCTTGTGTCTTGTCATTACCCCTATTAATAATTTTTTTTAAAATAATATTTAAATTTTTGCTTTTCTTCAATCAAGTTATGAGTCTCTTCTTATTTGTGTTATTTTATATCTGCGTATGGTTAATTTAATCTTTAACATAATACACTTCCTTTAAATGTTAACAGATGATATCCCTAAAGTTAAAAACTATTAATTTAATAAAATATGATAAGATTAAAATGTATACTTTAAGATACTTCCTTAACAATTAACAAATGTGTTTAGATAAATTCAGATGATACTGAAAGGTATTTTTTAGTCTGTGTATGTCTCAGCAAAACAGATTCTAAAGATAATCATAAGATGAAGATGGAACATCGGAAGGCAATACCGTCTGAAAAGGTAGATCAAGACAACATTGTCTGGAAGGATGGGTAGTGCGATATCATCCCCTTTCTCTGAACCTGTTCAGAAAGTTCTCGATGAACTTACTGAAATTGTGGGTCAGAAATATTGAGGTGATTGATACTCAAGCCATTGAAGTCTATCTCAATTCTTGGGGATTAGATAATGATGATTGCTGCTTATGAAGAAGAAACGCATAAAGCAAGAAGATCAAAGACCAACAACAAGCTATCTCAGAAGATGGAAAGGACATGATGATCGAGAAGTAGTCAGAAAGGATATAAAGCATGAAGATCAAGATTATGCTGCTAATGCGATACAAACAATTCCAGAATATGAAAATAACAATACTAAATTTAAAGACAAGATTAAGTCTCAGCAGATATGCTTCTTCAACTCAGGATCAATAAGTATCTCTGATGGTAACATTGTTCTAACTTATAACTTGGAAATCTATGTTTATGTCAACAGTGCATCCTGGTATTGTGTGAATACTTGCTGAAACACTCTGAACTCTTTAAAAAGGGAATTTCTGTTAAAAGACTTAATTTAATCAATCTGTCTGAAAGCAATAACATCTTTTAAAATTTTGTGTCTGAAAATTTCTTTTGGTTATTTTATAAAAAAATTTATTACTTTTTTTTTTAAAATGTTATCTCTGTATTTACTTTTCTTCCAAAATGAATTTCAAAAATGTTTTTCTTTTCAACCTTTAATAAAACCTATCTCTTTACCAGCTGAAACGTCTTTCTTATTCTATCTTTTCAATCAACACTGATGACTCAATTCCCTATGACTAATAACACTTCACCTATGACCAATCAATGATGTACGTTTCGGTACTCCCAAGGTCTGAAATTGTCATCATTAATGCTATCTGAGCCCTAATGTATTTCGTGAACAACAATCCAAAGGATTCAATCTCTTCACTTCTCTATTATATCTTGTTTCAAAGTCCTATAAATACTCAAGAGCTCTTGACTCATACTCATCACTTCAAAGTTCTCTACAAACTTTGAAAAAGGGTCTAAGTGTATCGCTCTCTGAAGGACGATAAAGAAGCAAAGGAAAACAGAAGAAGGAGTTCTGGAACACTGTGAGGAGAAGATCAAGTCATCATGGATGATGTGTGGAATGATAAGTACGGGAAAGGCTTCATCTGAAAACTTGTTTCTCTGTACTTGGACCATGAAGATCTTGTTGCATCACAAGCACACTGGAAGATCACTGAGAGAACCCAGAATAGCCAATCTTATGAAGGGAACCACTTCAAATGTGGTCCTGATGATAAAGATTGTTGCTGGTGGTCGAAACACTGTGTTAAATGATGCACATCCACCAATCCAGTATTCAAAGGGAGATTGCGTGCAGAACGCACGGTTGGGAACATAATACAGGCTCAAGAGGCACTTCTGAGGCTTTTCAGCCGAAGAAGTAGTGGCAACTTTGAAAGAGAGGGAAACTGCTGATAAGGCTATGCCTCAGCCTATCATAGGAATCAGGAGAGTTAGCATTGATAAATGTACACTCCGTTTTCAAAAGATTGTCTAAAAATCCTTCTTATTTTTTTTGTTAATGAAATCCTTCTGAAGATTGTTTCTCTGTGTAATTTTTTTGCTGTATGTATCTCTTTTTTTTCTGAAATACGTTTCACCATATGCATTTGTATGAATCCATATGTATCTATAAGTTTTTGTTATATGTTTTAGAATCTCTTATCAATATTTGGTATCGAGAGTTAAAAACTAATTAAACCTTTTTAATTAATGACAAAAGGGGGAGAAATATATAACAAACAAAATAACAAAGTTAAAAGAAGAAAGGCATGGTCTGAAGAAGTTCAAGATAAAAGAAATCTAAAAGAACATAACAAAAAGATAAAAGCAATATAACTACACTTTAGTCTAAGAAGAAAAAGTAATCAAAAGGAGAGAAGTAAGTAAAGAAAAATGTTTTTCTCAGGGGGAGTAATATAGTCAGGGGGAGCAAACTAAATCATATATCATCTTTCATTGCATCTCCTTTATACATTTTTGTTAGATATATTGTTATTTGTCATCATTAAAAAGGGGAAAATGTTGAGTCTAAGAATTAATTTAAGCATTTATATTATATTCTAGACTTATTATCCTTGGTTTTAAAAATTAACAAATAAGATAATATATAAATAGGTTCTACTGAAATGTATTTGTTTTGTAGATTGTGTTTCAGGTTGAAGTATTCATCTGCAGAATCAGAAGAAGAAGAACAAATGCAGAATCAAATGAAGAAGAACAAATGCAGAATCAGAAGAAGAAGAATAAATGTTGAATCTGAAGAAAAGTGAAGACTTGTCCATCTGAAGCAGATTTATCATCTGAAGACTTGAAGATAGACTGAAGACTTGAAGACAAACTGAAGACTTGACTCCATCTGAAGAGTGACTATCATCTGAAGACTTGAAGACAAACTGAAGATTTAACTTCGTCTGAAGAGTGACTATCATCTGAAGATTTGAAGCTGATCTGACGAACTCTGTACATCTGAAGGATGAACATGTCTGAATCAAGGAATGATCTCTTGAAGACATTGCCAAGTGTCAAGAACACACTACCCAATGGACCACACCTATTTCAGCACAAGAGTTGACATGATTTTTTGCCTCAATCAAAAGTCTTGCACAAATAAGGAAACTCTGCAACTACTGCTGCACCTGCAACGAAAAGCATTGCGTGCGCAGACCTACTCCACCTGCTGCTGCCCAGAATGAATCAGAAGTCTGAACAAGAAAATGACGAGAAAAATGTTTGAACTAAATCTTTTAACTTCAACATCTTTATCCATTTGAATTACAGAAGAATAAGAAGAGACAGAGAAAAACAGAGCTGGAATCATATGAAGAAAAGAAGATGTAACTTTTGCAAAAAGGAACTTGCTGAAAGTGTCCTTAGTATGAAGAATCAAGAAGTGCATGAAACAATCATCTGAGATAAGCACATGGTGAAGCTGATGAAATCAAGATGATATAATGCAACCATCTGAAAGCTCACGAATCATCTGAAAGTATGTGAATATTAAAGAACTCAATCTTCTGAACACAGATACTCTCTGATCAAATTGATGAGATTTCAATTTGTCTGAAGACATGAATACTCTCAATTCTGACTACATGAACAAAGCTCAAATACGAGAAGTATCAACAAAGGCAAAGACCACTTGTTCAACGGCTAGAATATTATCTAAATATTTGAAGGAAATCTGGTCAAGAGAGAAAAGGAGAGAAAATAGCAGAATGTCAGAAGCTAAGCAGAAAGGAAGCTAGCACAATTTGGGCTGAAGGACAAATCCAACGGATATCTCCTCACATTCACATAAAGGAAAGGGTGACAGAAAAGAAGAAGCAGAGAGAAAGAAGATAAACATCTACCTGTTTAAAGAAAATCTCTCAAGGTTAAAGAACTTATCAATAGTGTGTCAGAGCTAAGCTATCTGCACACCTATTCTGCTTAAAAAGAAGAAACCGTTTAAGAAGTTATTTTACAACGGCTACTTGAGCCAAATCACTTCTTCTCAACGGTAATCAAGAAATCTTCAAACGACTATATTTTATCAGAACAAATAAATAGCCTCAAGAAAGACTTTGAAGGTGGTGACATTAAAGCCCAAGAGAAAATTGTCAGCCAAAAATTCTCAGTACATCCATGAGGTGTCGACCAAAATGGGCGCATTAAAGCCCAAGAGAGAACTGGCTGAAGCTTAATTCAATATTTTACTTAGCCAATTCTTTGAGGATGTTATACCTCACTTAGAAGACGAGATTGTACCCAAATTCATACACTTGTATCTCAGTCTTACCCTTGTACTTAGATTTCAATACATGTATTCTGAGTTAGACTCAGTGATCCCTTTGTACAAGAAGAATTTGAGTTTATGTTTCTTAGAAACTTAAACTTAGTTTATGTTGTAAACACTTTATGTGTCTGAGAGCCTGGAGAGGCTTGGTGGAAGAAAGAATACTTGTTGTTGAGCCTGGAGAGGCTTGTCTCTAAAATAATACTGCATGAGTTGCCTGGAGAGGCATTTGAAAACAAAGGAATACTTGTGTTTACGCCTGAAGAGGCTGTGGAAAAAGAATACTTGTATATGAGTTCAGATAGTGGAAAATCCAGTGGTGGTTTGCCGTGGGACTGGATGTAGCTCAATGGGTTGGTGGGTGAACCAGGATAAATTCTTGGCTAAGTCTTCTTTCCCTTAAACTCATTTATTTTCAACTTTATATTTTCTAAGGGGATTGAAAAGTAATTTTCATATCAAATTCTAATTCAACAATTTCAATAAAACAATTTTCAAAGATAAACTAACTTTAATTTATCTCATATCATTTAAAGTATTGCAGAAAATGTACTTTGAATAACCTCTAAAATAAGCCTCTGAAATGAGTCTAAAAAGAACTTAATTCAGAAGTTAGAAACAGACTTCAGACGATCACCAATCATCTGAAGTAGTTCAGAAAAAGTTCTGAAGAGATTCTCTGTAATAATCTTCAGAAGGTACTTTGAGATGTTCTAAAATAACTCTGTTTGAAACAAGAAACTAAGTTAATTGAATGTTTACTTAAAATCTTCTTAAGTATTGTTAGAAAGTTTGTTAGATTTATCTTCCTTATCTTCCGCACGTTTTTATTAACTCTGATTTTAATAACGTTTTTTAATGCATGTGTTATTTATTTCAAGATTTCCAAAATTATTTAAAAAGTTCAAAACACTATTCAACCCCCTTTTTAGTGTTTCCTGTGGTTCTAACATGTGGTATCAGAGCTCACCTTCGGGTTTAGCATCTAACAAATGCAAAAAGAGTAGACCCTCAGAAGATGGAAATCCTACAAGCTGAAGCAACTCTGAAGATCAAAGAAATGAGAAAAGAGAATTTTTCTTAAAGCTCATTACTCAAGCTACAAAAGCATCTCTCAGAAGAGCATGATAGGAAAAGGAAAGTACACTCATCCCAAGTTACATACTGGTAACATCCTTCCTATCTCAGTTTAGTTGTAGTTATTAAATTGCTTTGAAAATTACGAATTGTTATTGAAATTGTTAATGCATGATTATCTTAATATGTATGAAAAACATTTTTTGTATTTAATTTAAATCTATCGTGTGTTAAGTAGTTGAAGAGTCTTTAATTTTAAATTATTTTCTCAAAAGTTATGATACGACGCTACGTGAATCAATGGATCATCAACCGGTTTCTCATAATCCGCAGCAGAGAGAATTCAATAGATGAGGTGCGTCTTCTCAATGCTGACATCAGAAACATGGTTGTTGGGCCTGACATTGGCCAACAACAGGACTGTCCACATCTGAGAGATGCTTCGCAAGTCCTTCCAAAAAATTCTGGCCGCCTCCCCATACTGATTAACTTTATACATACGCCCAAGCAAACAGAGGTACTGAGCATTCCTCGTATCCAACTCTTCATTCTCATAGCTCCCAATCTCTCACCAACTGATGGTACTGGCATGGCAGGTCATCCTCATCAGCAGGAAATGGGCTGCCCAAAAAGTCATTGATCGTATCACGATCGTAGGCTACCCATCTTCCCCTCACATAGGACCTCTTATCAGTCATGCCACCCGGCTCGCCCGCAACATTGGAGCAAAACTCCCGGACAAGCTCTGGATCATAAAACTGATCTGGTTCAGCTACTCTCCTCCATCTCCTCCTGGTAATCTCTATGTTAAACTCATCGAACTCCTTAGCTTTGAGTGTTACTCTCCTCTCCTCAATGAATTTACAGTTTTTTATATAACTGTATTTATCCTGAGCCTGTGCATCCTTGAACCTTCCTGCATCAAACGGAGGGTCAAACCGTGCCCTTTTCCCTTTACTCGTCTTGGAATCAGAACTAGAGGAATTAATAGTAAGGCTTGCAGTGATCTTTGTACGAACCATCTGCAAAAGTTTAACCCCGAATACCAACCTTACATCAGTATAGCTTATATGCAGGTAAACTGAACAACCACATTCTAAATATCAGCAGTAAATATCATAAACAACTTGCAATACATGAACAATCAATGACATTA
Source organism: Sesbania bispinosa (assembly GCA_026901365.1). Classification (NCBI taxonomy): domain Eukaryota; kingdom Viridiplantae; phylum Streptophyta; class Magnoliopsida; order Fabales; family Fabaceae; genus Sesbania; species Sesbania bispinosa. The sequence goes on from QLOH01000439.1 coordinate 654,776, forward strand.
TATTCCTCATTGAAACCAACAATACCCAAAACAAAACATTCATGTAACAGTTGTTATCATGACCAATCAAGCAGAATTGTTCAACATTCATCAGAAAATAGTCCTAAATTCATTTAGAATGGGCAATTATAATATTAAAAACATAAACAGAGCATCACCACATTGGACCATATCAAAGTGCAATATCAAAGTGCACACCAACAGTCTCAGTTTAAACAATAAATCACAGCCACCTTATCACCAAAGGGCTACATTATTGAACAATCCTAAAAATATGAAACTCTACAAGCTTAAGTTTGCTAGCCTAAGGTTCAACATAAAAACGCAGAAATAGGAGAAAATAAATGGTGAAAAGTGAACTAAACAATGAAAACATACCTTATACAGCAGAATGAGTAGGAGAAGAAAAGATTGTACGAGTGAAAAGGGAAGAAGAATGATGCTTCTTACAGAGGATTCGCGCTCAAAAGTCTATAGAAAAACAGGGGAACGGGAGAAATGACCTTTCTCCTATTTTAAATTGAATTTTCACTGGGACGCGTAGCTGCGCTCAGCGCAGCTGAAGCGCAGGTAGCAGTTACCAATTGAGCGTGTCGCTGCGCTCAGCGCAGGTGAAGCTTAGCAAACAGAAAGTTTGGTTCTTTCAGCACTTTGCCTGGGCTAAGCGCATGCGAAGCGCAGAAAACAGAACCAAAGCTCTGCAACAGTTAGTCAAACTTTTCTGTTAATTCCCAATGATCAAGATTTCCACTTTTCTCTCCCTCACACTCACTCAACCAGTTCCTAATAATCCCTAAACTAAACAAACACAAAACACCTAATTAACTACACTAATCACACAAATAATGAAAAAACTAAACTACAATGCAGAATAACAAACTAAAACACTGGGTTGCCTCCCAGGAAGCGCTCGTTTAACATCATATAGCTTGACGCCTGTTTCTTTTTGGAGGTCGAAATTGGAGTGTTATGGTGAGCCTTGGTGCTACGCCCTTAATTCCTCTGAACAGCAAACTCCAAGATCCTATTGCTTCCTTTACATCTTTGACAAGGTTTAACTCTGACCATCTTGTCCTCATGTTGAACTTTGACCACACCACTACCTTTTTAGGTTTGAATTTTCTCTTCTTTGGTTTCTTGTTGCAAGTTGCATGAGTTCTCTTCTTTTTGAGATTAGGAGAGGCTTGACGATCTTCTCTCCATCTTTCCACTTCATGTAGCTGATAAGTGCTAAATTAATGATAAATTTTTATATAATTACAGCACTTATCAAGGGCAAAATGTTAGATTATACCCCAAATTATCTCATTTTAGTTTAAAATGCAAATCTTGTGATTATTTGATTCAAATTTGAATTTGATGTTATTTTTTATAAGAAATCTGTTGATTTTGCAGATAAAGAGGAAAGTTTTAAATGGAGTAACAAGATAGCAACAAATAAAGATAAGATCAGCAAGATATCAAGCTAAAAAGAGGGAAATCAGGAAAGCACAACAAATAAAGATAAGATCCGTAAGAGATCAAGCTGAAAAAGAGGAAAACATTAAAGCAGAAAACGGAGATCTGCGCTCCACCTGCGTTGAGAGCAAGTGGAGCGCAGGAATAAAAATCCATTTTGTTTCCTGCGCTTCATCTGCACTGAGCGCAGGTTGGAGAGCAGGAACACGAAACCCTAATTTCTAATGGGCCAAAGGAAGATTTCAACGGGCTTTCCGAAGTTCTATTTAAAGGACCTTTTGCAAAAATCAAGAGAAAAGACGACGGAGCGGAGCTGGAGCTAGAGAAAAGTGTGACAATCTCTCGATCGGTTTGTAATGGCTACCATGAGTAGCTAAACTCTCCGATAGGATTGAATATAGTCGATTCAATCCCAATTGTATTTGAATTCTCTTTATTATTTATGAATCCCTTTTTTATAATATTGGTGTTTCTAATCTGTTCTTAATGCTTAACTTCTGCCTTTGTGTCGGAGTTATGAATTGGTTTTATGGGGCGCACTGAGGGGTGGTTTTATAAAATCATGAGCGAGTTTGGGGGAGCCTAGACATAGGAAACTTGAATTCTGATTGGTAAAAACACTCAATTCGTGACTGTGGAGACCAGGGTGAATTGATAGCTTTAACAAATAGATCTTTAATCCGGGGTAGTTTATCAGTGTGGAGACCAGGTAGATTATTTATGAGTATTTCATATTTGTGGAGACTTTTGTGAAATAACTTTAATTTGTTCTTTAATATTATAATTGTATTCATAAATATTATTGGGTTTCAAATACAAAAGGGGTGCGATTGACAAAGTTCAATCCTAGTTCTAGTAACTGCTCCGCCTCATCTCAATTTACTGCTTTTTATTTACTATTGCAATCTACACAAACAACCATATTCTCTCATATGATAAGTGTGACCACTAGGATTTACAATTGAACCGTTCCCTGTGGATACGACAAACCCATTTTACTTACTATTATACTGATGTGATTTTGGTACGCTGCCAGAATTTCAACAGTAGTTGTGGCCTACTGTCAATGTGGCAGACTCCTTCAGTAGAATCTACCTTAAAGCACTCTTGTTGACCTTTTTGATGTGGATTGGTTTTGAAAACGTTGAAGGTGACCTCTATAACGTCTTAATTTATTAGTTCAAGAATAATGTCCGTTGGAAACACCATTCCCGAATTTCTGAAATTATTTCGTACCATTTTCGATATCGACATACAAATCACATAAACGCTTAAGCAATCCAAAGTTTGCTTAGCCTGCCACAAAATTCATACATCATAATTCTCAATATAAAATCTTATCAAAACCTAGGGAATGAACCTACACTTGGAGTGTCATGATTCATAGAGCTCACACCGAAAATCCGGCAGAGTTTCCCCTAAAAACTAGACGTTTACCAATTTTTGTCTTAACCTGAAATCCAGCAAAACGACCAGTATAGTTTATAACAACACAACATAATTTCAACTACAATCAAGCCCCCATGGCCAATCTAAAGTTTTAAAATTACATCATTAACTATCAATTACAATTACTTCTACTTCAAAAGTCCCTATCTGACCACTGGGAGCGTGGTTCCACTCCGAAAGCTCCATCCTCTTCTGAACGTGAAGCTGGACATCTTGCATAACTAAAATATATCCCCGAAACGTGGGGTGAGACTACGGTCTCAGTGAGCAAAGCATGCAGCAGGCAGTGTAGGGAATTCAAGCAGATGCAATGCATAAACGATTCACATAAAATTAATCATGAACTCTGAAATACATAATAACTTTGAAATACATTATGACTCTAAAACACATGGTAACTTTGATAATATGCATGAACTGCATTTCCCGGCAGTACGGGGTCTTATCACTAACTCTGGGCTAGACCTAAGCTCAAACTACAAGGAACGTCTTCCTTGGGGACATATCCCGCCATTACTCTGGACCGAAGTCAAGTTTTAATGCATGAATCTCTAGGACGAAGCCAAAACTAGGGTCGAAGCTGAATGTTTGGGCCGAAGCCAAAACTTTGTGACGAAGCCATCTCTGGGCTCTAGAGGGCCTCAATGCGATTAATACTCAATCCCGACTACAACCATTCATTCTGGGCCCATGCCTAAATTGGAGTATTAAAAACTTGAGCTATTCCACCCCTTTAAGGTGAATTATTCTTTGAAGAGAACCCTCTGTGCCTGACCCAAAGGCCTGGGGACTCAGCCCTTGGATCATTGATAATCTGTTGTCTTAAGAGCGTCAGTGGAGTCAATACTCAAATCCTGACTACGACCACTACTTCTAGGCCCATGTTTGGATAAGAGTATTAACAATTTAAGTTTCTCCACCCCCCTAAGGTGAATTATTCTCAAGGAGAGCCTCCCTAACTGAATCTAGGGCTATGGGACTCGGCCCTGGACCCATGTGGAATTAATCGTGTCTTTTAGATTATGCTGATGCATAGGGAATACTTCTAACAAAACATAACACATATAATCAATAACATAAACTTCATGCTGGAAACTAACACTTATATAAAATCCATGTCATTCCAAGCTTACTAATCTCCATACGAAGCCCTAGATAGAGCCTTAAAGCAACCTCTCAACATAAACCCTAACATTATGCTCATACATTTATCCATGACAAAATCAACCATATAAACATACACATGCAAGCTCAAGAAAGGGAAGATAAGAGGTATGGATCATGTGAGGAAACATTCACTGATGAAGTGAGAGTGTGTGAGCTCTACTCACCTCAAGGAAGCTCAAAGAGAGAAGGAATTCGAATGAAGTTAGTGAAGGTTAGGGTGGATATCCATGGCTCTTCCTCCTTTCTCCTAGCTCTAAGGTCACTTTCTCTCACTAAGAACTCCATCTCTCTCTCTCTAAGGCAAAACGTTCACAGTTTATTCATCTATATAATAATACATTGACAAATATCCTATAGGAGAAATCATAAATAAATTTAAAAAGATTTGGAGAATTTCTATTGGGAAAAGATTAAAAACGTTAAATATACTAAACGTGGTGCACCAATAAGAGGAGAGAATAGGGATATTTCCCCCTTCGCAGCACATCCACCTCTTTGTAAGAGGGAAATTAATTTCAATCTCAATAAAATAATAGTATCAAATTCAAATGAAAAATAGCGATATCAATTTGTTAGAGAAACTCATATTCAGAATCATAGTAGAAAAACATGCAAATAATGAAGAAATGAAAAAAAATGTCAAAATGAAAGAATATAGCATCGTGTAACAAAAATCGCACAATTAGAGGAGAATTTTGAAAGTTAGAAATTTTTTTAAAAAGGCAGATTATTGTGGAATATATGGGGAATTTAGAAACTCTAACCCTTCTCAAAGACATTTCGATGAAGGAGGAACGAGGGCGGAAGAACAACGCTTCCACCGTCACAGCCACCGCCACTCCTAATCCAACGGCCAGATCAGACTGATGCACCACCAAGCCACCACCTCTTTGTACACCGTGCCCACAACCACCTCTTCCTCTTTGCTTCCCAATGTTGTTTCATCGTTCAAAATAGAGTATTAGGTTTAGGATTCATTTAGAAATTTTTTAGGCGTAAGGATTCATTTTAAAAAAACTGAACATGTGGATTTTCGCTTAAGCGACTACATTTTCGCTTAAGCGAAAATAAGGCAGTAGTAATTTTTGTCAGATTTTTGCTCAAGAAAATTTCTTCGCTTGAGCGAAAATCAGGCAGTAAGCCTGCTTGAAATTCGCTTGAGCAAACCATTTTCAGTTGAGTGAATTTCTAAGACTTCCTTTTCCCCATTTGTTTGATATTTTTGTGAAATTTAGGCAGATTGCCCCCCTCTTTTCTTACTTTTTTTCAACTAAAAATCTTCATTACTTAATTTATAAAATAGTAGGAAAAATTGGGATGTTACATTCCTACCTCCTTTTAAGAATTTGGCCTAAAATTGTAAGTTCATTACCTTAAACGAGGAGTTCAGGATGTTGAGTGAGGTCCTCCTCTTCTAGTTCCCAAGTTTCCCTCCTTTGGGGAAACACCTCACAAAATCAACTTCATTAAAGAAATTACCCTTGTTCCTCTACGTCTGACACTATGGTCAATGATCTGAGCAGGTCTAGCAAGATACGTAAAATCTTCTTTTAAATGTACCGACTCAAACACTAAGACGTATTTGGGATATACTTTCTGAGTTGTGACACATAAAAGACATCATGGTTTCTAGATAATTGAGGTGGTAAGGCAAGTTGGGTATTCTACTGGACCGACTCTTTTGGAGATTTGGAATGACCAATAAATCTAGGGACTTAGCTTTTTATCTTAAAGGATCTCCCAATAATGGGCTTCATATGGCGTCATGCCTACACTACTATGGAAACTATTGTTGTAAGCAAATTCTATCAAAGGTAGGTTCCTATCCCAGTTCCCTCTCTCCTCTAGGAAGCACGCCCTAAGCATATCTTCAAAAGTTTGAATTTTCCTCTCGGACCGACCATCTATTTGAGGGTTATAGGTTGTGCTAAAGCTAAGCTTAGTCCAAAAGTCTTCGTGGAGTGCTTTCCAAAATCTAGAGAAAAACCTAGGGTCCCTATCTGAAACAATGCTAATGGGTATGCCATGAAGTCTCATTATCTCCCTAATATAAACGCTAGCCAACTTATCTAAGGAATAGTTAACTCTAATGGGTAAGAAATGAATGATCTTAGTTACCCTATCAACTACTACCCATATGACATCAAATCCTCCTTGTGTCCTATGTAACCCCGTGACAAAATCCATGGTGACACTTTCCCACTTCTACTCAGGAATGGCTAAGGGTTGTAAGGGTCTTGATGGTTTTTGGTGTTCTATCTTAACTGTAGACAAATAATACACCTAGGTACATACTCAGCTATGACTTTCTTCATGTCTGCTCATTAAAACAACTTCCTAAGGTATTTGTTCATCTCAGTTGCACCTAGATGTACCAAATACCTACTCTTATGGGCTTCTTCTAAAATTTGATGCCTAATGGTCACATTACTAGGAATACATGCCCTTCCCTGAAAAAGAACCAACCTATCCTCACTTTCTGTAAACTCAGGTTTGCCCCCTCTTATTCTTCAGTTCTGCATCTACCTCTCGAGTTGCCCTAATATGGGTCCTAAGGTCGCTCTTCATTTCTAACCAATGAACACTTAAGCTCTCACCTTTTAAGGTTACCTCAAGGTTTAGGTCCCTAAATTTCTCCACAGACTCTAATTCATTAACCATTCATCGTGGGTGAATGAAGGGATTTCCTACTAAGGGCATCTGCCACTACAATTGGCTTTTCTCCAATGGTACTTCAACTCAAAATCATAATCAATACTATTATAAAAATCGACTCGAACCATTCAATCAGACTGGTTGACCCAGAAATCGGACCTATGGCTAGTCTGGTCCCGTTAGTAGATCGGATTTGTTGTCGAACTGGCTCTGACCTCACAAATCGGAGTCAACTCGGTGAAACCGTCTGGGTCATAACAGTTGGTCAGACTTGTGAGCGCCTCCTTCACTCGAGAAATGCAAAAAGGTTTGCTGGTGAGGACCGAACACATGACCCGTTGGAATGGGGCGCGAGACACAACCACTGCACCACATCGCTTCTTAGTATGATATACGCCCAACTTTATATTTATTCTATTCTAAAGACAATGCTTTAGACTCAAGAGTTTTGTTTTAGTAAATAGTATTATGAAATATTTATTTAACAAATAATATAATATAAAATATGTTTTTAAATTTATGATAAATATTATTAACATAAATATATTTCATATTATTGAATATATTACATTAAATTTTAAAACATATTTAAATATTAATAAAGCATAAAATAAGTATTTTATCCAATTGATTTTAAATATATTGGTTTATACTATTTATTATTTTGCGATAAACTTTAGTTTTTTTAAGTATAAAATTTATAGATTTGATATATCCAGTTTAACCGGTTCAAACCAGCGACACACTGGTTCGACCATTGACCCGTGACATCTACCTTGACCGAGTCGATCACCGGTCCCGAGTTTTATAACATTGATCATAATCATTAAGGAAATCTATCAACCTCATTTGTCTCATATTGAGCTTATTTGGATCAACAGATATTTCAACTCTTATGATCACTAAAAACCTTGAATCTTACTCCACACAGGTGATGTCTTCAAATCTTACAGGGCAAAGAGTACAACTACTGACTATAGGACCTAGGTAATGGGTGGGATAGTTTCCTGATGGAGTCTAACTTGCTTAGAATCATAGACCACTGCCCTCTTCTCTTACATTAGCACACAACCCAAACCTCTTCTAAATGCATCACTATAAACCTCAAACTCTCGCTTAGGGTTAGGAATTACAAATACTGGAGTTGTGGTTAATCTATCCTTAAGTTCTTGGAAACTCTTCTCACACCCTTCATCCCACACAAAGGCTTGCCGCTTTTTAGTCAACCTCGTAAAAGTAGTTTCTAATTGGGAAGAACCCCTTGATGAACCTCCTATAGTAACCTGTTAACTCAAGGAAACTCCTAATTTAGGAAACTATTTAGTCTCTCCCACTCAAGGATAACCTCTACCTTACTAGGGTCAACTGATACCCTGGTGCCTTGGGATATGACATGTCTTAGGAAACACGCCTTATCTAATCAGAACTCACACCTTCTCAGGGCTTGCACTAATTTTTTCTTTCATAGAACCTGGAGTACTATCCTAAGGTGTTCCTTATGTTGTTCTAAGGTCTGGGAATAGATAAGAATGTCATGGATAAACATGACGACAAATCTATCCAAAAAGGCTTATAGATCTTGTTCATGTAGTCCATGAGCACAGCTGAAACATTGGTCAAACCAAATAGCATAACCAAATACTTGTATATTTCCCGTATCTAGTCCTAAAGGTTGTTTTAGTATATCATCCTTCCCAATCTTAATTTGGTGATACCTTGACTTCAAATCTATCTTAGAGAAAACCAAAGCTCCCCTAAGCTGCTCTAATAAGTCATCTATCCTCGGGAAAGGATACCTATTCTTAATTGTAATCTTGTTCAAATGCCTATAGTCCACACACAATCTCATACTCTCATCCTTCTTTTTCACTAACAACATTGGTGCTCCCCAAAGTGACACACTTGGCCTAATAAATTCTTTCTACCAAATCATCCAACTGTTCCTTAAGTTCACTAAGCTTTATGGGTGACATTCTATAGGGTGCCTTAGATATGGGTCCGGTACCCGAAACAAGATCTATGGTGAACTCTACTTATCTATTGGTGGCAAGGTAGTAATTTCACTAGGAAAAACCTTGGTAAACTCTTTCACTATAAGTGTGCTACTCAAATCTAAGTCCACCTTTACAATTGAAGAAAGCAATAAAAAAAAACTTTGTTCCCCCTCCAATAGATATTGAGATACTTGACATAGACTGTTTTAATAACGCAATAGCTTTATATTTTTCAGACAAGGACAAGAAGAAAAAATAATGTCCTTATTGAAACAATCTAGTATTACTTAATTTGCAGACAACCAGTTCATACCACAAATAACATCCAAGTTCTTTTAAAGGTAATAAATAAATCAGATCCACAGAAAGGATTCAACCTTTGATTTCAATTTCAAAATTTTTTATTTTGTAGGAGTGGTCACACGCAAATCATAAGGTAAAGGGGTAGCATGCAATACCAAAGACCTCACACAATTATTAGCAATAAAGGAGTAGGCTGCCCTAAAGTCATACAATATAATCAAATTCTTATCATGTATCCTATATGACCTTGCAATAGATTGTTGACCCCTCAGGCCTCCTCACCGCTGAGTGTGTACACCTTCCTTGATGTCTGAGGCCTCACTCCATTCTTTCTTGGTTCCGGGCATTCGCATACAACATGGCCAAGCTTCTGACAATTGAAGCACCTATTTTGACCTATTGGTCTTAGGGCAGTATCGCAAAACATGTTCAGGCTTACCACACTTAAAACATGTACACCCTTTGTCCCATCATGTACTCTCCTTTATGGTTCTTTCCACATTTCTAGAACTGCAATACTTCACCTTGTCTTTGGGCTGGTCAATTGCTCTGATTGTGATTATTCTGCCACCTGGGTTTAGAGTTTTATTCAGGTTGTTGTCCTCATACTTCCTTTTCCCATCATACCATTTCTTCGCCACTGATTTAGATTCCTCCTTTGCTAGGTTCTTCTCGATGATCAAACATTTGTTCACCAATGTTGGGAAGTTCCTCAGTTCAAAAGATCCCATAATCTTCTTAATCTTGGGTATCAACCCTCTTTCCAAGTGTGAACACTTCCAATCTTCATCTGGATTGATCTGCAGAAAATAGGAGTATTTAGAAAACTCCTCAAACTTAGCCACATATTGGCCCACCATTATATTCTCTTGCCTGATTTGTAAGAACTAAGTCTCCTTTTTTCTGACGGTAGCCGATAAATACTTCTCAAGGAACGCGATTTGGAAGTTAGTTCAAATCAAGGGAGTTCCCGAAGCGACCATCCTAAAGCGAGCTCATCATCACCACTCATCTCCCTTACCTCGGAGCATGAAAGTAGCGTTTTCCATCTTCATCTCCTTAGTGCGCCTCATCACATTGAAGACCTTATGGATTTCATTGATGTAGATTATTGCTGCTATCAGATCATATTCCCCTGTGAATGGTGGAGGACTATGTTTCGGAATTCAGTAAGTCCTTGAACAAACTGATCCACCTCTAGTGGGGGGAGGTGTCTCTGTTTGACACTAGCGTAGCTCCTGAAGAACGAATACATTTGCAATGGCTGAATCTCGATTTGTGACTACATGCTTCCATGTGACAGTGGTCAACAACTAAAGGGTTGCAACTATTGGGTCAGGGTTTAGGTTGGGTAGTGGTGTAGCGCCTCGTGGTTTCCCACATTTGTCGCTAACCATGGTCCTATACACAATACACACTACAAGAAATCGGTTTTTAGCGATGGCCAAAAGTCGTCGCTACAGGGGAAAAATCGTTGCTATTTCATAATTAGTGACAGCCTAGCGACGTCGGCCCACCGGCCGTCGCTAAAGACTCGTCGTTAATGCAGTAACGACGACATTTTACAGCCGACTCTAGTTCCATGGTCGTCACAACATAGCATCGGCCTTTAGGCCGTCGCTAATAATTTTTTCAAAATAAATCATTTCTCCCTAAATTTATCAATTGTGAGGATCGAACCCGCAACCAACATGATACCAAGAAGAAGCATTACCGTTACGCTATGTTTTGTTTCTTGAAATATATAGTGCAAAATATTATATACATAGTGAAAAAATAACAAGAACTTAGCATTGGTCAGACCGGCATTAACTTTATGAAGGACGATGCTAAAAACTTTTTTGCCTTTAGCGTCGGCCTTTAGTGTCGTCTAGGCCTAGCCAACGCGAAATAAAAAAATTATAAAAAATTATTTTACCATTAGCCGACGCTATTTAACACAGTTAGCGTCGGTCAGGCCGACGCTACATAAAAAAATGTAAAAGAAAATAAAATTCAACTTAGCGTCGGCCTGGCTGACGCTACCCGTTCGTATCTAAATCGCCGATTTCTTGTAGTGACATTAAAATATGGAGTTGATTAGGCTCTACATCCCATAACAATGCATATAGAGACTATGACTATAAGCATACATGTAACACTTTTACTTCATGTTCGAGATTTTAAGCGAAATTAAACAGATAATTTATAATTTCTCGAATAATCCATGAAAGTTAAGAACATTTATAATAACAAATTACAGTATCAAATCAATATGTTACCATAAAGATATTACAATTGTCACTACATTAAACAAATAAACGACTAATCATAACGTCTTTCCTATGTCCTTGGAAACGTACTTATTGAAATTAGAAAAATAGCTACTTAGATGCAGGAAACTCTAAGTATCTCGCTAGTCTCTAACTATTTGGGTTATCCTGCACAACTGAAATATCGAAAGGAGTGAGACTTTGAGGTTTCAGTGAGCATAACTGGCATGTAGTGTATGTAAGCACACGAATGCACAAGTTATTAAATGACAATCAATAACCCAAATCATGCAGACAATAAATGAACATAACACGACATACAAAATAGTTAGCTAAGGCACACAACCAATTTATCTAGGCACATAGTCAATACAACTACAGCACACAACCAATTTATCTAGGCACATAGTCAATATAACTGGGGAACATATCCAATATAACTGGGGCACACAACCAATATAACTGGGGCACAGAGCTAATTTACCTGGGGCACACAACCAAATTAATTCACACGCCATGTCTGGTGGAGCTGACCTCTTGACCCTTTTAGTCCAAACACAATCACATACGCAAGTAGTTCACAAGAATCAATACACTACACATCAATCTCTTACCTTTACTATTCCTCAATCCATATGTTCACATACAGTTCGTATATAACCATCCTATAGAACGCTCATATTCAGCATAATACTACATCATTAGGGTTAATACCGGTACCACATACACATATTCTCTTGTAAATCCTAACCAATTGGAAATCCCTAAAGAATACCAAAAGGGTGTATTATAAATTAAGTAAAGTGCAAAACAATTCTAATAGGGACATGAAATCAAGTCATACAAGATTCATCATAAAATCAAGAATCAACATACTGTACCAATAATTAACAAGGATATCCTAATAGTAGTTCAAATCATTCACCAAATAATCTCATATGACATGAGTGTGTGAGTTATACTTACCTTGTTTGATGAAATTGTGAAACCACAGAGGTGTTCCAATCAACCTCTACAGGGTCCCTCATGGTGAAGGTCGATCTTTTCTCTTCCTCTTCGCTTCCTAGGGTTGTTTCTTCGCTCAAAATAGAGTATTAGGGTTTTTACAAATGTTTAGAACTAATAAATAGTCCCTCCCTTCGCATAAGGGTTAGTTTTAAAAAACTTAATGTGTGGATTTTTCGCTCAAGCGACCACATTTTCACTTAGGAGAAAATAAGGCAGTGATCCTGTCAAATTTTCGCTCAAGTGAACATCTTTCGCTTAAGCGAAAATCAGGCAATAAGCCTGCCTGAAATTCGCTGAGCGAAACTATTTTCGCTTGAGTGAATTTCTCAAACTCCTTTTTCCCTATTTGTCTGAAATTTTCGCTTGAGCGAAGGATTGCTCCCCCATTTCTTACTTCTTTTCAACTAAAAATCTTCATTATTACTTAATTTATAAAATAGTAGGAAAATTTGGACTGTTACACCTGATCTAATATTAAAAAAAAAAAAAAAACTATTTTTTTAGATTATGTTAAGTCATCAAGCTAACCTGGACCAACAAATAATTTTACCAAAAAGTTTAGGAGTGAAAAGAGGCTCTTCTCATTCATTCTAAGCTTATCGTAATTATTTTCTAACTTCAAGAGAGTTTATAGAGTGATTATAGATTATTACCAAAAAGAATATCAAAATTCAATCTAGAGTCACATAATTTGCTATGAAAAGTCTTGACACAATAAATGGAATTGTTACTGTGTGTGACTAATCGTGGAATCAATTTTTTTTGCAAACTAAGGCAAGACTGTCGACAATAGACCTATGATGGGCTCAACCCTTACCAGAAGCTTGATTACGCTTTTTATTCACATGATTTCCATCAAGTCAACGGTCAACAAAATATATCTACAGATAGTCACTTAAAGTAGCTGTAAAAAGAAAATAAATATTTCAAAAATTAAATTATTACAAAAATTCAATAGTTCAATAACGTTGAAAATTTGAACTTGAAACAGTCAATTAATTATTACTAATCATATATTGACATATTCATGTCTTTGTAGGATTAAGTATGTAATTATTCATGCATAATGTACGTAGTTAATGCATACTTTTTAGGGTAAAGTTCACTATGCGTATACGTATCCATAGATAATTATACAAGTGTACTGCTTATCAAGTAAGTTAGGAGAAAGACAAGAAAGTCAATAAGATAAATAATGTAAATTAAAACGCAGGTGATCCTATCCCTACCCATCTCCTTCTATTAAACCTTTAACATTTGAAAGTATTCATGCACTTTTCTTCCAGCTAATAATAACTTCAGAAACCACTTCTTTAAGGGGAAAGGGGATGGGTCTGGACAGTCTGGTGAAGGTGAAGACACCGATCACATGCCATAGTGTATGATCTACGTACTAAAGGTTCTTTTGTTTATTTACCATCAATTATATATAACAGAGGATGCCATTTCGAGGGTTCCGTACGAATACCAAAAACTTTTATATTTTTTTTTTAATTTTGGTTTTTAGTTCACATTATTATCTGCAACATATATGCATATATGTCTTTGGTTGCATTGTCCCCGGGAAAGAATATTCTATCTATGTATATCATTCAAGTTGCCAATGACAACCATTGCTTGACATGGAACAAGAAACATAAGCGACAAATCCACCAATATGTAGCTAAAGAATACCTTAGATGGAACAAAATTTAACATATGGTTCGGGAAGTCACGACTCATTATTTCTATTTTATTATAATTAAAGAGAGAGACAAAATCAAAACCACATCATAATGTTCAACATGTGATACCCAGAGTACGGATTGTGTCTATAGTGATATTATTTTGGGGTTTCTATGGTACCCTTAGGGTTTTGAATATCTCTAACCAGGGATGGCAATTTTGTACGGCTCCCCGCGGGGACTGCCCCATATGGGGATCCGAGGATGGGGAATTTTCCCCCGTGGATGGGGATGGGGACTAAAATCCCCTGAGACAGATTTGGGGATGGGGATGGGGATCATGCTCCTTGCCTTGCGGGGTCCCCGCCCCACCACATATATATAAATTTTTTTGTTTATATGATATATATACTATACTATACTATAATATATATAATTCTATTTTATATTATTCTAATTTATAATTTAAAATTAAATTTCTAATTCTGTTATATTATTTTTACTATTTTTATTCTGTATATTATATTATATTATATTATATTTTTTATTTTATTTTTTATAATTATGACGTCCCCGTGGGAATGTGGAGAACGGGGATGGGGGAGAAAATTACCCCGAGGTGGGGATCGGGGATAGGGACGGGATAAAATGGGAGGCGGGGGACGGGGAGCGGGAAGATATTCCCCGCCCCCGCCCCGTGTGGGTGCCATCCCTATCTCTAAGAGATGTGATCAGGGGCTGTAAATTGAATTCAACTTAATGAAATGGTTAAACAGATTTTGGTCGCAATATTGCAGATTTTGGTCGCAATATATATAACTTACATGAAATCTTCACTCTTGAGAAGATTTTTACCTAACTATTAGCCAGTAGATTTAGCCCATGCAACCTCACGTCGGCTGTCAATAGTGGGGCGAGCTAAATTCAATGTAAGTTATATGGATTTGTTTTACATTATGTGTGCATTAACTTAAATGAATTTAATCAATACACATTCACACAGTCTTAGAAAATTTTACACAAACATTATATATAAGAAATAAAAATTAGTGGTAGATATTAATTCAATTAAATGATACAATCAAAGAAAATAGCTAGAACCAAATTCATTATGTTTCATTTATGTATTCCAAATGGTAGTTAAGGTTTCTCTGTTTAAATTTATCAAAATGTTATTTAAAATAAAAAAATTATTTATTTTAAATTTAACAATTCTTAACTTCTATGGGTCAATTTAGGGTGGACCCTTTCATAGATCATCAATTTCGTTACTATAAGATAATTTTAATTTTATAATATACATTATCAAATTGAGGAGAATTAAATTTATGTCAGCATAAGTTACATCAATTGTTACACCATTGATAACTTTAAATAGAATATAATTTTTGTTAATCCAACAATTGAATTATAACTATTCATTATCTTGATTATTTTTGTTAAAACTTGTAAAATTTTAACACTAATAAATTGATAATAAATATTTCTTATTTTCATATAGTTCAAAAGTATATGTTAATCTTGACACACACACACACACATATATATATATATATATATCTCAATTACCTATTAAATAATTATGGATCATTGTGAAATTTAAAAGATATGATCTATATGATAGTAATTTTAATATAACAGTAGACTTTAGAGTTCAATTATTAATTTCAAAATTATTTAATGATGTAACTCGTGATATAACTAATGTTGGTGTAATTGATCCTTCCTCTATTGAATTTTTTAATATTAAATTTATAATGTTTATAATAATGGAGATTCAATTTTTTTGGAGTCGCAAAAATCATCCCAACATCACATGAACATAAAAATTGTCAATCCAAAAGATATGCGACAAACTCCAATGTTAATACAAATTAACACTCAAAAATATAATATAAAGTAGAGTTCATTTGATTAGATGAGTATTTAATTGCATCATTTTCTATCGTTGATTAAACAATGAATTATGTTATTCATATAAATTTATACAACAAAACTCAACACACAATTTTTATCTTCATCTTTCTCCATCATATCACCTATGTAATATTGTACAAATATTGTTGTACAAATAGCATTTCTCTAAACCAATTAGATAAACAATTAATAAAAATTTGTGGTAATGATATATAGATAAGTAATAAATTTTAGGGAGATGTTAAGGAGTTCCTCCATAACATTGGTTAAGGAATCAAAAATAGAAAGTTTTTATTAATTATGTAATATTTAATATTATAAATGCAATTAATATCGTGATTTACAATAAAAATATTTTATACATATTAAATCCTATATATATATATATATTTTGATTCTTTAATCAGTATCGTTAGATCATTTGCAAGGCCATGAATTTAATTTAATAATTATTTGGTCAATGATGCATGTTCTCTTACGTAGAGGAGTACAATAATTAAGACAACCATATTATTTTATGAATCCTTAAGGCAAGTATCTTAAGGACTTACTTAGGAAATTAATACTACACTCAATTCTATATAAAGAAATAAATGACTAAAATTATCAAAATTAAGGAAATTCATTAAATATGTTAATAATAATTATAATGTCATATATTTAAGTTTTATTTCTGAAATACCTTAGTATTGAATGAGTGATTACATCGTCAATAGCTCACAATAAATTAAGGTATATGATGATGTATTTAGTAATTAATACGACTAAAATGGTACTCCATCAAGTGTTAAATATAAGCAAAAAAGAACCCACATATATGGCCAAAATATAAACAAATATTAACTAATTTAACTCTATTTAATGAGACCATATCCCAAAATATAATTTATTTATTTCAAATTTTGTTTTCCAACAACTCTATTTAATAACCATGTATCAATAGAGTTTTTTTTACTTGAAACAAGTTTCAATAAAATCGAAGTATTTCATGAAGGACACCTGGTGTCAACGGATCCTGATTTTATATATATATATATATATATATATGTCAAAATGATTTTACCTTTTTATTTATATAAGATATCGGAGTTAGTATATACAATAGCAGAAGATTTTTTTATTAAAAATCATGATGTATTATCAACATTAATTATTATACTTTACAATAACAAGTTTTCCCTTTTAATTTGTTAATAAGTACACTTAGGGGGCGTTAACGTTTCCTTATATTTTATCACTCTATATGCACATATGGTCAAATTGAGTTATATTATATTTTTTTTAATTCTTATAAGATTTTTTTTTTACTTTTTTAAAAATAACATCATTTTCTTATATTTCTAGGTCCTAGGATTACGCCTTTAATTTTCTACTCCTCACAGTAAGAGTTTATCCATTCTGAGCTGTAATACAACTTGGAAAAGGACGACCACTCACTGCGGTCATGGTATCATACGCAACTAGATTAAGATTATATATGATGATACCGAAGAAAAATTTAACTGAAATGTCGTATATAACGATAAAATTAACCTAAAATATTTTGGCTTATAAATTTATTGTTCATACACAAATAACGTTCAATTCAATGAAATTGAAACAGATGATATTTTTCGTCAAAAAAATAAAAAGAAAGAAAGAAACAGATGATATTAGATTTCACATATAATGACATTGTTTTCATTTTTCAAAGTTCTTTAGTTGATTAATTAGCTTATCGTGGTTTACGTATGGTGTTCAACTTCAACGTGTGATTTTTTAAAGTTTCTTTCCCAGAACGAAAACATTAAATTTCTTTTATATTAATCCTTATGCATGGTAGTGTGAACCCGTGAAATTGCTCCATAAAATAAATTTTGAGATGCGAAGAAACCGATCCTAATTGAAAGTTTTCGTTTTTTTAAAAGATAATTGGATTAAAAGATAACAAGATGAGATGACACTTACAATGATAAATGGGAATATAAAGCTTTTGAAAATGTTTCATTAAATGTACTATATAACATAACATGTTTGTTTAAAATACATTAAATTAGGCTTTAAAAAAAAATACATGAAACTAGGCCAATTTTAGGATGGACACCTATATCATTTGGGTTCTTGTCCATAGATATATTAAATAGTAATATATAATCAGATAAATAATTCGTTTATATTTATAGTTTCACCCAATGTTATGAAACTCGGCTCGGACCGGTTGGCCCGACAATCGATTCCAAGCCATTCTATAGATTGCACATGCATCAGAACTGGTGTGATTCGACCGGTTTGGGATGAAAACCAGTGCATTAGAATCGGTTGGGTTTTATTGATCAGATCTCGCCATTTTTTATATTTTTTAAATTAATGAAACGATGTTGTTTTGATTAATGTTGGGTAAAAAAAATCAACCAAAATTCCTTGCATGTATCAAATTGATCGAGCTCTATTTCTGTATGTGAGTGTGTCTGTGAAGAACTCAAGAACCCTAACACTAAAATCCTCTCATCCCTGCGTCGTCTGCCCTTGCTCGTTTGTCGGTGACACGCGCCTGCACATCCTGGTTCTCTTTCCGTTAATCAGTTCACCTCACATTTGTTGACTTGTTTTTGTCTCCTTTTATCTGTTTATATCTCATTTGATCTATTCTACTACTCATCAATATTCAAAAATCAGTTTTATACTTCTGTTTCTGGCTTCCTGCTTGGATGCTCCTTCACCATCATTCTCCAGCAGTGCTGCTCATCCCTCACCATCGTTCGTCGACACATTCCAGGCCCTAGTATGTAACTGTTCATCTAAACTCCCAATTCCTAAGGTTAGAGACCCATTGTGATAACTTTGAGTTTAAAGCTTTGAATCTAAATTTTAACTAACAATTAGATATCTCTAAACTCTAACCCAACCTTTCTGTTTATTTTGATAACAATGTGTGTGTCTAAATATCTGATGAAAACTCATGAAATTGGGATTATCTTATTCAATGTTGATTACAATCATGGATTGAAGCCTCATGAACTCTGAAGCTCGAGATAATTTTGTTATTTAAGTGAATTGTCTAATTGAGATTAGCTTATTCATCACCTTCGATGTAGTTTTTCTTTGCAATTTAGGTGAATTGTCTAATTCTGTAATTTATTATGTCTAGTAAGCATATGCAATGAAGCGTTTGATTTCTTGGATGAAGAAAGTGTTGAGTCTTAAAGACTGAGATACCCCATTATTTGAATTGATGATAATAAACTTAATAAATAGTTGGAATCTATGCAAACTGAACTTAACATTCTGTTTTTATTTCAGACCCATCTGAAGACCTTTGTGTTTGATGTAAGGAAGTTGTTTGAAATATCAACTATCTGAAGTTTATGCGTCTGAATTCCTGAAGGCATCTAAAGTTGCTAAGCTGTCTGAAGATCTGAAATCTTCTGAAAGCTTCTGTCTAAAGATTATCTATCAGAACTCAAGGTTATTTGACATGGCAAAGAATATTCTGCGACAACTCCTACAAATTCTTGTACGGTTGTCAAGGTGAAGACGGCGCCTGAGTTGTGTCTATAAATAGCTAAAGACCTTCAAGGAATAAAGTGAGAAGAACTTACACGCTAAAGAAGCAAAAACGCTGCAAAATTTCTTTAGAATACTCTGATTTCTCTTGTACACAATTTTTATATATCTGTGTATACCACAGTAAATTGTACATCTGTTTGAATAAGAACTTATCTGAAGTTCTAAGTTCTTCTTTTGCCTTGTAAAAACACTTTGAGTGAGCCTGAAGAGGTTAGGTGAGCAAAAAATACTTACTTTGAGCTTGAAGAGGCAAGGAGTGTGCAAACAATACTCTTGTAATTGAGCCTGAAGAGGGTTGTCTGAAAACAAAACTTGTAATCTGTTGAGATTAGTGGAAAATCTAGTAGCTTGTTGGCACTGGGACTGGACGTAGCTCATAGTGGTGGTGAGTGAACCAGGATAAATTCCTTGGCTAAGTTGCTCTATCCCTCAACTTCGTAATTATTTATTGTGCTAACAGAAAGGGAATTGGAAGTGGAGTTTACAAACGTTTTCTGAACTCATACAAAAACAACTTATTTCAAAAAACCTCTTATCTGAACTTTTCAGATAGGAGAAGAAACTTTAGACAACCTTTAAGAACATTGTCTGAAATTTTGATAAACTTATTCTTGCGAAAAGGTTTCTGAAAAACTGCAAAGTTTTAAAACATTATTCAACCCCCTCTTAGTCTTTTCCCTGTGTTTTCTACAGAATGAATGCAAGAATTTGACGCAACTTTCACTCTTTGGACATAAATAATTTTTGTGATTATAACCTTGATTGTATTGTAGACTTTATTGTCATTTTTTAGCTTATTTAGTACTAAAATCATGGTTGTTTATTTAAGTTTTGGACTTATTTATGACCTTATATATGTTGTATAAGAACCTTAGTGATTTTTATTTACTTAATTGATTAGGTACTTTTGTCATGGTAATATTTTTTAATTTAGATTCTGAACAAGTGAAAATAATCATGTGTTTACGCTTTTTTAGAATTTTTTAATATAGGCTGGTTCAACCAGTGAATCATTAACACAGTGACTTGACCGAGTCGATCATCAGTCTGGGTTAACAACATTGGTTTCACCTCTATTTTCCCCTTATGCGCAACTATGTGACCTTTAATTGTTTTTGGGTAAATGCCACCTTTAACTTCATATTTTTTGTCTTAAGCTTACCATCATTTAAAATCACCTGTAACCAACAACCAATAAGTCCATTGAGTGCCAAACTTTACCACTCACAAAATCAATTTCCATCTACTTCATCACCACCTGTAATACCTAAAATATACCAATGATCAAAGCATCACCCCCATGTTCCACCATCACCGTGTTACACCAAACCCAAAAGCAAAGAAGTTCAAAACGCTCAACCTCTCCACATTCGTTCATCATCATCAAGCTGTCAACCTTCTCCTCTTCATTTTCGAGGACGTTGGTGTCGTATTTGAAAGGCCCTATTCCCACGACGCTGACAAATGGACCAATCACTAGTCATAAAAACCTCATCATCATTTCGTGTCATCTGACATTTCCTCCTTCTCCAAGCTCCAATCACACACTCATTTCCTCCTTTTTCGCTTGCCACTGCATCTTTGTGAATCTGATCCTATTCTATTGCCACAACTGCCTATGGCCAACTCTATCCCTCCCCTATTAAAATTCAACAATCATTGAAAGTGACCCCAACCTCCTTCATTTGGAGCTATCCAATGCACAACCTTTTAATATATGTAGTATCTTGATTCAATCCCACTGTTGTACAAACAATATTTAGCTAGAAATGGGAATGATGAAGATAGAGATAAAAATTAAAAAAATAGTTGAAGTTTGTTCGATTCCACCAAATGGACAAATAGACTTTCCTTTACAGAGGATGAGATTTTTGGGAAGGGTAAAGAGAGGGACAGAAATAAAAAAAAAAACTTTTAGGTGTGATAAAGTAAAATACAAAGGGTTCGTTCGGGGTGGTTGTGACTTTTCAGTTTTTGGTTTTTAAAAATTTCAATCAAGTTTTTACAACTCAAAACCAAAAAATGAAAACTTGTTTTTGTGGTTTTTAAAACAAACATTTTGCAAAACCACAAAAAGTGGTTTTCAGTTTTTGGTTTGAGTTGTAAAATCTTAATTCAAAATTTTTAAAAACTGAAAACTCAGCAACCCCGAACGGGCCCTAAGTTTTTTTGTATAAAATAGGAATTTTTAACTTTTAACTGTCATAAAATCTGATGGCTATAATAGATCAAAAGATGGAGAGTGCATCCTAAAATTGGCCATGAAACTAAAACATATACAACAAAACCTATAAAAATAACTCATATCCTCCACTACGCTCAACCTTGTCACTAGATTAAATGTCTAACAACTAAGTGAAAATGAAACTTTTCCTTTCTTTTTCTTGTACTACTTTGTTTTTCTTTTTTTCAATCTAGTGGGCTCTGTTGACATTATAAAAATACAATGAGAAAGGCCATCGATCTTCAGGGAGGTAGTCTTAACTACCATATGTGTCACATAAGGGATGATGATACCGGGAAGACCTTGAGGAGGAAGGGAGAAAGGCGGGAGAGTTATAGGAGACGATAGAAGTGTTGGTGTATGCCCTAGAGACCAATGATATATTGACCCCTTTTGACATATAATATATGTCATGTTCATTATAAAAGGCGTTCTTTATTATATTAATTAATTAATATGATAAAGTCCTTAGAATAACTTGTTCGTGGTTGTAAGATATCAAGCTTGACTTGATAGTGAGATTCTATAGGCACCTTTAGAACATCATTCTCAAATCATCCCTAGTCAAGTATTATTGTAAAAATAACAACAATACGTCGAGACTAGTATGTGAGTAGATTGATGATTATGTCTCACTGGTCATGGATATGTGATATCAAATCTTTCACATGAGTACACATTAAAGGGTTTTAATGGTGTACCGGATTGACCCATTATGTATGTCCTTAGTGATTCTCATAGTGATAATGGTGTATGTGGTCCTTTAATTGACCTGATGTCACTATGGTTCCCAACAAGAGGAGTCTTATGCTTTGTTACCATCAAAGGTCATGCATATCCCAATGACTATAAAGGTGGTTACTGAGTATGCCATAAATCATGTGGAGGGATGGGAGTGACTAGATGAGATTTGTCCCTCCCACATAGTGGTGGCAAAATGGGCCAAGCCCATCGGGCCGGCCTGAACCCGCCCGTTAAATTATATGGCTTGGTTTTTAAAAAATGAGCCCGAATTAATATAGGGCTATTTTAGCCCAACCCGTTTTATCAAAATACCAGGCTTAGCCCGCGTTTTATAGGGCTTGGGCACCATTTTTTTAGCCTTAATTAAATTTGGGCCTTTTTGGCCCGACCCGTTTTAGCCCGCAGCCCGCTTCGGGCCGGGTAGCCCATTTTGTCACCTCTACTCCCACATAATGGGAGTTATCTCTTGGTCCCCTTGATTAAGTGAGACTACAAAGTGCATGGTCGTGCCCAAATAATATTAGTATGAGATATTAATATTATTTGTTATAAGTCTACTGATAAGTGAAAATCATATGATAAATTAGAGCACTTTTTAGTTCACTTATCAAGGATAAAATGGTATTTTTGACCGAGTTTAATCCCTTTTTATTAAATATTGGATAAATTGTATTTATTAATCTTAGATTTGAATTTTATGCTATTTTGATAGAAATATTGTTGATTTTGCAGAATATTGCAA
Source organism: Sesbania bispinosa (assembly GCA_026901365.1). Classification (NCBI taxonomy): domain Eukaryota; kingdom Viridiplantae; phylum Streptophyta; class Magnoliopsida; order Fabales; family Fabaceae; genus Sesbania; species Sesbania bispinosa. The sequence goes on from QLOH01000439.1 coordinate 677,899, forward strand.
GGATTTGATTTGAGGGAAAGATAACATTAAATAAGGGAGATATCTGCAAGATTTGAAGTTTGATTGAAGGCAATTAATGAAGATTAGAAGATTATTTGTGAGCAATAATGAAGATTTGAAGAATATCTGAGAGCCATTAATGAAGATATCTCTGCCAATCAAACAAGGATTCTATAGACAACCTTCCCAAATAAATCAAATATGCTCAATAAATACAAAGATTTCATCAAATAAAGGGAAACAAGGAAAGACAAATCAACCAAAACCAGTCTCGGGGAGAGATCAAGTTAAAAAGAGAAAGATTGAAGCTGCAGGACGCGTTGCGCGCTTCAACCTGCGCTGTAGCGCAGGGTGAAGCGCAGATCACACTGATTCTTGCCCTGTTGCCGTTTTTAGATCGATTTCTCCCCAATTTTATTTGTCTTTCCTTAGCCTATAAATAGGAACCTCTTGCACCAGATCAGGTGTGCACAATTATTGTAATTCACTTATATTCCAGTGATAATGCACCGGTTCTAATTTTAGAGTAGGAGAGGAGGAGCGCTTCACAAGGATTGAAGATGGTGACAACATCTTTGGTGGTTTGTATGGCTACCTTTTGTAGTTAACTCTCCATTAGGATTGGATGTAATTGATTCTATCCCCAAGTGTATGTAAACTCTATATTATTATTTCCTGAGCTCTCTGTCTATAATATTGGTAATCTTATTCTGTGCTTAATTCCTAAACTTTATATTGCTTTTTTGCATTATCAGACTTGTTGGTTACTGATAAGTGAAAATCATATGATAAATTAGAGTACTTTTTAGTTCACTTGTCAAGGATAAAATGGTATTTTTGCCCCAAATTAATCCATTTTATTTAATATTAGATAAATTGTATTTATTTCTCTTGGATTTGAATTCGATGCTATTTTGATATAAATTGTGCTGATTTTTGCAGGATATTGCAAATATTTGATATGAAGGAAAGATAGCATTAAATAAGGGAGATATCTACAATATTTGAAGTTTAATTGAAGATATTTAATGTAGATTGGAAGATTATTTGAGAGCATTTAATGAAGATATCACTGCCAATTAAACAAGGATTCTGTAGACATCCTTCCCAATTAAATCTAGGATTCTCAATAAATGCAAGATCCCATCAAGAAAATAGAAACAAGGAAAGAGAAATCAACCAAAACCAGTCTCGGGGAGAGATCAAGTTAAAAAGAGAAAGATTGAAACTGTGTAGAACGCGTTGCGCGCTTCAACCTGCGCTGTAGCGCAGGGTGAAGCGCAACTATCTGGTTTTTGCGCTGCAACCTGCGTTGTAGCGCAGGGTGAAGCGCAGAACACATGATTCTTGCCCTGTTGCCATTTTTAGATAGATTTCTCCCCAATTTTCTTTGTCTTTCCTTAAGCCTATAAATAGGACCCTCTTGCACCAGATTAGGTGTGCACGATTATTGTAATTCAGTTTATTTCAGTGATAATGCACCAGCTCTAATTTTAGAATAGGAGAGGCAGAGCGCTGCACGAGGATTGAAGGTGGTGACAACATCTTCTGTGGTTTGTATGGCTACCATGAGTAGTTAACTCTCCAGTAGGATTGAATGTAGTTGATTCTATCCCCAAGTGTATGTAAACTCAATCTTATTATTTATGAGATCCCTATCTATAATATTGGTAATCATATTCTTTGCTTAATTCCTAACTTTCGCGCTTGCGCCGAAGTTATAGGCTAGTTTCGACTAGGATTGAGGATGGGGGAGCGGATTCTGGAGAAACCCATTCTCTGAGTGAATAAGAGGACCCGGTAGCCAGTGAACCGAAACATGGGCGTTGCTAGTGATTGATGGGTAGTGTGAGTACTCTAATGAAGTGCGTCTACAGGATAGGCATGGTTATTAAATTACCGATAACAAAGGTTAGTTGATTGTCAATCCAGGATTCGACGCAAGGATGTATCTAATGAGTGACGGGTAGTGACAGTACTCTAATGAAGGTGCGTCTGTAGCTTTAGGCCTCGTTTATCAACTAGTTCTTTTATAAACGGAATAAAAGAAAGCAAAATAAGTCGAGGGTAAGTCTGTCGCCTAGGAGAGCCCGCATGGATTACCTTTGAGTGTGTGAGGCCGCTGGTCACTTGGGGTCTTAGCAATATAGTTTGTCTACAGTATTATAGAGTAAACCTAAAATAATAGATAGTTTTTACATGCACGAAGGGTGTGATGATATGAAGTCCAATCCTAATCCAAGTAAAGTGTCTATAACTCTTCCTTTCTATTTTTATTACTTATTAATTTGCAATTTATAATTTCCACGCATAATATCCTCACAAATCTGTTATTTTTCTCTTGATAAATAGACCACGAATATACGAGAGTTGACCGTTCCCTGTGGATACGATAACTCTTCTTACTATTATACTACTGGATTTTTGGTTCGCTTTCCAGAAACCCATCATCTACTCGAGAAATCAAAAACCAAGATTGAAATACACAAGGATGACACGTTCCATGCCTTGTGTTCAATCTTGATAAATGGACAAATGGACTATATATATACATGGTAACAATGGTCACGGATTGGTTATATGACAAATCACATTGAAATTCCTATTATTTGGGTAGTAGCGATGTTTTGCTAAATATCATTCGCTACTTATAATATTAAAAAAGATGTTAATGTTACTACCAACATAATGGGAAGCTACAAGGTAACACACTTAGAATGGACTGACTTGGATACGGAAGCCATTAGATGGTTTTAATTGGGCTTTTAATTAGATTAAAGGTCCATGTGATGTGAAGCTCAATTAGTAAGACTAAATTGGTCAACCCATTAGTTTGGGCCTACACATGGGTAGGTATCACTAAAACCTAATGCTAACTATAAGGGTTAGCCACCACAATATATAAAATGTATTGATGGTAGCTAATAAGTGATTACTCTAATACTCCAAACCTTTATTTAAGGAGAAGGAGAAGCTAAATTGTTCATTCTTGTCTTCTTGATGATTTAAGATCCATTTGCTTATTTATTTATTTTTTCTGTTATACGTGATATGTGCATTGATGGTGATCTCTTAGTTCTAGAGTTTGTGGGAGCTGTAAAAAACCTCTTTGCACGAAATGCAACCCACTTTTACAAGATTGGATCAGCTAACAATGTTGTTAGTTTACATAATAATTGTTAGGATTTTGGTACTCCTATTTGGTTTCTACTTCAGTCACTATATATATATATATATATATATATATATATATATATATATATATATATATCAGCAAATGTTGTTTTTCTAATTTCTATTAGTGTTGAAAAAGTTTTTCGAGTTCTTTTATTTTTCTTGTCATTAGCAATAACAATAATTTGCCCCAAAGTTGAATAATGACTTAGAGACTGATGGGTCACTTCTTCCTATGATATGGTTTGATAGTCCAACATAGCAAAGAAGCCGTGTGATCAGTAACCCTCAAACCCGTTTATGTTATTTATTATTTAGTCTTTTTAAGCAAATTTACCTATAAAATTTCCTACAAATTTACTTACAAAACTTTCCTACAAATTTACCTTTGCATTTTCCTATGGATTTACCTACGAAAATTTCCCATGAATTTACCTACAAAAATTTTCCTACAAATTTACCTTTGAATTTTCCTATGGATTTACCTACGAAAATTTCACATGAATTTACCTACAAAATTTTTCCTACAAATTTACCTTTGAATTTTCCTATGGATTTACCTACAAAAATTTCCGACGAATTTACCTACAAAAATTTTCCAACAAATTTACCTTTGATTTTTCCTGTGAATTTACCTACAAAAATTTCCTATAAATTTACCTACAAAAAATTCCTATAAATTTACCTTTGAATGTTTTCTATGGATTTACCTACAAAAAATTTCCTACGAATTTACTTGTGGATATTTCCTGCGGATTACATATGAATGAATTACCCACGAGCATATTTCCTATGGAGGAAAATTTATAAGAAAATTCGTAGGAAATGTGTTTCCTACAGATTTTTGATGAAAATTTGTAAGAAAATCCGTAGGAAATGGAGCAAAATTTTAGTAGTGTGAGGGCGCTTTGTTCAAAATGTAAGCACTGACATCAATTTTACCTCTTTGATTACTGTGTGGCTTTAATAATTTGTAAATGTAAGATGTAACTGTCGTTTATTTAATCATTAAGGATATAGGTTTAAAATGTATAAAATGAAAAATTTATATAATTAAGGTTACATTTATTAAGTGTTGCCTATAAGTTACTATACCAGAATCAAATTACGCTTACAATAAGAAAATGTTGCCTATATTCTATGCATACAATTAAGGATTGTTGCTTATATGTTATGATTACAATTAAAAAAATGTTGCATTTGACATTTAAGCAACAGTCATGAATTGTATTCAATCAGGACAACAGTTTAAAACTGTTGCGTAACATTCATGTGATAACTGTTGCCTATTCGCTTAACATAGGCAACAGTTTTCATTAGTGTAGCCTAAAGGTTCCAAAAACCGTTCCCTAAGACAATAGGTAACGCTCGAATATGCAACCATTGAAAAATGTTGCCTATATTTTTAGGGAACAATTTTCTTAGAAATGGGAACAATTTTCAACTGTTTCTAAAAAGCAAAATGTTGTAGTGTTAAGACAGTTAATATCCAAATAACTTGTAGTATTATCTATAAGCTCTACTACTGTAAGAATTTCAAACTCATTTATGAGCTCTACTACTGTAAGCATCTCAACTCCATGTTGGATACTTGCCCAGGCCCAGGAGTCCCCCATTTTCCTTTTGGCATGTAAAATGTTGTGTCTAGAAAATAAACAACTTTCATAATTCGAGTCCAAAGGGAATCAGGATCTTGATATGCTCTCCACACTTATTTAGCCAATAGTGCAATGTTAAGACTTAAGAAGTCCTTGAATGCCATACCTCCCTTCTTATTACTGGTCAGATATCTCCAACTTTTCTAGTGAATCCCCTTATTCTTACCCGAAGGTCTCCACCAAGATCTAGCAATCTGAGAATAAAGTTTCTCACAAACTTTCTTAGGAAACATGACCATTGTCTTAACATATGCAGCGATAACCTGTAAAACTACCTTGATGAGAACTTCCTTTCCAGCTTGATTAAGGAGAGATTCCTTCCAATGTCCAGCTTATGTAGAATTATGTCTCTGATCCAGCATAGACTATTCACCTTTTATCTCCCCCGTTCAACTGGTAGGCCTAAATATCTTCCCGGGTTCACCCATTCTTTAATGTTCAACAAATCAGAAATTACCACTTTCCTATCCAGAGGCACCCCTCTACAAAAAATGAGGCTTGATTTGTTCAGATTAATTTTCTGTCCAAATGCCTTAGAGAAGGTATTTGGAATCCTGGAAAACTACATGACTTCCTGAGTTTCATCTTTTGCAAATAAGATGGGATCATCTGCAAAAAAATAAGTGGGTGAGAACTGGAGAAGAGGGAGCCAGTGATAAACCTGTAATGTCCTCATTCTCCTTAGTAAAACAAAATAAGTTAGATAAAGTATTTGTGGCTAATATAAACATACGCCACTTATTCAACATTCTTATGAGTCTATACTCCTAAAATCTTTTCTAATATGACCCGACAACAACTCTGAACCCATTTCAGGCTAACAACTTCTAGCTAAACAATTATTTCTCTGGGGATGATTTTTACACATCCTTTTTTAATCATACACACTCCAAGTCCACTTTTCTAAATTTTTATATCCCAAAATTACCCAATCCTTTTTAATCTGTCTCTTTTCTCGCAACCCCATTCCCGATCTTTCTTTTCTTTTCTCAGCTTCCCCTTCCCCTTGTACATAGGTCTGTCACAGGGGGTTCATTTAACCTGTTGCCCCTCAAAATTTTGACTCAGGTTTTACCCCTACTTTTCTACTATAGCCTATGAGATAGACTAGCCTTGAAAAAACTCTGCTTTGAACAAACACTTTAATTATGCATGCACTAGCTCTGAATAAACTCTGCCCTGAAATAAAACACTTTGTGCATGCACCAAAAGAAAATAAAAAAAAATCATTTTTTTAAAAATCAAGTTAGATGAGGTTACGATTTAGTAATTCAAGTTTATTTAAAAACATCATGCCTACGTTAGATCATGTCATACCTGAACAAATTCAAGGAGCATCACAGATTTCAAAGAAATAATTAACAAACGCAAACCAAGTCTTGTACAAAAATAAAACAACTCAATAGCACAAATCGGGAAAGATCCTGATGCAAAAATGTCAAGTAACTACCGACCATTAGAATCTAGTAGTTACCGAAATTTAATTTTCGGTAACAACAAAAAAAATAGTTTCCGGTAAGCCTCTTCAAAATGAAAAAAAAAAGTGTGTAGGATATTTTAAAAAATAGAAAGAAAAAAGGGTGTGTAGGATTAAAAAAAGGTGTGTAAAAATCACCTCACTTATTTCTCATCATCTATACAACTACAGGCCATTAGATACACTATAACCCATTACTCCATCTGGCCAGCAGTTTTTATTTTTTTCACATGTCAATTTCGCGTTTCAAGGTTGGAGCTAATTATTGACCAAAAAAAAAAGGTTGGAGTAATCACGAAAAAAAAAAGGCTGAGCTAACATTTCGAGAAAAAAAGGATGGAGCTAACATTGAAAAAAAAAAAGTCAGCTACTGTATGTGAACCAATTCTTACAATTATAGCATTTTTAGTATTAAGATTAAGAATATATTGTTCGTTTTTTACTATATATATATATATATATATATATATATATAGGGAGGAGGAATCAACTTACACCGGTGTAAGTTACACCATGTATTACACTGCTGAATAATTTTTTAATAGATCATTGTATAAGTAATCCAACGTTGGATTGAAAGTTACTATCGTATAGATCATACATATAAAATTTTACATTAATCCGAAATTATTTGAATATCATTGAGATGTCTCAAGATTAACGTCATATATACATTTGAAATATATGAAAAATCAACCATTTTATTATCAAGTTATGTGTCAAAGTAATACGAAATTTGACAAATAATCATGATGATGAATAAACATAATTTAATGGTTGGATTACTAAATATCACATTCGATTTATAATCATAATTAGTGATATAATACTTGGTGTAACTTACAAAGTTAATCCCTCCTCTCTCTCTCTCTCTATATATATATATATATATATATATATATATTCGTTCGTTGCCCCAAAATAAAAAGTATTAAGGATATATTTGAAACAAATCTTTTCAAGTACATGCGAATGATGCATTCGGTAATGAAAACAACAAATATATTGAAAAGTTTTTATTAAAAATTGAAGCAGTTAATACAATGAGTATCCTTTTTTAATAAAGTCATTTTGTTTATTGTTTCTTTAATCAATATCTTTAAGATATTAGATATTAGTTTATTAGTTAAATTATTAATATGTTTTTGTCCCTATAAATATGATATTTTTAAAATTAATTTTTATTTAAATTTTATTCATGTTTAATCGTTACATTTAATAAAAATGTGATTTTAATACTAACAAGACTAAAAATATATGTTTTAATTAAGAGACTAAAAACATACTATTTTTTTATAACTGTAGAAATAATAGAAATAAAACGAATAAAAATTTAAAAAGGGAGTAATTTAGAAAAGGGTTAAATATGTTTAGGTCCCTATAAAATTTCCGAAATTTGGTTTCAGTCCCTCACTTTAAAATCATTGGTCTAGGTCTCCCATTTTCTAAAATACCCCATTATTAGTCTGCCGTTAAAAAGCATCTGTTAACTTTGACGGATTGCCATGTCATCCTCCAGATAACTTAATTTAAGCTGACATGGCAATATTAACCTAATTAAACACTCCATCTAATTATATCTGGGTTAAAAATAACTCTACCATGGTCAAGTTGGGTGTTCCAAAAATAACTATAGTTATTTCCCAATAATCAGATCCAAAATTAACTATTTTGCAGCGATTGAGAATCCTATGCTTAGGGTTCAAACTGAAATAGAGATCTGGAGGTATAGCTTGAAGGTTGAGGGTGGCCGCGAAGAGAAATCGGTGAACGACGAACGCGATGAGAAGGACGAACGCGACCCCGTCGAAGAGGACCATCGCGTCCAGGTCTTCTGCTTCATCGTCGCAACCATTGTTGAAATCTTGTAACTGTGGAGAGGATTTACTGTTGTTGACTTCAAAACCTCAAGCAACCCGGTAGAGTTTTTTAGAGATGCCTGAATTGGGATGTGAGTATTTCATAACCATGAGTTGATTGCAATTGTATGAGTTGCTAAGATAGTTTAATCCTCACCTGTGTTGATGTTGGTTTTTGTTTTGTTATTGGTTTTAGAGGAAAAACTCTTGCAATTACTTTAGATGGGCTGATGAAAAGGTTACCCAGGAAGTAATGAAAGAAGAGTGTATCTATGTACCCAATCAACAAGCAGAAGAATTTCAAAGGAAGAAGGGAAAGTTGAAGAAGAAGCTCGTTGCAGAGAGGACCAAAGCATATATCCGTTGAAATACCACCGTTTAGAGATAATATTAAATGCTATTTAATCCGTTGTGAGACATGCTTCTGAGAGCTCTGATATTTCTGACACGGTACAAGGTTGCTCCTGCCATAAAGCTGCTACAAATGTTGCTGCAGAGGCTGCGTTGCAGAGATTTCCTCAGTGGTGTATGAAATTCAAAAACACCAGGAAAGGTCTCTGTGTTCCTTGCTAAAACGTGTTTGAAAAGGTACGTGCAGCAGAGGTTCAGAAAAGTCTTCACAAACTTCAGCAAAGGGTGCCACGTCATAAATGAGACTTCAGACGACTTCAACACTTCAGACTAGAGGTGCCACATCATCAAAGACTTCAGACGGCACTGATACTTCAGACGGGTTGAACTACTTCAGACAGCTTCAACTCTTCAGACGAGTTCTGCTTCTTCAGACAACTTCAACACTTAGTCTTTTTATGTAGGGTCATAGTGACTCTTGCTGAAATCATAGATAAAACATTAAAGCATATGTGTATCTATGATAAATACTTTAAGTCAAATTTGTCAACCATTAAAACTTGGGAATCTAGTTGTCTTAAAACTTCATAAACAACCTTATGATATTTTTGAGACTCAACAATGACTATTTTTAGTAGCTATGTAATTGGAATTGGAATTTGAATTGGTTGAAAAACTTAGTTTGCCGGCAGTTTCCAATCTTTTAATTATAATGCTCAAAGTTTATTTTGCATATCTACTTAATGGGCTCTGCATTTTTTAAATGGATTTGGCTGGTAATGTTATTAAACAAAAATGTAAATGTGAGTTGGTAGCAATAAAGGACAAAGTAATATAAAGATGTAATTGAACATAAACCATTCATAAATGCATTGATATTGAAAGTTTACAATTTGTGTCCTGAAACATTGATTGAGCAATAACAGTGAACAATAAGTAACTTGCAAACCCAAAGATTCCAAACCAAATCTAAAAAAACAAGGTTCACCAATGCACCATCATCCATCCATCCAATCTAAAAGAAAATAAAGAAAAACATTTGGTGTCCTGACAAAGCACCAAAACTAAAAAAAAAAAGCACATGTGGTCCACCTCTTTGTACAAAATACACTACTTTTCGGCCCATGTGTTGTACCCCACTCCTATCATATTTAATTTCCCCAAGACTAGCTTCATCTCCACATTGTAGACTTTTAGATCCAGATTTGTCTTCTTTTGCAATTGCTTCATCAACCGCAACCCTTCCTTCATCATGAGCATCCCTTCATTGCAAATATTGGCTTGATTCTAGCTTGATTGAGAGGGAGGATAACCAGCTGCAACTTGCTGTTATAGGATAAATAAAAGGTTAAACCAATTGTTTTCTGCACAAATAGAATTTAAAAGGTGAGAAACATTTTATACCCTTAGATTGGAGATCTGTACTTGAAGGATTCTCATAGTGAGATATGGTGTTGGGCTCACCAATTTCCTGTGATGAAGGTATGACTCCGTTTTTCCTTGCATCAATCTGGTATAACAATTTATAAGGTTCAAAGTCACACATTTATGTGTATAACATTTTAAAACTCCCACAGTCACACAAGTCTGGTATAACACACACTTACCCATATATTGTTTAGGTTTACTAAGTGTGTCAGTAATGAGGCCACTGATTTATCCTGTGCACCTGGTGGAACATAAGGCTGATCTTGCTTTTTGCTTTATCAGACTTGTTGGTTACTGATAAGTGAAAATCATATGATAAATTAGAGCACTTTTTAGTTCACTTATCAAGGATAAAATGGTATTTTTGACCGAGTTTAATCCCTTTTTATTAAATATTGGATAAATTGTATTTATTAATCTTAGATTTGAATTTTATGCTATTTTGATAGAAATATTGTTGATTTTTGCAGAATATTGCAAAGATTTGATATGAAGGAATGATATCATTAAATAAGGGAGATATCTGCAATATTTGAAGTTTAATTGAAGACATTTAATGAAGATTGGAAGATTATTTGAGAGCAATTATGAAGATATCACTGCCAATTAAACAAGGATTCTGCAGACATCCTTCCCAATTAAATCCAGGATTCTCAATAAATGCAAGATCCCATCAAGAAAAGGGAAACAAGGAAAGACAAATCAACTAAAACCAGTCTCGGGGAGAGATCAAGTTAAAAAGAGAAAGATTGAAGCTGTGTAGAACGCGTTGCGCACTTCAGCGCAGGGTGAAGCGCAACTATATGGTTTCTGCCTGCAACCTGCGTGTAGCGCGATGAAGCGCAGAACACGTGATTCTTGCCCTGCTGCCGTTTTTAGATAGATTTCTCCCCAATTTTTTTTTGTCTTTCCTTAAGCCTATAAATAGGACCCTCTTGCACCAGATTAGGTGTGCCCACGATTATTGTAATTCCAGTTATATTTCAGTGATAATGCACCAGTTCTAATTTTAGAATAGGAGAGGCACAGCGCTGCACGAGATTGAAGATGGTGACAGCATCTTTGGTGGTTTGTATGGCTACCATGAGTAGTTAACTCTCTAGTAGGATTGAATGTAGTTGATTCTATCCCCAAGTGTATGTAAACTCTATCTTATTATTTATGAGCTCCCTATCTATAATATTGGTAATCTTATTCTGTGCTTAATTCCTAATTTCCGCGCTTTGCGCCGGAGTTATAGGCTAGTTTCGACTAGGATTGAGATGGGGAGCGGATACTGAAGAAACTCATTCCTGAGTGAGTAAGAGTACTCAGTAATCAGTGACCGACACATGAGCGTTACTAATGAGGGATGGGTAGTGTGAGTACCATAATGAAGGGCGTTCACAGGATTAGGCCTGTTCTTGATAGCAAAGGTTTGTTGATAGTAATTCCAGATTCCGACATCATGGCCGTATCTAGGGATTGATGGGTAGTGTGAGTATCCTAATGAAGATGCGTCTACAGGATTAAGCCTGGTTTATTAATGAGTTCCTTTACAAACGGAATAATAAAATCAAAATAAGCCGAGGGTAAGTTTGTCGCTTGGGAGAGCCTGTACGGATTACCTTTGAGTGGTGAGGCTGCTGGTAACCTCGGGGTCTTAGCAAATTAGTTTGTCTACAGTATTATAGAGTAACCTAAAATAATAAATAGTTTTACATACACAAAGGGTGTGATATACGAAGTTAATCCTATCCAAGTAAAGTGTCTCTAACTCTTCCTTCTATTTTTATTGATTATTAGTTTGCTATTTACAATTTCCGCACAACAATATTCTCACAAACCTGTTGTTTTCTCTTGATAATTAGATCACGATTATACGCGAATTGATCGTTCCCTGTGGATACGATAACTTTTCTTACTATTATACTACTAGGATTTTTGGTTCGCTTGCCAGAAACCCGTCAAGTATTTTTGGCGCCGTTGCCGGGGAACGGTTTCCAATTCGTGTAGACCTTGGTGTCTAGTTATCAAGAATATCTATCTTAGGATTTCTTTTATTTATTTTTATTTATCTTAGGATTTCTTTATTTATTCATTTTTGGTTATTTTAGGAAATTTTTATTATTATTAAATTTTTTCTTCCACACTTACCTTTTTCAAAGTTTTCTTGTTTATGATGTTAAGAGGTCAGGTCTCCCTCAATCAATTACAATTCGACCCGAAAATCGACGAGGACATCCATGAGGAACAGAGGCAGAAACAGGAGAAGGAGAAGAAGGATAGTTGTAGAAGAACCCAAAAACATGGCTGAAGAAACACCCAGAAAAAGGACTCTAGGGGAATATGTCACTCATCAAGGACCACGCCACTTTTCAAGCATAGTGTTACCACTAGCTGCAAGAGCTTTGGAGTTGAAACCTGCTCACCGCAACCTCATTAGTGCACATCAATTTACTGGAATGGAACACGAGGATCCATATACTCATCTCTCTAATTTCTATGAATTAATGGCACTATGGGTTTGGAGGAAGGTATTTTAGAATCTATTTACTTACGTCTTTTTCCTTTCTCTTTGTTTGGTAAGGCTAAGGAGTGGTTACAATCACACACAAATCAAAGTCTAACCAGTTGGAGTGTGGTTGAGGAAAAATTTCTGACACGATTCTTCCCACCAGATAAGCTAATTGAAGCCCAAACAGATATCTCTACATTCAGACAGGGGATAGATGAGCCACTTTGTGAAGCATGGGAGAGATACAAATCTTTGCTACGAAGATGTCCCAATCATGGCTATGACGATATCGCTCAGCTCAACATATTCTGCAAGGGACATCGAAAAGAGTCAAAGTCATTCATAAATGCTGCAGCATGAGGTACCATCTTATCTGTGGATGCAGAACGAGCACTAGATATCATCAATAGCTTTGCTCAAAATGATCGACAAAGCTCAAAGTGTACGACAGCCTACACAATTATCAAAGAAAGGAATGCTAGAACTCAGTCAAAGTGATACTCTATTAGCAGAGAACAAGCTTATCAAAAGACAAATAGAAGCACTCACCGAGACGCTGAAGGCACTCCCTCAACAACTAAATTTGTCAACTCACAACCTATCCACACCCAACCACTGATTTGCGACTTCTGTGGAGGTGACCATCTAAATGGCAATGTGTTAATCAAGGGATGCAACCAGAGCAAGTCAATTTCATGGGAAACCAGGGGAGGCAAGGTAATTTCTCCAATAACAACAACCAGTACTCACAAGGATGGAGGAATAACCAAACCAACTCAGGTTGGGGTAAGAATGGAGGATCAAGACAAACACCTTACGAGCAACAACCGTCAACTTATGATAAATTGAACAGCTTGGAAGGAAAGATTGATGATCTTATTCAAGGATTCAATGGATTCAAGAAAAATACAGAGGCATCAATCAAGACTCTGGAAAACCAGGTGGGTCAGCTAGCAACTAAAATGGCAGAGCACAGGCAACATCACTTCTCAGCTGTGACCCAGACCAATCCAAAGGAGCAATGCAACATGGTTGTCACTAATGGTAACAAATTGCTAGAAGAGAAACTTGATGAAGAGGAGGAAATCATCTTTGGAAAACAATCGTCTCAAGAAGGAACATCCATAGAGATTGTTCATCAAAATGAAGAAGAAGCAGCATTAGAGCAACAAAAATACCATGAAGAAAAGGTCTTTATTACGGGTAAGTCACTTGACCCATGTAAGTTACTATACCCATTACTATTGGTAATTTACCTCATACTCAAGCTTTATTGGATCTTGGAGCGAGCATCAATTTGATGCTGCTATCGTATTTAACAAGTTGAGTAATGTGAAGGTCAAGCCTGCAAAGGTGAAGTTGCTTCTGCAAACAAATCTGCTCAATACCTTCATGGGATAGTAGAGGACATTCAAATCAGAGTGGATAAGTTTGCATATGTAGTAGATTTCTACATTGCAGAGATAGAGGATGAGGATACTGATGTCCCCCTAATTTTAGGAAGACCCTTCATGAAGCTGCTAAGATGATTATTGATGTTGATCGAGGAAAATATGAACTAAGCTCAAAAGATGAAAGTATTGTTTTTTCATATTGACAGAGGTATTCCCAAATTACAACAAACTGATGCTATTTCAAAAATCAAACAAAGCTGCTAGGCTCCGAATTTCTGAGGAAGCCTAGAATGAGAGCAAAGCATCCAGAGTCAATATGGGAATTCCAATTTAAGAAGAGAAAGTGGATCAACATCTGATACTGAGGAAGATAGTGACAGCGATGGAAGAGTCAAGAATTGGCATGGAGGATGGGAGCTCAAAGGCAGAACTGGAATGGAGTCAAACATCATCCTCCACTTGAGGCCACCATAAAAGGGTTGAGTAACCAGGCCGTCGAGCTAAAAGACGTTAAACAAGCGCTTCCTGGGAGGCAACCCAGTCATTGTAAGTTTTAATTTTCATTTTAATTTTTAGTTTTAGAAATTACCTGTTTAACTAGGAAATTGTTAAAATGAAGTATCTAATTTTTAAAGGAATGCATGGAACCAGTTAGGAGTAGACGCAGAAGCAGAAAAATACACTACAGATCTGCGCTTCAACCTGCGCTGTAGCGCAGGATTAAAAATTAAAATGTGAGTTTCTGACTTCTGCGCTGTAGCGCAGGGTGAAGCGCAACGGGTGCGCTTCATTTTCCAAATGAAACGCGCTCCACCCTGCACTGTAGCGCAGGGTGAAGTGCAGAGCGCGGGTCTATAAATTTCAATTTTTTGAACGAGGGAAGTTCATTCAAACTTCCCCCTCGTTCCATCTCTTACGTTTTCTCTGAGTTCCTAACCCTGTGCCTTCCCTCTTTCACACTCTTATAGCCTTCATTTCTTCATTTCTGAGTTTACCAGGTATGTTTTTTATAGTTTTCTTTACTTTAACCGATTGGAATTTTGAAATTTTTATTTTATTTGAGCATAAACCGTCGGCTAGGAAACTTAGGATTTTGAGACCCTTTAGGATTAATTGGTGCTTTAATATATATTGCATGTTGCCAGGATTAATTGTGAGTAATTCCTGTTTGCTTTAGGTGGTAGTTTTTGAGTGCTCAATAATTTCTGCAAACTATTTTGTTGGCAAATGCATGGTTAATTAATTGTTCTGATATTTTTGCATGCCCACACAAAAATAATTATGCCTTATTACATGTTACTGATGACATGATTTTTGAGCATGAGTTTGATTCTCACTTTGCCTATTTAGGATTGTTTAGGACTTGCTTTAATTGATCACTTTAGCATGTTTTTAATTAATTAATTGGCAATTATTGGTAATGTCTAAAAGCAAAATTTTATGCATAATTGTTTGATTAGTTGATTGCTCTGATTATTGAAATTAATGGTCATTTATTTCATAATTATGAACAATAAATATTATTATGTTGCTAAATACTTTTGATTACATTGTTTCACACATGGTTTGCACCAAGAATGTCAGTGGACCTAGTTCTTCTAGGAGAGGCACATGGGGTGCCAAGAGGAAGGCCCCCCAGAGGGAACCTGAGTTTGACCCTCATCGCTTCAAGGACCTCAAGTCCTTTGAAGTTAGCACTTACACTCGACTTAGAGGAGTGCAAACTTCATCCTCGAGCAACCATCATTCTTGAGGAGGATGAATATGAGGAGTTCTCTGCTGAGATTCACAGGAGGCGATGGGACCGCCCTCAGTCGCCCTGAAAACTATTTTGATCCAGACATCGTCGGAGAATTCTATGCCAACGCCATCGGGGAGCACGACGTTAACTGCAGAAGGGGGTCCTATGTTCGAGGACAGATTATCAGATTTGATCGCGATGCAATCATGCACTTCTAGGATATCCCATAGAGGAGGACAGAGACCTCGTGGAGTGTCAATATCACGAGAGGATGCAGGCTGTGGGGCTTCCATGGCAATGATCCCCTTGATCTCGAGACTGCTCAACTGCTTTGTTTACCAGGGGCGTTCCTTTGAAAGGAATGCATATCAGGAGGCTGCTAGGATCTACAGGAAAGATATGAGGAGCATAGCTCAGATGTGGACAGTGCTGATACTGGCCAACATTCATCCTACCGGGCATGTTTCTGATGTAGTTATGCTCATGGCCCACCTCATCTACACTATCCTCACCGACGCCGTTATCGATGTCTCACGAGTCATCAACCAGAAGATATCAGACTTGGCATCTGCCGAGGGGCGTAGGACCCCTAACTCTAAGATCAGGCTTGGCTTCCCCTCTCTTATCACAGCACTCTGCAGATCTAGAGGTGTGGATGTACACCCTAGGGTTCACATCGCACTTCCCATGACCAGAGCATACATTGAAGCCAACTGTATCCCGACAGAGGAGTTACAGGCTGAGGAGCAGCAGCAGCAGGCACCACCACCACAGCAGACATGGACGCTCCTGTTCTGGGGCCAGCGTCTTGAGGCCCAGAACACTCACATGATGGCTCAGTTGTCCGCTATTCACTGAGCAGATTTTCACTTTCAGGGCAGACAGTATCAGGATCGTATAGACCCCATGCCCCCTGCGCAGTTTCAGGAGTATTTACAGTGGCCTAGGGATAGGCTTATTTTCCCAGGGGGGGTGGAGCAGTTGATGCTGGAGCTGAGGATGGAGCTGCTCACATGGACCAGGATGATTGATTTTTTCCTATTTGGTGCTTTTCCTTCCTTTTCTTTTTTTTCATTTATTTTCTTATTATTTTCTTGTTATTTTCTTTTATTTTCTTTTGATATGTATTGTATATTGTTACCCGACTGATACATCATTGATATCATGCAATGCATATTATGTTATCTTTGTTTTTCTGTTAAATTTTAATCTTTTTAGGATTTTTTTAAAAAAAAATTAGGACTTTAGGAAATTAGGATTTAAGGTAACTTTTCAAAATCTCTCTGTAATAAAGTAGTTTAAACTAACCAGACTAAGAAAGATGATAGGGTTTTGTGATTAATTCCATAATTAGTTAGGTTTAGGATACTTCTCAGGAACCTATCAGGATAGTTAATAAAATCAGTAAGTGCTTTATCAAGGAGTTTTAGCCAATAACTGGTGAGCTGTGAGCCCCTTACACTGAAATTGAGAGCTTTTCACCGCTGCTTGTCAACTGTTATGCTTGAGTTTCTGAATTTTGTCTTGCTAGTGGAAGATATGGAAGTGACAAAGGCATGTTTTTGTGATTATAATATTTTGCTCAGTTGCCAAATAGCCAACCTTGATTAAATGTTTCCCATTATTGATTGCCCATTTGAGCCTTAATATATTTTTTTTGAATGCACCCTAGCCATACTTAATGATTATATCCTGTCCCTTCACACTTGGTATAGAGAGCAAGGTGCAACACAAACAAAATGGGACAAGAGGTTGGTGAATTGAAAGGTCAAAGAGATTCAAAGAGCAGACACAAGAAATCAAAAGAAGAGTACTCCCTCATAAATAATTCTTTATGTTATTGTTATAAAAAAAATCTGCACAAAGGTGTGGAAATTGAATAAGTTGGGGGGAGTACTTTCTTCAAACAAGAGGCCAGCTGAAAAAGGGTGACAATTCAAGAATAACTTGGTGAATTGAGAGAAGTTCCAAAGCATAACCACAAGATGCTCTCTATTCAAAGTGTTCATTGCATATCTAGAAAAACCATGATTTCTTGATAGCCCAGCCTCATTACAACCAAAGAAAAGACCTTTTGATCCATATTAACTACTTGCAGGTTCAAATGTTGGAAACGACTATCAATTCTAGTTGTTCAACGGTGGTGAAAAAGATTGAGGGAAACACATACCCGTGAGAATGAGAGATTTCCTTGGTTTATCACTTATTGCTTTAATTGCTATTTTTGAGAAGTTTGACTGATATTTGTGTTCTATTATGATTGAGGATTGGTAACATCTCCTAATCCTGATTTTTTTCTTATGTTAGAAAGTGACTGCTGCTTAACAAGGAGATGATGAAGAGTTCCTTGAATTTGTTTTTGAATTGTTTGAATTACACAGGGATATAATTGATTCTTTTGATTGCAAAGAGGTCTCTTGCTTGAGGACAAGCAAGAAGTTAAGTTTAAGGGGTATTTTGATAAGTGAAAATCATATGATAAATTAGAGCACTTTTTAGTTCACTTATCAAGGATAAAATGGGTATTTTTTGCCCCAAATTAATCCCTTTTTATTTAATATTAGATAAATTGTATTTATTACTCTTGGATTTGAATTCGATGCTATTTGATATAAATTGTGATGATTTTTGCAGGATATTGCAAAGATTTGATATGAAGGAAAGATAACATTAAATAAGGGAGATATACTGCAAGATTTGAAGTTTAATTGAAGACATTTAATGAAGATTGGAAGATTACATGAGAGCAATTAATGAAGATATCACTGCCAATTAAACAAGGATTCTGCAAACATCCTTCCCAATTAAATCCAGGATTCACAATAAATGCAAGATCCCATCAAGAAAGGGAAACAAAGGAAGGACAAATCAACCAAAACCAGTCTCGGGGATAGATCAAGTTAAAAAGAGAAAGATTGAAGCTATGCAGAACGCGTTGCGCGCTTCAACCTGCGCTGTTAGCGCAGGGTGAAGTGAAACTCTCCTGGTTTCTGCGCCGCAACCTGCGCTGTAGCGCAGGGTGAAGCGCAAAACACGTGATTCTTTCCCTGTTGCCATTTTTAGATGATTTCTCCCAATTTTCTTGTCTTCCTTAAGCCTATAAATAGGACCCTCTGTGCACCAGATTAGGTGTGCACGATTATTGTAATTCAGTATATTTTAGTGATAATGCACCCGTTCTAATTTTAAAATAGGAGAGGCACAGTGCTGCACGAGGATTGAAGATGGTGACAACATCTTCGGTGGTTTGTATGGCTACCATGAGTAGTTAACTCTCTAGTAGGATTGAATGTAGTTGATTCTATCCCCAAGTGTATGTAAACTCAATCTTATTATTTATGAACTCCATATCTATAATATTGGTAATCTTATTCCGTGCTTAATTCCTAACTTCCGCGCTTGCGCCGAAGTTATAGGCTAGTTTCGACTAGGATTGAGGATGGGGGGAGCGGATACTGAAGAAACTCATTCTCTGAGTGAATAAGAGTACTCGGTAATCAGTGACCGACACATGAGTGTTACTAATGAGTGATGGGTAGTGTGAGTACCATAATGAAGGGCGTTCACAGGATTAGGCCTGTTTATTGATAACAAAGGTTAGTTGATAGTAATTCCAGATTCCGAAACATGGTCATTATCTAGGGATTTATGGGTAGTGTGAGTATCCTAATGAAGATGCGTCTATAGGATTAGGCCTGGTTTATTAATGAGTTCCTTTACAACGGAATAATAAAAGCAAATTAAGATGAGGGTAAGTTTGTCGCTGGGAGAGCCCGCGCGGATTACCTTTGAGTGGTGAGGCTGCTGGTAACTCGGGGTCTTAGCAAATTAGTTTGTCTACAGTATTATAGAGTAAACCTAAAATAATAAATAGTTTTTACATACACAAAGAGTATGATGATACAAAGTTCAATCCTAATCAAAGTGTCTCTAACTCTTCCTTTCTATTTTTATTGATTATTAGTTTGCTATTTACAATTTCCGCACAACAATATTCTCATAAAACTTGTTGTTTTTCTCTTGATAATTAGATCAAGATTATACGCGAATTGACCGTTCCCTGTGGATACGATAACTCTTCTTACTATTATACTACTGGATTTTTGGTTCGCTTGCCAGAAACCCATCAGTACCTAGTTACCCTACAATAGGTCCTGTGCAAGTTAATTACACGAAAAAGAATATGAATTAAATCAACAAAAATGCACATACCTTAGATGCAGTTGTAGCATTTCTGGATTTTGAGCCACTGGCAGTTGGGGCTGATTTTGATCCATTAGAAGCTGGTAGTAACACATTTTGATGTTGATGCAGTGGCAGTTGTACCAGTTTTAGATGCAACGGTTGCTTTAGGTCTTCCCTATTATTGTGTGATAAAAACTTGTTAGATATGTCCTTAATTTAATAAATTCTAAATGTATGTCAAACGAATTATGTCATACCCTTGGCCTTGGTTGTTTTGCAATCACTACAGTAGTAGGAGGTTCAACATTTATGACCTGACCCTCACCTGCAGCAGGTGCAACATTTGTGGGCTGACCCTCACCTGCAGTAGCAGGTGCAACATTTGTGGGATGACTCCCACCTGCACCAGCAAGTTCCTGAGCAGCAACAGGTTCCTCAGGTGGAGGCATCTTGCACTTTCTAACATTATGGCCTAATTGTCCACATTTTTATACTTGTTGGTAGAATGTGATCTCTTCAACTTGCTGGGGTTGGGATCTTCATCAGGTTCCCTTCTCCTAAGCTTTTTAGGCCTACCCTGGTCCAGGCTTGTAAAATGGTGGCAAAATAGGCTCATTTTGTGTTTTTGGCCAAAAATTTTGACCATTAATAGGGTCTATGGTCTGGCCCATATACTTGCTCATATGTATCTCTCTTATAAAACCAATTCACATACAATTCTGGATCCTCTCCCTTGTAAGTAATGGCTGCCACAACATGCCTACAGGGGATCCTTACTAACTCTCAAAAATTGCATGTGCAAGAATGTTTTGAAGATTGACATTAAACCTTTCCCTATTAATTGTGTGGGTCACTTCAAATTTCATCTCCCCAAGCCATGTGGCTAGCCAGTTGCCACTCTTTTCTATTTCTCTATCAAGCCTCCTCCTAGGCTTTGGCATCACATTATACCCCTATATTTAGCCAATTTTTCTTTGAGTGTGGCAAATCTACCCATTACGCATGTCTTAATCCATTCATACATGGTTATTATGGGTTTATCTCTAACTAGCAAAATTGTTGCTTAAAGTATTCAGATATGTTATTCATTAAAACATCACACTTAGGGTAGTAGCTAAAATCATGCTTACACCAACTCCGGGTAGGGATTGCTTTCAACCAATCATATGGCTTGTTGTCCAGCTTTTTAATCTGATCCATCTTCTCTTCCCATGCTTCAATGTAGGTGGCTTTGGCTGCCCCCATCATCAAATCTCTTATGAGGGTACCTCCTCCAAATTTCTTTTTGAAATTATTGTACAAATGTCTCAGACAAAAGCGATGCTCAACTCCATGCAACATCTCCTCAAACACTGGAATCAACCCCTAAAAACATCAAAGAAGATTAAACAAAAAATCATACATTAGTAGCTGTTTTGAAAAAAAAGGATTTGTCAAGACTTTCTAAATACTTACTTTTTGTTTGTCAGAAATGAACACCCATATATGGGTTGTAATATCTCCAATGTCCTCTAACAAAAGAGTTAGGAACCATCTCCAACTTTCTTTTATTTCTGTCTCAACTACAACAAAAGCGATTGGGAATTATTGGTCATTTGTGTCCCTTCCCACTGCAATTAGTAATTGTCCCCCATATCTTGTCTTTAGATGACACCCATCAACCCCTATGAAAGGTCTACATCCAGCAAGGAAGGCCTTCTTGCATCCATCTAGACACATATAAAAACTCCCAAATCTTGGTTGCACACATTCAGCAGGTCGGTCCAATTGTAATTTACAAGTGTTTCCTACATTAGCTTTCCTCAGTTTAGCACTGTAATTTCGCAACAAAGTGTATTGTTGGGTAGCATCACCTTCTACTACTTTTCTGGCCATTTGTCTTGCTCTAAATGCCCTCCATTCAGTTATTCCAGCGTTGTAATTCTTCCTAACATCATCCATGATCTCAGTTAAAGTAAGAGTGCTCAAGAATTGCTTCCTTGAATTCACGAAGAGATGTGAATTCCATTCCCAGCCTGAACTTGAAAGTCTTGCACATATCCTCTTTCCTGTATTTCGGGTACTTTGGCCTGCTAGTGTCTTCTAGCTATGTCACTTGCCCCACTATCTAGTTCCTCACTAGTGTAGTATTCTTCAATCAAATGCATACCATTAACATTTGGTGGCACAAATGTCTCTGTAACAGGGACTTGATGACTTGGCCCAGAATCATCAACTCTACTTTGCTGACTTGGCCCAACATCATTATTGGTCTGCTGACTTGGCCCAGCATCATTATTGGTTTGCTGACTTGGCCCAGCATCATTAATAACTTGTTGACTTGGTCTTTTGATCCCCCTACTGGTTCTCTTCTTACATTGCTCTTCAACAACTGACTTCATTTTCATACCCTCTAATTATTGATTAAGTGCAGCCTCAGCCTCTCCAATATCAGTCAATTCAAATCCATCATCATCCCCTACGACCCTCTCCTCTTCGCTATCATCAAAATGCACATCTTTTGTAGAGTCATCATTGCTATAACCATCTTCAACCATGTTAATATCCTCAACTGCAACCCGAGGCATATCAACCCTACTCAATTCCCCTCCAGGCTCAGCAGTGGTGCCACCTTCATTTTCCACCATAGTATTGCACAGTACTACCTATTTCTAAGTGTTCCACATATCGTTGTACTTCATATTTATTCCCTACTGCATAATTTTCCATTTCACCAACATCAGCATCATTCTTCAACTCTTTTAGATCTTTCTGAAAGCTTCCATATTTTGACTTCCACCATAACTTCACCTTTTCTTTATGTCCTAAGTCTTTCACATACCTTATAGCCTTAAAATACGACCATATGTCCACATCAAGATCATTAAACACATGGGTTTCACCCCCACTGTAATGTAACTTTGGTACCTTCACAAGTGAACCCTTGTGGTGAACAGCAACACAGAAAGTCATCCCTAGAAAAGGCAATTAATCACAATGAAAAGGGAATAAAACTAAACCTAAGTCCTATAAAAACAACACCATTTACCTCCACACAAGACAAACACCGTAAGCGAGTAACAGTGACATTCACGGGTTCAAAGATTACCTGGCTTCGTAACGGAGTAACATCAAGCAATTATCTCCGTAAGCAGCTCGAAGTGCCACGCGTCTCCTTCGTAAGCGAGTAACCCCTTCAATGGAAAACGCTTCTCACCGTAAGCAACTCTCGAATGCGAAGAACGGAGGTGGAATAGTGCTCTAGGGTTTTTACAGCCCCAAAGGTAATAAACCAAATTGTAATTTACTAAGCCTGGTCAAAAATAGGGTTCAATGGTTGATTTAATTAATTATTCAATTAACATTTCTGAATTGCCACCTCAGATAATAATTTTGTGACTAGGATTGCTGATGTGTACTTCTGTTACACTTAACATTGCATTTTAATGGTAGGGACTAATAATGGGGTATTTTATAAAATGAGGGACCTAGACCAATGATTTTAAAAGTGAGGGACCAAAACCAAATTTCGAAAATTTTACAGGGACCTAAAACATATTTAACCCTTTAAAAAATCATATTTTTAAAGATTAAAAATATATTTAAAGCTTTCTAAATTTTATTTGAGCTTTTCTTATTACTTAAATACATACATATTAAATTACATTTATAAAAACAACTTTAAACATTCCTTTAAGTTCTTGTTACACCCAAGTTTATCCATGTTACATGAAATGTTAAAAAAGAAATAGTAAAAAAAGTAACTACAAAAATAATATTAATTTTTCATTTTATTAAAAATATTTCAAGAACATTAATAATAATGAAAATAAATAATAATTAAAGGAAAATAATGTTATTTATACAACCATATCACATCATGTTTTATATATACTATTATATAAAGAGGATACCAAGTCTTTAGTTTCCACTTTTAATACATATTATACCCTTAATAATCATCACATGATAACCGCCTACTTTTTATATAGTTTTATCTGGACAGTTTTACAATATCGCTTCAAAAAAAATAAAGTTTCACAATATCACATAATTCCCTAAAAAATATATTTAAACAAATTTTACGTCTTTTTTTAAAAAATAAAAATATGGATAGACAGGCACGATAATGAGTGTCTCTCCGTTAGTAATAGTAAAAGAAATCGAATGAAAAGAGAGAGTAATGTATTAAATAAAATAGGTCAAAACTATTATAAAAGATGTTGTATGAGTAAACTAGCATTTTCGTCCTCGACTTTTACAGCGTCTTGCAATTTCGTCCCTGTCTTTTCCAAAATATCACTTTAGTCCCTGACTTTATTAAAAAAATATGTATTTTAGGGACTAATTAAAGTGCATGTTTTTAATAAAGTTAGGAACTAAAATGTTATTTTAGAAAATTTAGGGACGAAACTGCAAACGTCGAGGACGAAAGTGCTAGTTTACTCGAACCTTTAGCAGCTTGGGTTTGAGAGAATCCATTTGGAAACTAGTCAAATTACCTTCATCAATGATGACCTAGCTGTTCCACCATTCAAACACTAACCAAACCTTCACACCATGCATGGCAACTCCTCACCATCATCATCACAGCATCTTCAACTTCACCATCATCCATATATAGCACCACCCATTCATTAATATTTCCAAATGAGAAAGCTTAATTAAACCCAGTCAACAACCTCAGGCCCTTAGCAGTCTTCGGTGAGACGGTGACCTACATTACCTTCAAGCGATCTTCATCCCCAATCCATGCTGGAAGGCACTTCCATCCACCACGCAAAGAACCACCCTTAACACCAGGTTTTTTACCACAATGTTGAAGCCATGTTGTTAGTGTGTGTTTGTGTACTAGCTAGTTAGTTACATCCACTGCACACACATTTCAAAACAGTGTCTTCTTTTTTGGTCAATAAAAATAATGTCTTTTTTTGTCAAACACAATGTCTTCAAAAAAGTATGAAGTTTTTGCATCCCATATTTTTTTTTTCTCGAAGTTTTTGCCTCTCATCTAAACGTACCTTTGGAGCCCACTTTGTGTGTAATAAACAGGCTCGAAGCACATTGGTTTTGGGCTTTTTTTTTTGGTCAATTATGATTGCTTATATAAACAGAACTAAAAATTGCGATAGGTATTCTTCTAGCTTTTTTTTTTTTTAAGGATAGTTTCTTTCGGAGTCATTCTATCTATTTTCTAAGGAGTGATTTAGCTAAAGCTAAAAAAAGTGTGGGGGTTTTGATGTAGGCTCGTTGCCATTTGGAATGCTTTATTGTTTAAATTACTGCGGTTTTTTATGGGAAGTAATTTTGTTCATACCGCCGAGAACATCATATTATGATAAAACTAGTTCTTCTAATCAATTTTTTTTCATATACAAGATTTAAACTTAAGATTTTTATTTAAGAGGATCAGAAGTATTTATAATTTTATATGCTAATTGAGATTTATAATGTGTTGAGTTAGATTTTAGTATATCTATATGGGAAGATGAAAGCAAATAAATATATTTGGATTATTCATGTTTTCGTAGTAAAATCTATTTTG
Source organism: Sesbania bispinosa (assembly GCA_026901365.1). NCBI lineage: Eukaryota > Viridiplantae > Streptophyta > Magnoliopsida > Fabales > Fabaceae > Sesbania > Sesbania bispinosa. The sequence goes on from QLOH01000439.1 coordinate 703,187, forward strand.
CCCCACATTTAGTCATTTTCCTTCATTTATAAAGATAAAGTATGACTATGTTATTATTTTATATTCTTCCCTTATAATTGCCACTTTATGTAAAACATTAATTTCTTAGGTATATTTAGTAAAACTATTTTTAAAATAAAACAATTTAATTTAACAGCAATCAAATGATGTTATTTGAATACTAAATTTTATCTTTAATTTCAATTAAATCACCAGATATATTTATTAAACAGTCATTTGTTAACTTTATACATAAGTCATTTTAAGAATTTTTTTTTTCAATAAAGCATGCGAGTTCATGCAATAACCGAGTGATATTAGTTGAATAATGGAAGCTTTAATGTCATTTAGATCATAAGAGTTTATTAAAACTTTTTTTTTTTTTGGGTAAGCTTGAATGCAAAGTAGATTTATTTCCTTTAGAAAAGAAGGGGAAACAAACTTAAAGAAAACACCTAATTAATCTTTTACCAAAAATTGAAAACTAATTTTTTTACAAATAATTTTAAAATATGTATCCTTTCAACCAAAATTCTTTTTTAAAAAAATTACAACTAACCTTTCTTATCAAAATAAAAATCTTAAAAAATAAATCATTTTAAAGGTATTTTTTTTAAAAAAATTAAAATTAATCAACCAACAATTATTTTCCACAAACACTATGTGACTTTGAGTTCTCCATTACAACATATTCTGTAAAGTCAAAATTATTTTTTTTTATAAATTTGTTTCATTTTTAGTATTAACAAAAAGGGTAAAAACAAATATTTTTAAAATCATTATTAGCTTGTATAATCAAATCAAGGTATAGACAGATTTGGCTCTCAATAATTGCCTTCAAAGCAATGGACTAACTTAATCTATTTTTACCTTTATTAAGATCTTGCTCATGCAATTTTAAAGATCCTAAAAGTTCTTCCATATTTAAGACTGAGGTCTTTAGCTTCAATGATGGTAGTAACTTTGGTTCTCCATTACTTGGACAAGCTCATGAATCTTTCTGATCTAATCTGATCATGATTCTCATAGGTCATTCCAAGAGACCTAAAATCATAGGTGATAGTTTGGAATATTCCAAACATTTGATATGTGGTCTCACGATCATGCATCTTGAACATCTCACACTAATGTTCAAGCATGTTGATCTTGGCTTGTTTGATTGGGCCAATCCTTTCATGATCCACACCAAGAGAATCTCATATCTAGACCTGTCAAAACGAGCCCAACCCGGTGAGCCAACCTGTGTAAACCCGGCTCACCAGTGGGTTGGGTTGAAAAAATTTTGACTCACTAGACCCAGGGTAAATTTGGCCCGACTCACTTAACCCGTGAGCCAAGCCGGGTTTGGGCCGGGTTGAGCCGGGCCAACCCGTTTTTTTGTTAAAAAAATAAAAAAAAATTATAATCAGACACGGGTTATTTTCAAGGAGACTTAGGGATTGTCTATTGAATCAAACTCACAAAACCCTAACAGTTGCGGCGCCCTTCATTCTTCCCTCACGACCTCACCCAGTTCTCTGGCCACCCCCATTCTCTTCCCCAGTTCTCCAGCTACCAGACTGTGTGACAGAGACAGAGCTGATCGGCTGCGCGACGGATCCGTTCGGCTGCGCAACGGATCCGTTCGGCTGCGTCTTATTCACCGTTCACTTGCGTCTGCTTCTTCGCTGTTCATCTGCGGATGCGTGTTGGTGTTCTTCTTCGCCGTTCATCTTCTTCCCGTTCAGCTCTGTTCATCTGCATCTTCGTCTTCGCCAGTCATCTGCGTCTGTTTCTTCGTCTTCATCGTCGTTTTTGTTTGCGTGACAAAGGCACAGAGTTGGATCAGAGTTCAAAGCTCGACCGGAGTTCATTTGTGTCTTCATCTTCGAGAGCTGTGACTTCACTAAATGACTCAGAGTAGAGTAGGAGAGACAGTACCTGAGAAGAAGACCTGAGCTTTTCCGTGTTTTTTTTGCAATTTTTCTGAATTTTATTACATTTTTCTATTTTTTTAATTTTTTAAATATTTTTCTAAAATTAAGTGAGCCAACCCGTGGTGGGTCGAGCCGGGTTGGTATTTTTTGAGCTTACCACAAAAGTGAGCCAGCCCGGCTCGGCCCATTTTTTGTGCAACCCGTGGTGAGCCAGCCCGCGTGAGCCGGGCTGGCCCGTTTTGACAACTCTACTCATATCTCCTTGCTCGATGACTAGCCAAGGACTTTATCATACTCTGACCTACTAATTAAGTGCACATATATATGAGGTACAACTTCTCTTTAGAGTTAAGTTGCACTCTAACTTGTGACTTTGAGTCCATTTATTTTTTGGGATTTCTACACCTCCTTCAGCCTTCCTCCATTTTCAATAACGTCCCACAAGTCAAAATGACTTGATTCTATTAAGTGTTTCATCTTGTACTTCAAAAAATGGCAGTCCTCTCTACGAAAGGCTGGTGGTCTGGTCATAGATGCACCTTATATAAGATAGTTTCTACAGGAACTTGCTTCTTCCATGAGTGTTGGGATGGGATCTTTCCTCAAAGGTTGTAAGGTGCTCAACCCTTGAGACTGAGATTTAATACCAACTAAAATACACAGGGAAAACAAAAGAATGGGGATTGAAATGTGTTTTCTTAAAAAAAATTAATTTTTCACAACACTTAGATCACAAAGGCATTTGGAAATACTTTAGACTTAGGTCTGAAGGTTTTTGTGATATAAGTCTAAAGCTTCAGACTCAACAAAACCAATTTTTAAAAAAGATTTTAACAAAGACTAAATTTAAGCTAACACAGTTAAATCCCAAGTTAGTTTAAACAAATAAATGTATAAAGCTAGGGCAGGGAAGATCACACAAATGATTTATGCTAGTTTGAACCAACCATGGTAGTGCATAACCAAGTTATGATTTTTTACTATAATAAGGCACCTTACAAGTATTCTCAACTTCCTCTTCAGGCTTCATAGATATTCTTTCTCCTAGCCTTCCCAGGCTTTATAACCTATTCTTTACATAAACAAACCTCCTCAGGCTCAACAAATTTTTATAGTTGAAAAGAATTAGGATAAGACTCTAAGATAAACACACTAAGTGTGAGTACGAAAAATATAGTTTTCAGAGACTATCCAAGATGTTTCAATTTGAGCAAATCGTTTGAAATGAAAACACAAAAATAAAAGAATGAAGAATTAAAATGACAATGTGTAGGCATTTTATTTTTATCAAGGTGCTCTTGCTTGTATATTCTTTATGTTTCATCTTCTTCTATTTATAGACTCCTCTAGCAAGGGGACATTATGAGAGATAGCCTTTGTATGTTGTCTCACAACATTAAATGTATGGAGTCATTGGGTTTACCGTGCGACTTCTACAGGATGCTTTTGACAATGCATAGTGTCTTTTGCTTAAAGCATATGTCCTTTTTATATTACTTTATTGTTTGGCACGAACATCCTTATTATGCTTTTTCTAAAAGACACTTTTTGTCTTGCCTTGAAAATTCATTTGCACTCTTTGAGTCTGAGGTAGTTCCTTTTTGAAATTTGAATAGAAAATCTTGAACTTTTCTTCAAAAGATGATGATCTTCAATCATAGCTTCCATTAGACTTTGGTCTTAACTCCATCAGGCTGAGAATAGTCTGAGGTTTCAAACATTGATTTGAATTTACGAGCTTCAAATTGATTACTTGCTTTAGATTTGAGATATCCTTTCAAACTTAAACTCCAAAAATATTCTTCATGCATTAGTACATTTTTAGACTTTGAGTCTGTAATATATGAATCTTATTTAAATATTCTTAACATTTATTAGCATTAAAATTAGGGCTGCATACTTAACACGCCGTTAGACTCAACACCCTAAATCCCAAAGGATTTAAGGCGTATTAACTTATTGTGCAATGTAATTATGAAAAATGACACTAATTATATTGCTAATAGATTAAAACCTTAGTTTTATTCTTTAGTGGGGGAGAACCAAAGTGCTTTTATTTCAAGTAGAATAATTACAGATAATGCATTGGTGGGATTTGAGGTCTCCGATTATATATATGAAAAAGAAGATAAAAGGTAGAAAGGTAGTTATGGCTTTAAAGCTTGAAGTCTAAGGCACATGATTGGGTAGAGTAGGTTTTCATGGAAAAGATTCTTATAACGCAATAAATTTCCCTCCATCTTTCACTAACCTTGTCATGAGATGTGCGACTGTAGTATCCTACTCAATCTTACTGAATGGTGAAAAAATTAATGTCAAATTTTTGTACCCTAAGAGAGGTCTTAGACAAGAAGTGCTTCATCTATATCTCACATATTTTCTTTACATATGATAATGTTCTCTTTGCAATGGCAAATTTGGAGGAAGCAAATTGTATTTTACAAGTCATTAATAATTATGAGAATGCATCAGGACAAAGAGTTAATCTAGATAAGACTACGCTCTCAGCTTTTATTCAAAATGTTCGGTTAATAGCCAACAAATTAATGATCTAGAGTAGGATGAGAGTAAAGACTTTTGAGGCTCATGACCACTATGTTGATCTTACAACCATTGTGGGAAGATTCAAAGAAAGTTATTTTCTCTAATGTCCAAGACCAAGTCTTGAAGAAACTTAGGGTGTGTTTGGTTTAACGTTGAAATCACGTTTCTAACGCTACAAATAGTTGCATTGAGAGGTAAAAACTTGATTTTGTTCACTTCTCAACGCCAAACCAATTAAACATGCACTTAAAGGGTGGAAGGAGAAAGTATTGTCTAGAGCGAGAAAGGATATTCTTTTTAAGTCTCTGTTTCCTAGGCCATACCAAATTATATAATGAGTTGCTTCATGTTGCCTATCAATATGTGTTAGCATGGAATCAATGATGGCAAGGTTACTGGATAATTGGTTACCCGGTAATCATACTAGAAAAGTGCTATCTAGTCCAACGATATTGATGGATCGAATTAAGATGCCAAGGTAGAACAATTGTTGCTCTTGCAAGATCAACAAGCTTGGAATTCAGAGTTGATTAATTTGGTTTTTCATCCCTCCGAAGCTCAGGTTATAAAAAATATCGCTATTCCATGGAATTCCTGTAAAGATAAACTGATTGGAGGTACTCATGATCAAAAGATGGTAGCTTCTCAGTACGATCCACATATAATGCGTTACAATTATCTATGTAGGGTCCCAACTATAGAACAAGCTTAATTATGTTGTAAAAATTGGCAAAAGCTATGGAAACTAAAGCTACCATCTAAATGTTGAGTCTCAAAGGATTAAATATATGAAATTAAAAATATTGAGTCTCACTCTCTTAAGTTTTAATGAACAACAAATATAAAATATAAAAGGCATCTATATGATACTATGCTCTCACAGGATGTTGCATTGTTTAAGATCATATTGTCTGTGAAAAGGATCATCTAAAAGATCAACTTCATCTGAAGAGTGTCTTTCATCTGAAGAGTGTTTATCATCTGAAGCACTCCTTGCATCTGAAGGCTGAAGGTATCAAGTTCAAGGTTTGACCCGTGAAGACGTTACTATGAAAGAAGAACATTCATCCCAATGGTCTAACCCTTTTCAGCATAAGAATCAGAGCTTTTTCTCTCCTCGTTCAAATGTTTAGCATTTTTAAGGAAAGTCTGCAAAGCTGCTGTACCTGCTCAAAAGCATTGTATGTGTAGACCTGCTGCACCTAAGACTGCTCAGAACGTGTTGGACAGAGTGTGTCTCAACGTCTCCGGAAGCATTTAATGCTATTTGACAACGGGCAACATTTTCTCGAACAGTATAAATATGCCCATGCAGATTGAAGCAAAAAAAAAAAGAAAAAAATCTATCAAAGAAATCTTACTCTGCGTAAACGCTGCAAAAATACTCTGATATTTTCTGTACATTTGCTCATTTGCTTATCCTGAGTAAATCTCAGTTACTTGTACACTTCTGATAAGTTGAATCTATCATCTGAAGATAGCGGATTGAACTTTATCTGTTTTTATCTTAAAACAGTTTGGGTTACAAGCCTGGAGAGGCTTATTGTCTGAAAGAATACTTGTGTCACACTTGGATAAGTGTCTGAGAGCCTGAAGAGGCTTGGTGGAAGAAACAATAATTGTTGTAGAGCCTGAAGAGTCTTGACAGAAAAGAATACTTGTGGTAGAGCCTGAAGTGGCTTGACAGAAAAGAATACTTGTGGTAGAGCCTGAAGAGGCTTGACAGAAAAGAATACTTGTTGTAGAGCCTGAAGAGGCTTGACAGAAAATAATACTTGTGGTAGAGCCTGAAGAGGCTTGACAGAAAAGAATACTTGGTGTAGAGCCTGGAGAGGCTTGATAGAAAAGAATACTTGGTGTAGAGCCTGAAGAGGCTTGATAGAAAAGAATACTTGTAATCTTTCAAGATTAGTGGAAATCCAGTGGTGGTTTGCCCTGGGACTGGACGTAGTTCACAAGTGGTAGTGAATGAACCAGGATAAATTCTTGGCTAAGTTTCCTTCCCCTTAAACTCTTTCAATTCAGTTTTTAAACTAACAAAGGGGTTTAGAAAAGTTTTGAAGAGCGAAAATCTTAACATCAAACAAAACTATTTATCAAAACTGTTTTTGTGTCTGAACCAAGGTTCAGAAGGTAGTAACTAACGTCAGACAATCTTCATCATCTGAAGTTTTTACAGGAACTTTTTAAAGTAATCTCTAAAATGAAAAGGTTTCCATTGAAACACTATTCAACCCCCTTCTAGTGTTTCCCTGTTTTTCTTACACTAAAGTGAAGCATTAATTTCATGTACAAGCTCCTATTGAATGTCACCCCCTGTACATTGTCCGCAGGTACTTTGTTTGCTTCAAGTTTCAATTTTAGAATTCCTTACAATACAAATTCCATTTCTACATGGTGGAGAGACATAGTTGATTGGTTGGATATATTACTTGGATATATGGAGCAAATTTCAGAGGTGGCAATGATATTTTGGAGTTGATGGTAGGGAAGAAACTCGATCAAAAATTTTCAATGGCTAAAGAATGTCTATCATGAAGACTCCATTGGTAGCAGAAAGTACTTTGAAACAGTGGAAGAAGCAACAACTACAAGGAGACTCACCAAGATGAACAAGTAATACCCATCAACAATGGAACTACTCTGAAAATGAACATTGATGCTGGATGGTTTGGTGTACAACTGCACACGAAACTGGTCTAAGACTAGTCATTAGAAATTTAGATTGAGAAGTAAAAGTAGAAGCATTTATCAACACAAGAGTTGATCTACTTACAAGTTACAATAGAGGCTTTGGCTTTAAGATGGTCTACTACGTCAGAAAAGAGAAAAGACTGCGGTTCCGCATCATAAAAGAGTGCGGTTATAACCGCACTCCAAGTGGGTGCTATCCTAGTACGGATTCACTTGGACTGCGGTTGCATAACCGCACTCCAAGTGACACTTTGCCACGTGGGATGCCTTTTGCCACGTGGATCTTTACTTAGAGTGCGGTTCTAGAACCACACTCCAAGTTCTCATTTTTCTGAAGTAGTTAGCTACGGAACTGTCTGTCGCTAATCAGTAGCTACATAATTTATTTTGCACAAAAATAAATTTGTGCATTAGTTCACCAAACAGAATTTGTTTTATATTCAAATGAAATTTATTATTACATAAATAATAATAATAATAATAATAATAACTACTGGTGATTATTACCTTAGTCAAATGGACAAGTGAGATTGAAATGCCAATAATAAATTCAAAGGTAATTTCTATAATTGTTGTGATGATAATCCTTGTTGTACTTGTACTAACATTTGATCTTTTAAGTGCACTAAAGAAGAAATAATAAGCTACGGTCAGACATATTGGAATGATATAATCTAGTAATTAATTTAATTATTTAACAAGAGATGATATTATTTTCCTAGTTCCTTTTTTTCAATTTCTAGGATATCTGTTTGTGTTCTTCTTGTAGGAAAACACAGGAAACACTAGAAGGTGGGGTTGAATAGTGTTTTATAAAACTCAGAGAGTTTCTGGAAATCTTTTCACAAGCAGGATATTTTTCAGAAGGTTCAAATAACTTGCTGTTATTTGCAGTTTTTATACTCTCTGAAGTTGCTTCAGAGGGTTCAATAAAACAGTTCAGAAATTTTGTTTGAAAGCTAAGTGTTATAGAAACAGCGAATTCAATTCCCTTATCGTTAGCTTAAACTGAATTTGAGAGAGTTAAGGGTAAGAAAACTTAGCCAAGAATTTATCCTGGTTCACTCACTACCACTGTGAGCTATGTCCAGTCCCAAAGCCAACCAGCTAAGGATTTATCCATTAATCTGAACAAATTACAAGTATTCTTCTGATACCAAGCCTCTTCAGGCTCTCTACACAAGTATTCTTTCCTTACCAAGCCTCTCCAGGCTCTAAACAAACTGTGTTTGAAAGAAAATAGCCTAAGCGTAAAAACTACACAAGTTTAAAGCTTAAACTAGGTAAAATGTACAGTCAAGCTGAGTTAATCTCAGGATATGAAAGTTTTGTACAAGTATATCAGAGTGTAAATATTCACGTAAAATTTTCAGCGTTTCAGCAGGTTGATATTCTCTTTTCTTGCATGAAGTCTGAATAGGGGTATTTATAGAGTTGGATTTGCTATCCGTTGAGCTCCATTAAATTCCCGTTAAGAGATAGCATTAAATGCTAAAGCTTTCCGTTAAGACCTAGCTTCTGATGGCTTTTGATTAGGGTAAAGTAGGCTTGCAACTGAGACTTTGCTTTTTCTGAGCGCATGTGCTTCTGCAGCAGGAACATTCCTTTTATGGTATGGAATTTGAACCGGTTCCAGAAAGCTATTCTGAGCATTATGCAAAGAGAAGTGCTCAGGGCAGATAACTTTCAAAAGTCTCTAAAAAGACTTGATACTTGAGAAAGTCTTCAACAAGTCTTTCTTCAAAGTAGATTAAAATGCAGAACTAAGAGCCACGTCAGAAAACTTCAGAGAGTCTTCAACCTTCAGCACGTTGCTTGACTTCAGCAAGTCTTCTTCACTTCAGCAGGTTGACTTCAAAAGGTCCACTTCAGAAGGTCCAATCTGCTGAACATGAGAAATACCTTTAAGAGTATTTATAATTATTTCAATGATCAAATTTGTTACTCATTAAAAGTTAAGATAATGAGACTTAAAACATTATTAATTTCTTAATAATATTTTTGAGACTCTACACTTCTTTTCTTACATTCAAGTGTATTGATTACAATCAAAGTACATATATTTATAGATGGATGGATTATAATCCTCTTCAGTTTTAAAACAACTGGAAACGGTGCAGATATTGATCTAAAGGCTAAGTTTATTGAATTACATTACTTGTTAAGATTTATATCATTTCAAAACTATTTTCCGGTTTTGGGATCTCCTGAAGTTTTGGAAAATTGTAGAGCATCCCTTTCCAAAAATGGAAAAATGATATAGGGATGATATATATAGTAATTAATTTAATTATTTAACAAGAGATTAGTGCACAATTTAGGTGGTAATTAATTTAATCAAACAACAATATCAAAGAAGGGAGAGAGGAATTAATGGTGATGTCGATCTGTTTGTCATTAATGAAAAATTACCTCTCTTGATTTTGTATTATCTTGCAAAGATATTTTTACAGCTGGTGGATCATCTTCTTCTATTTCACCAGATGTGGCTTTAGGGACATCTTCCTTATTCGGATTTTGTGCCATTTCTTCCTTGTTATCATATAGACATCAATATCTGGTCATGCCAAAAAAAAGTCAAAGGAACAATTATATACTCAAATACAAACATAAAAATAACCAAAATATAAAATGAACAAAAAGGAAAGAATCAGAAAGCATGTTTAACATGAAAAGCTAACTAATATATATAAAAGTCACAAAGCTGAAGCAACAACTTACCCTCTGCACCACTCCCCATTGTATCACAAGTTGGGTTGTATTTGAACAGATTGAAGGAATTTAGAGCCACTGCTTCTTTGACTTCAACTAATATGATAGTCACAAACTCAATGGCTTGCAAGATTTGCTATACAACATTGATAAGTTGATCCAATTGGTAACACCAAACGAGTATTGGCACAGGAATGCGGTGACAAAATGGCTGAAAACATCCCCTGCATAAATATTTATTGGTAATCATCACATATAATATAAGACAAATGTCAAGGCTATATTTATGGTGAGTGATATTCCCCCCCCCTTTTTCCCTTTCTTTGTTCTCTTACGCCATTTTGTTGAACATCAAGATATTAATTTTATGTTCCAACTTCTAAATCATTGTTCTTGAGTTATTCAAATTCAGGCATAGATGACCTTCACTTCATTAACATGACATTATCATCTAACACATAAATCTTAGATGTGGTAAATTTAGCTAAGGCTAACACATGCTAAAAATAGTTGAACAGCTCAACTTAGATAAAATTTCGAAGCCCAAAGAAAGTATAACTGAGGCAAAATATTGATTACAATGAAAGTCTCTTTTGTTAAACTCCTCATCTCCAATAGATTCCAACATTAAGCCCCACAAGTAGAAATGTTGATAGCCATGAAGTTATATCAAATGCCTAACCCTGTTAACATTATCAAAGAAGACATTTGAGTTTTTTTTTCGGGGGGTGGGGGGGGGGTCATGATGCCAAAGCTTGCCCTAGCACTCACAGTGGAGAGTTCAGCGGATAATCGCTCTTTGTTGGCTGCAGCAGCATCTTTAGCTGAAATTAATTCCTGAAAATGTATAAAATCTCAATCAAGCAGGGTTTGAGATGAAAGGAATCCATACATCATATTTCAAGATAAAGAGTGGAACATTTTCAACCTCTTGCACAGATTTAAGCTTCATTTCTAGCTCCCTCACTTTATCCTTATTCCATTGTAGAGATTTAATGCCTTCACTAAATTCTCTTTCCACCTGAAAGTGTTAACAAATTAAATTAACATTAAAACAAAGAACTGAAAACTAATTAAACTGAAAAAAAAATCAAGTATTCTTACGTTGATGTATGGACCAGGGTTTCCATTTAGGATACTCAACTAAGACCCATAACCCAAAGAAGAAGACTAACTATTTCATTCATTACCTTAACTCTTGACCATAAAAAATACCATTACCTTATTTGGGTTTTGTTAAAGCCCAAAGATATAGTATTAGTAGCACTTCAAACTGGTTTAGTGGCAACGTTAGAGATACTACCTGATTGACTCGAGTGGGCACGTGTCATCTGCCAAACAAAATAAGGATACGTGTCACAATTTCATTGGCTCCCACAATTCTCCCCCTATGTAATGCCCCGCTTCTCTGCATCCCTTTTTGTTAATCATCTGGCTTTCAAGTTATTATTGTTTGAGTTTATCTCCAAATTCACCAAGGATCAATAAAGATATCTCGATAGCCAATGGTTCAAGAAACTGTTAACTTAGCTGTCAGCTCCTCATTAAGCCAAGTATTCTGTCTCTCAACAATCTCTTTATCCAGCTTACACACGTTATTAGGTTATAGTGAAAGAAAATGAAAGTATTCACTCCAGATGAAACGAGAAAATGTTCTGTGCATAACATGAAAATCCTTTTATTGTTATAGAGTTAATTTCCCCGAATTAATTTTCTTTAAAATTAAGATTTCATGAGGAAACATATAACCAATCACATGAATATTTCCAGAACTCAATCAAATTGAAACACTAGAAACACTACACATCTCACTGTACAATGCAAGCAACTTTAATAATTTCATGTCTGAAGAGAATGAAACAGAGATGAGAAAGTTAATGTCTTCTGAGTGAGGACATCACATAAGGTGCCACTGCCACAAAATAAAACTAGTATTTGAATTTAATTAAGATGAAAAATCTTAAAGTCTCAGAGTGAGATCAGGAGATGTAGATGTTTGTGCAGGAAGTGGCCTTACTACAAAACTAGTATTTGAATTATGAGCATGTCCATGCCCCATTTTATCTACCTGCCGGAAACTGGCAGGCCAAAATAAACCAACATCATCATCTTGCATGAAGATTGGTGTTCCAAAATAGTCTTTCTCAAATTTTACTGCAGCTCTCACATCAGGAGCCCTCAGTGATGGTGATGGCATGTGTCTTTGGTGCATTACAGCATGAGCTTCAACACCAAGAGATTGAAAATTAGAACCATGAAGAGGTAGAGATGCTAGGCTTGTATACCTTTCAGTGAACATCCTCATTCGCATCGCACGCTTTGCCATTGTCATCTCCCTTTTATGAGCATTCTGATGGCCACCTAATTGGTTTTATTTTTATTTTTCAGTTGAGTTCAGATTTTTTTAACTCATAAAGCTAATTGGTTTTCTCCTCACACTACAACATTTTTGTCTTTTCCCAACAGTTCAAAAATGTAGCGGAAACTATGAAAACTGTTGCCTAAATGTATAGGCAACAGTTTTCAACTGTAGATTGGTCTAATGTATCCTATTTGTTTAGGCAACACTTTTCGACATGTTTTGGCTACACTCTTGAAAACTGTTGCATATGCGTTGAGAATAGGCAACAGTTATAGGTCGAGTTACATGCAACAGTTTTCACATGTTGTCATTTTTTAAATACAGTTTATAAATATTGTCTAAAAGGTAAAATGCAACAATTAACAATTGTAAACTTCAACCCATAGGCAACATTTATTAACTGTAATTGTAAAAGTAGGCAACGGTTTTATTTGTAACTTCTAACATGTTATATGCAACACTTATTAACTGTAAACGTAAACATAGATAACAATTTTAATTGTAACTATAATACCTTATAGGCAACATTTATTAACTATAAATGTAAACATAAACAACATTTTTAATAGTAATTAAATATACCATTTAGAAAACATTTGACAATTATAACTTAGAAAAATAAATAATTAATTTTTTTATGATAATAATTTAAATATAAATTTATTTTGATTTCATTATTTACACACACACATGTAATGAAAAGATAATTCATATTTTAATAGGAAAAGTACTTATATTGAACTTTAAAATAACCATTGTGCATACATGAGAGTCAAAAACAAGAAAACAACTAGTTGATTTGATAAAAAAATATTAATGGGTCCAACATGGCCCACAATAAAAATACATTCCAAAACATAAAATGTCTAGAAACCAAAGTGAATTAGGACACTATTTTGCGATCAAATCCCATCTTCTTCAAAGTCTTCATCGGCATATACCAAGTCTTCATTTGCATCTCTTTCACATATATCACCATGCTACAAGAAATAGCACAATATCAACTTAAGACTTGTCATATGTATATTTAATTTAGAAAAAAAAAAGTGTCATTTCATATATGCAAGTTACCTTTCCAATATTTGGAGCATGTGTTGATGTAGAAGAAGGAGCATATGGTTGTCCCGCCACCCTTTGTGCACTACTAGCATCTCCAGGAGATGATGCTAATAAACCTTGTAATGACTCTAAATCAACTCCAAAGTTGCCATGTTGCAACAAAACCTTAACAACATGTTTTAATTTACCCAACTCATCTGATATAGTGTCTATCTTATCATTTAATGAAGTCACCTCTTCATTATGTGCTTTCTTCATAGCATTCATCACTGCATTTCGCTTCAAAGAAGTCTGTGTGACATTTCTCCCATAACAACGCACTGCTCCAGGGTGTTCCTTCCCAAGCACAATTTGAAAAGCTTTATCATTATTTCCATCATTATTTTCAATCATTTCTTGAAATTGGGTCTAGTACAAAATTTAAAGCAATGTTATACAGTAATATTAAATGTGTTTCTTAAACCAATAAAAATAAAAAATAGCCACAAACAACAGTAAAATAAGAAAAAAATAGCAGCAACAGAAAAATGAAAAATTCAGCAGTAAAAAATAGTAACAGAAAAAAAATAGCAGCAACAGAAAAAAAATCAGCAGCAGAAAAATAAAAATAAAATCAACAACAACAGCAGAAAAATAAGAAGAAACATCAACGGTAGCTGTAAGAATATAACTAGTTTGTGACTTACAATCACGTTATCAGTTTCCTCATCTAGTTGCTTTCCTTTGTTGCCTTTCCGAGTTTCAATGAAGACTTCTGCTTGGAAGGGTCTCTATTATCCTTTGCACGCTGTAAATAGTACACTGTTAAAAAATGTTTATACATATACCATAATTCATTGAATTTGAAAAAACATAAGGATCTTTAGTTGATCATTGAGTTTCACAAAGAATCATAATGATTATCAATATATACCAATTTTTCACGAATTAAAGCAAAACTTCTTGGACCCATTCTATGCCTCCACTTTTGCTTAGCTCTGCTTATAGTGTTCCTTTGACTAATTGACTGCATATTAATTTTGCAATGATTATGAAAGCAAATTAACTATATAAATTTGTAGCATGTACAATAAAACAAACTAAGAATCTTACTTGTATAGTTTCCAAACTCCAATAGTCACAAAGCTTCTTAAAAGGAGGTTCTGGCACATTTAGAGGGTGATGTTTGAGTCTTTGCTTCATGTTGGAGTACTTATCAAAATGGTCCTTTTTTATGAGATGTTTATATCTTCTCCAAGCATCTCTAACGGCAGTGTCTACCCAAGCTTTTGCTTCTGTCGGCAAAATAAACTTTTTCTGCAAAAAGCATATAAAAAACAAGTTGCTAAACTAAAAGTAAAACAAAACATCAAAAAATTAAATGAAGCATATTATAAATAAATAGACGTTTACATTATTTTGATACATACATTGGTATAATTCCAAACTTCTTTCTTGTTCTCATCTGGCAAAGCTTTCCAGCTTGTGTAAGTCAAAGGATAAAAAGTTGCATTTCTAGTGATTGTGCCAAGGAGGAGACTTAGATTAGATACTGCTTCATTAGAAGGCCCTATAGGTTGTCATTCTACATTAAATGCTACTTCTTCTCGCTCTTCCATGGATCTACTATGAATCTTATTGCACTTAGTACTCCCACAAGTTCTTTTATTTGAAGTACCTTTCATCATTATATAATCACCAACATGAAGAATAAAAATAAGTCCATGTTTGCAACATTACTTATATACAAAATGCATATCACATAAAAGGAAAATTATTTACCTTCTCCAGTTTCTTTGTTTGATTTAGCAAGTTCAATTTCTGGTTGTCTTAAGTCTTCTTCACTAACATCATGTGCTTCTTTGTTTGGTTGCAACAACAGGAAAATAAACAGCAGCAACAACAAAATAAAACCAGTAGCAACAACAAAATTAAAAACAACTATAGCAGCAAAAAAATAAACAGCAACATCAAAATAAAAACAGCACCAGCAACAGCAAAAAAACAACAGCAACAGAAAACCAATAAACATTAGGCAATAGCAGATCATTGTTCTCTAAAATTTTGTAGTTACCTAAAAAAAAGCAATGGAAGTTCTTCAAGAGGGAGATGGGGAAAAACAAACACAACAAGACCACTGATACAACTAGTGGTGTTGGAGTCGTACAATAAGATTAGGAAAGCATACAAAAGAGATACATTAGTGTTTTGAAAGAACATAATTGATAATACAATTTATTTAGATATAAAATTAAAGTAAATAATACAAGTGATTATATAATTCAGCACCTTCTAATTGTATATTGTGATTTCTATCATACAAAAGCTACTCCATAAAGAAACATGGATTTTCATCAGAACTAGAGTCATCGGTGCTTTCATTTTCACTATCAAGACTGGCCTCATCATCATCTTCATTTTCCTTTAGTCGAACATTTTCAGGTAAAGGCTTCTCAATGATATCATCAGGTACATCTTCCCTGACCAAATCACTATCACAATCATCATTTGATATGGTAAGATTTTTTGAAAGCTCATTGGAATGCAATTCTTGACCATCTAAATTTGAATTATCTCCTAAATCAAATAAGTCCCTTGGAGGTGCCCTCAAAACATAGTTCCTATTTTTATTGAAAGGATCTTCTACATAGAAACATTGCTGCACTTGAGATGCCAACATAAAAGGATCATCCTTGTAACATTTTTATTAAAGTAAACACATGTAAGCCCACATTTGTCTTCTTCAGTATCAAACCAATCACATTTGAATAACACATGTTTAAAATGGCCATAATAATCTAACTCTATGATATTAGTTATTGCCCCATAGTAACTCAAACAATTTTTTTCAGGATTTTCATCCTTTGCACTTTTAAAGCTTCTAGTCAATGCCTCCAATGTGACACCACTATTTTGAGTTTTTCGCCTTGCATCATGTTTTCTGGTATGAAATCTGTATCCATTAATAACATAACCAAAGAAACTTTTCACAACATTATTTGGCCCCCTTGACAAGACTCTTATCAAATCATATACATCTTCATCAATGACTTGTGCTTCAAACCATTGAATGAAATCTTCTCTTTGATTTTTAGCTTTGCTCCACCTACTTCTTTTTTGATTATTACGAACACCATCCTCATGCTCTCTAGAAAATTAGTAAACCAATACTTTTAATAGAAAAGAAAAAAATTATTTTGTTATAAGGATAATAAGATACAAGTTAATGACCATACCTAATGTAACCCTGCACTTCATCATAATTGAATAAGATGTATCCATGGGCCTGGTTTTGTGACTTATGATCAAGAGAAAGTAGTTTCTTCCCCCTATAGGATGACCAATGCTGGGGAATTCATCACTATTTCGAGTCATTCTATTCACCCTTGTATCTACAACACTAGACATATATCTTCAACAAAATGTCAATGACTCCTTAACCAAATATGCTTCAGCAATAGATCCTTCTGGGCGACTTTTGTTACGTACAAAAGATTTTTAAATCACCCAAATACCTTTCCATACAATACATCCACCGAAACTGAACTGGTCCACCAAATCTTACCTCATTTGCTAGGTGAATGGGTAAGTGAACCATTATGTCAAAGAAACTAGGGGAAAATTCTCTCAAACTGGCAAAGGGTTTATGCAATTTCTACTTGCAAATGATCTAAACTTTTCACCTCAATGACCTTTTGGCATAGGCAACGGAAGAATGAACAAAGTCGTATCAAAGGAATTGCAACTTGATCATGGGTTATCCCTCTTATAGCTACATGCAACTAATGCAACATAATATGAGTATCATGACTTTTGTACCCAGAAACTTTTCCTTCATCAACTTGCACGTACCGTGAAATATTGGAGGCAATACCATCAGGAAGTTTTACTGTCTTCAAAACACCACAAAAAATAGATTTCTCTTTTTTGGTTAGGGAGAATATAGCTTTTGGAAGTTTAATCCTCTTACCATCACATGTTGCCTTCAAATGGAGATTTTTCCTTATCCCCATTTCCTGCAAGTCCAAACGAGCATTTGCATGGTCCTTTCTCTTACCTTCAATCTTTAAAAGGGTCCCAATTATATTATCAAATATGTTCTTCTCTATGTGCATTACATCAAAATTGTGGCGTAAAGCATTATCCTTCCAATACGGTAACTGCCAAAAAATAGACTTCTTCTTCCATGGACCATCCCTTTTTCTCTTATCATGCTTCCCTAATATAATAGGGACTTCTTGTAAGTCTTCTAAAATTCCCGTTGCATCTAACATGGCAAGTGCAAACCTGTATTCAATCTTTCCATTGAAAGACCTTGTGTTTGATCTCCATTGGTGATTGGGGTCTAAAAAGACCCGATGGTCCATATAGCACATCTTTCTACTATGTTTCAAATGAGTAGAAGAAGTTTCATAATTACAAGCAGGGAAAGCCAACCTCCCTTTAGTACTCCAACCAGATAACATAGCATATGCAGGGAAGTCACTTACAATCCATAAAAGAGCAGCCCGCATTTGAAATGTTTGGTTTTTGGAAATATCATATGTTTGTACCCCAACATCCCATAACAACTTTAGCTCTTCAATAAGTGGTTGTAGGTACACATCAATTGCATTCCCAGGTGATTGCGGTCTCGGAATAAGTAATGACATGATACAACTTTCTGCCTTCATGCATAAACTCTGCGGATAGTTGTACACTGTTAATACCACAGGCCATGTACTATGGGATAGGCTTATAGTTCGAAAAGGATTAAATCTATCACTAGCCAACCCAATCCTGACATTACGAGCATCAAGAGCAAAATCATGATGTTTTGCATCAAATTCTTTCCATGCTTTCCCATCAGCAGGATGCCTCAATTTACCATCCCTAGAACACTCTTCTGCATGCCACCTTAATGAATTTGCAGTTTTTGAACACATAAAAAGCTTTTTCAGTCTTGGAATTAAAGGAAAATGTCTTAAGACTTTGGAGGGAACCTTGTGAGCTTTTCTGGATTCATCGGTGTAACAATCCACTTCAGGATACTCAATCCACCGTGATGCTCCACAAACATGATAGAGGTCATCTTTCTCATGTTCTTTCCAAAACAACATGCAATTGTTGGGATATGCATCAATTTTTTTGTAGTCTAAGCCCAAGTCCCTTATCATAGATTTTGTTTGAGTAAACTAGAACTTAGGTCCTTGACTTTGTCGGCGTCGTACAATTAGGTCCCTGACTTTGCTAAATTGATCCCGTAGTCCCTGACTTTAACCTCCGTCATGCACTTTAGTCCAAACGTTAAGTTTCTATTAAATCCTTGCTGAGGTGTCACTCAATAAGGACTAAAGTGCAAGATTTTTGATAATGTCAGGGACCAAACTGCATGGTGGTCCCTTATCTTCTTCTTCCCTCTTCTCTGCAGAATTCTCATTCTTCTTCTTCGCTTTTCTCTTCTTCTTCGCTCTTTTTCTTCTTTATGCAAATTAGAGGGTTTGAAACAGAAGCCTTCAAGTTCTCCCATATGGTTTTCCTTTGCTTCAATCTCGGAGTTTCATAATTGTGTGGTTTTAACCTCACGCAAATCTGCAAATATTTATGTTGGATCATAACATTAAGCCTGAACATTTGAACAACAACTTTTGATATTTAAAAAAATAGTAACACAAGTTCTAATGATATAGCTAAGCTTGACAAGTGTGCAAATGATCAACCTTTCCAAGTAAATGAAATGATTACGGACACTACATTATTTTTTATTTTGCAATAGTTAGATGCCAGAGTCTTTGAACCTGGAAAATAGCATATTAGACTCGAGTTTAATACACGGTTTTCATGTGGAATAAACCCTCCATGCTGCTACTTCGGATAAGCAGCTTAATAGTGTGATAAGGCTTCTAATATATCTGCAACTTCAATCCTTTGACTTAATAGTCACAGTGAGAGCCTGTTTGGGTGGAACTTCTGCAGAAGTACTTCAACATGAAAAAAATAGCATGAATCAAAGAGGTCAAATGCATTTAACTTCTCAATAAATTAAAATTAGTTACTTTTGGAGAAGTTAAATGGGGGAGCTTTTAGAGTAGGTGGTCTACAAAGACTAATTTTAACTTATGGAGAAGTTAAAATGCATTTAACATCTTTGATTCATGCTATTTTTTTCACCTAGAAGTACTTCTGCAGAAATTTCACCCAAACAGGCTCTGAGTATTGTTGGCTTTTTTTCATCCCCTTTTTAATCACATTGCTTCTGCCAGGTCAAACAATAATTTTGAAATTTTCTCTAGCTTATGTGTAAGGTTGCTCGTGAAACCAATAAAGGGATATATGCCATCAAGGTTATCCAACTAAATCATTTGACGTAGGAGCAATCCTCTCCATACTGGTTATGAAATTTAAGATAGTTGTGCAGCTCTAATTCCTGGTTATTATATTTCTTTTGATTATAATGAATGTTTTCATTATTGTTCAATTTTTTTAAGAAGCTCAGAGCACAATTAGCAGTACAAACAAGTGGGCACTGCTAGCTTACCTCCAAAGTTGTAAGGAAGAGACTAGACAGAAGTCACATAATGGAAGATCAAATTTGTATCATAACAGTCATACTTGGTTCAGAATAATAAATTATAATGCCCTTTTGATAAGTGAAAATTAGTTGATAAATTAGAGCACTTTTTAGTTCACTTATCAAGGATAAAATGGTAATTTTGCCCTAGTTTAATCCCTTTTTATTAAATATTAGATAAATTGTATTTATTAATCTTAGATTTGAATTTGATGTTATTTTGATAGAAATATTGCTGATTTTTGCAGAATATTGCAAGGATTTGATTTGAGGGAAAGATAGCATTAAATAAGGGAGATATCTGCAAGATTTGAAGTTTAATTGAAGGCATTTAATGAAGATTTGAAGATTATTTGAGAGCAATTAATGAAGATATCACTGCCAATTAAACGAGGATTCTACAGACAACCTTCCCAATTAAATCCAAGATGCTCAATAAATGCAAGATTTCATCAAGAAAAGGGAAACAAGGAAAGACAAATCAACCAAAACTAGTTTCGGGGAGAGATCGAGATAAAAAGAGAAAGTTTGAAGCTGCAGGACGCGTTGCGCGCTTCAACCTGCGCTATAGCGCAGCCCTCTGGATCCTGCGCTGCATCTTGCGCTGTAGCGCAGGGTGAAGCGCAGATCATGCTGATTCTTGCCCTGTTGCCATTTTTAGATAGATTTCTCCCCAATTTTCTTTGTCTTTCCTTAGCCTATAAATAGGAACCTCTTGCACTAGATCAAGTGTGCACGATTATTGTAATTCATTCATATTTCAGTGATAATGCACCAGAGCTAATTTTAGAGTAGGAGAGAAGGAGCGCTTCACGAGGATTGAAGATGGTGATAACATCTTCGGTGGTTTGTATGGCTATCTTGTGTTGTTAACTCTCCATTAGGATTGGATGTAATTGATTCTATCCCCAAGTGTATGTAAACTCTATTTTATTATTTCATGAGCTCTCTGTCTATAATATTGGTAATCTTATTCAGTGTTTAATTCCTAACTTTCGCGCTTGCGCCGGAGTTATAGGCTAGTTTCGACTAGGATTGAGGATGGGGGAGCGGATTCTGAAGAAACCCATTCTCCGAGTGAATAAGAGGACTCGGTAGCCAGTGAATCGAAACATGGACGTTACTAGTGATTGATGGGTAGTGTGAGTACTCTAATGAAGGGCATCTACAGGATAGGCATGGTTATTAAATTACCGATAGCAAATGTTAGTTGATTGTCAATCCAGGAAGCGAAACGTGGATGTATTCTAATGAGTGATGGGTAGTGACAGTACTCTAGCGAAGGTGCGTCCAGAGTAGTAGGCCTCGTTTATCAACTAATTCTTTACAAACGGAATAAAAGAAAGCAAAATAAGTCGAGGGTAAGTCTGTCTCCTGGGAGAGCCCACATGGATTACCTTTGAGTGTGTGAGGCCGCTGGTAACTCGGGGTTTTAGCAATTTAGTTTGTCTACAGTATTATAGAGTAAACCTAAAATAATAGATAGTTTTTACATGCACGAAAGGTGTGATGATATGAAGTCCAATCCTAAACCAAGTAAAGTGTCTCTAACTCTTCCTATCTAATTCAATTGATTATTTATTTGCTATTTACAATTTACGCAACAATACTCTAAAAATTGTTATTTCCCTTGATAAATAGACAACGAATTTACGCAAATTGACTGTTCCATGTGGATACGATAACTCTTCTTACTATTGTACTACTGGATTTTTGGTTCGCTTGCCAGAAACCCATCACCTTTGCAGAGGTGAAAGACTTAAAACATAAAATATCAAAAGCTGTTGTTCAAATGTTCAGGCTTAATGTTATGATCCAACATAAATATTTGCAGATTTGCGTGATATTAAAACCACACAATTATGAAACTCCGAGATTGAAGCAAAGGAAAACCATATGGGAGAACTTGAAGGCTTCTGTTTCAAACCCTCTAATTTGCATAAAGAAGAAAAAAAGCGAAGAAGAAGAATGAGAATTCTGCAGAGAAGAGGGAAGAAGAAGATAAGGGACCACCATGCAGTTTGGTCCCTGACATTGTCAAAAATCTTGCACTTTGGTCCTTATTGAGTGACACCTCAGCAAGGATTTAACAGAAACTTAAAGTTTGGACTAAAGTGCATGACGAAGGTTAAAGTCAGGGACTACGGGATCAATTTAGCAAAGTCAGAGACCTAATTGCACGACGCCCACAAAGTCAATGACCTAAGTGCTAGTTTATTAAAAGAGATGGGGATGTTTAAATCCGGTATAGCCTCTTTTAACAACTCCAAGAGAGTTGTGAATGATGCATTACTCCATCCATAGAGACATTTAAGCAAATACAACCGAATAGTGAATGATAAGGTTGAGAATTTCTGACAACCAGGATATAGCTCATGTTTTGCTTCCTCAACCATCTTATAAAACTTCCTCGCGTCTTCATTGAGGCCTTCATGTAATCCATCTACATCAGCTACATCTTTAAATGTCTCAAATAATAAGTCGTTGATATCGTCAGATGAGACCTCAACATCAGTAACACCATCAACATCCATATCACTTATCCCTTCACCATGGTAAATCCAATCTTTGTACCCCTGTACAAATCCCTTACATATCAAATGATTAAACACCACACCTCTTTTCTGCCAGCTAACATTACAACATAAAGTACAAGGGCATAAAATCTCGTCTCCTATAAACTTCCCTATAGTGAATGCAACATCCAGGAAGTAATTGACACCATTAATATAATCTTCATCAAAACAAGGCAAAGTAACTCAATCCTTGTTCATCATAATTGATTTACTGAACAACAAAAGAAACCTATGAGGAATATTGAGATACATACAAAAAAATGGTCATTTGGAGAGAGCTCTAAATAGTTAAAAAAATAGGAGTGAAATTGGTACAAGTTTTTATTTTTGTAGCTTTTTATGGAAGGTCTCATCCTCCTTACTAGTTGCCTACTTAACTGACTTAGAACCTAGGAATAGAATATGGAAGCTCCTTCCTTCTTTAGTTGATACTACTATTAACAACATACTTGCCAAATATGTCAAAAAAATAATTACATTACATATCATCATTCTAAGTTAGTTGTGCTATAATCTATGAGATTATGCCTATGCCATACAACACAAGAAGGGGCAAAGAAAAATAAATCAGTGCAAATTACATAGGGTATAAGATTACACATTAATTTAAATAAAAAGGGTAAAGAAAAAGATCATCGACCTCAAAAAGTGAGAATCATAAGTAAGGGAAAAAGATGAATATGTAACTTGCTTTGTTAAGAATTCCACTAGATGAAGAACTATAGGAAAAAAAATACTAATTATTGGAAAAAAAATGCTAAAGCAAATAAGAAGAAAAAAAAGTAATAATAAATTAAGATATATATATATATATATATATATATATATATATATGGTGCAGAAAGAATAACGAAGAAGGGAATCAACAAGTGACCAAAAGAGGATTGGTGGCAATAATATGCATAATGACATAATGTTATTTTGAACCCCATTTGAACTCCATTATATATGCATAATAACATAATGTTATTTTGAAGCCAATCAACCACGTGAAAGGGTTAATTAAACAAGTATCCATATGGAGGCAATCTGGGGCGGGGTGAAAGTCTGATGCAGGGGTGTTTTATATACATTATCACCTTTATGTAAATAGATAGGAGTAACTTGCCTCTCGGTGCTCATGCTCACCATATATGTTAGGTAAGGTTAAAGGTTAATTTTTCTCTTGTATTGTTTTTAGGGGGTTGTCTAAGGTACACAAGTAAAATACTTGTGTACCTATACTTGAAGTCTCATTAGTGCCATTCCAACCATCCCTATTGGAACCCGCTAAGGAAGCTAGACACACTGCACAAATGAAGCTGCAACAAATTAACCAAAGTCCAATGATGGTGTCTTTTAATCAAACACATCACCATTCACGGAGTTGCTGTAGCAGTAGGGATGTTTTCCTAATAAACAAAAGTTGGCTTAAATTCCAGTTATTAGAGGTCCTAATCATTACATGCAATACATGTTAATAAAAATCCCGAATCAAAATACATGGCAGTACACAGGTTATAAATGAATTAATAAAGTGTATTTCAAGTATAATTCTAGGTAAGGTAAGGATAAATCAAAATTAGTATCTTCAATTCCCCCCAAAATTCTGAATGTAACCATGAAACCAATTCGTACACCATAGTATCATACTGTTTTGAAAATTCAAGCACCCCCTGTGGAACCTTGTTCTATTTTTCATAAGTAACAGTATTTAGAAAGATCCAACAGTGAGGACCACCACTATGGAAAGCCAGTAATTTTTTGGTAATCAGAGGGGGCGTTGAAGCCAAGACTAAGGGTGCAAATGTAGAGGTTGGGGAGCTTGGAGAACATGCTGGCTGGAAGGGTTCTGCTTGACGATGAGATTGGGAAGAATAGGGACTAAGGATGATATGTAATTTGTTAAACTTTAGTGAGTCAAAGCCAAGCAACAGTAAATTGAAATCTTTTGCTCCAATTCCCTACATTCATTATTTCATAGTAATAAGTGGAGGAAAAAATATCTATAGTTTTTACTATAAAATCATGGGTGCAGGGGGTAATCAGTAATGTAAGAGAAGAGAGTTAAAACTCCATGCATTCATAACTGCTCTTGTGAATCTAACCTTACAACTAAACTGAAATTCAAATCAAAATAGGGTGCCAGCAACTAGAAAAATCAAAACCAAAATTCAGAAAGGATTTATGATCAACTGAAGAAGATAATAAGCTTAGAAACCATATCCTTAAACATGGTCATGGTTGTTGGAGCTCTGTCCCCATTAAGGCAGGTGGGTTTTTTCTTTTTTTTTTTTCTTTCCAATTTGTGATTCTTTATCACTCATATTAGTAGCATATTCCTGATATGTACCTAGAAAAGGAGCATTATTCTTCTTGGTTCTTATGTTGTCAAATATTCAATTAAGATTCCTTAGTTCCTCTTCTTTTCATCTGATAAAATGGGCCTTGAACAAATTAAGTTATCAAACAGAATTGTTGGCATGTTTCACTGACTTTGGCACCAATCAAACAGAATTGTGCCTTGAAATCTTTTGCCTCCAAACAACCAATCCAAGACACCAAATTAAACCAATACGTGAGTCAAAGCCAAGCAACAGTAAATTGAAATCTTTTGCTCCAATTCCCTAAACCAGAACCAGTTCCACGTTCTCCATATCACAACAGTAAGTTTAATTCTTGTGATGCTAAACTAATATGGTGATCAAGAGTCCTATGGTCTTTTATCTTATTAAATTCATGGTTTTCAGACTCTCTAATGATAACCTAGAAGACCTATGTTATATTGTACAACAAATTGAAATATGAATCAATATAAATTGTGTGTGTGCGCGTTGCGATGCCTTGCTTCTGATTGGTATCTGATTTTTTTGCACAGGCTATTGAAGACTTGACTAAAGCATTAGAGTTTGAAAATAACCTAAAACTATTTAGAGAGTGAAGAAGGGAACTTGTGTGGCCTGAACCCTAGCCATTAGTTGTCAGAGCATAACATGGTGGAGATGAGGACGCGAACAGAGAGGATGACGACGCGAGTGGAGAGGATGACGACACGAACACAGATCCTGGACGCGAACGGAGAGCAGAGAGGGAAGTGTAGAAGGGGGAAGGTTTTTTTGTTCCTGAGCAATTTCGGTTTTGGTTTGGTTTACCTTTCTATCATTCTATTTCATTCTTTTTAATTGAAACAGTCTTAGTTTTATTTTAATTTTTTTAATTTTGTTTTTGTTCTTCTTTTGTTTAATTTGATTGAGACTATTGGAGGGAATACAAATAATAAGTTGGCGCCAATATTAAAATTCATAGACAACAATTTATAAGTGTTGAGATTTATATTGAAAACTTATGCAACTATTAAAAACTGTATCTAAATGTCAAATTTTAAATGCAACAGTTTTAAAATGTTGACCTTTATAAAAAAAATAATGTTACAATTTAAAACTGTTCCTGGATGAAGAAAAGGGAACAGTTACCAACTATTGCAAAGCAGTTGTTGCATAAAACATACGTTTTTTGGCAACAATTATAAACTGTTCCCTATTGTATGATTAGGATACAGTTTTCACCTGTTGGAAACAAATGTGTTGCCAAAATCTAAAAATGTTGTAGTGCCTCAGCATCTTCTTATCGTATAAAGGAATCATTACAGGTTGAGTTTTCCAAATATATATATCATATCAAAAGCAAACAAAGAATACAATGAGGAATATAAATATATGATGACACATAAAGAAAATCGAAGGCGGTTGCTCAACTTGATAGAGAACCATTAAAAAGGACTATGTATCTTTCTTTATAAAAGCGTTGAATCACATAAGCACCCACCACCCACAATCGTATAATGACCCTAAAACCCTTAAATCCCTAAAATTTTCTTCATGAATACACTTTCTTATGGAAACCTATTGCTTTCTATCTAGTACCTGAACTGGGAAGGTAGCTGGATAGCAAGAACCGTGCGAACACAAGCGTCCTGCACTGCGAACGGAAACTGTATGCAAGCAGAAGCACCAACACTGTGAATGAATGAGATTTTGGCAGCAACACGAAGAAGAACTTGAATTTCACGATTTTGGGGAGCACATTTTGGGGACTAGGTTTGCAGAGAGGGGGGAGATGTTCGGCATAGTGAATTTTGCGCACACAATGACGAGAGGGACTCTATTCGCAGGGGTGGGTGGTTATCAACTGAACTAAGAGTGTTGTTCCAAATGGGCACCGCTCTCTCAGTCAACATACTAAGAGTCCAGTTAGTAACTAACTGCAGTCCAAGAAGCGAATGGTCCACTAAGAGTGCGGTTCCGTTTCTACCACACTCCAAGTGCCTCTTTTCCTTAGCCCAAATTTTTAATGTTGACAATATATACAAGTGGAATTTGATTTCCTTTTGCTTGTTCAAGCCTTGCAAAACATGGTCCGTCCCCTATCCCATTATATATCCAACATATTTAATTTTCGATTGTTTACATTTAATGGAACAATTTGATTCCGATTCTGTCCATTTTGCTGCAAGTTCCACTAATATTAATGTAGCTTACAAATTTGCAGCATTTGTATGCAACTTTCTTGACAATACGTGATGGCACCTAGTATTTTCCTTCATGTGATGACTTCAATGCTTGCAATTAGGGATGAAAATTTGACCATATTCACAGGATACCCGCAATGAGTAGGGTAATGATTCTTTAAATGGGTCCGAGTACATATAGGTAATTACCCACATTTTTAATGGATATTTGGCACGGGTACTATTATACTCAACCCTACTCATACCGCAATTTTATACTCCTTCTAATCCTATTTATAAGACAATTCAAATAAAAACACACATATTAAGAAAAACAATTAATGCATTGATTTTCAAGAAATTACTCTACAAGATTACAAGTTTACCCCTATTTAAAATTAAACTTCACTACCATGGTAATTGTGTCACTTTAAAACTTTTAATGGTTTACAAGGGCAAATATGAGAAAAATAATAAATACTTTTAAATTTGTGCACTTTGTCTTATAATAAATAGGAGCATGAAAAAACTTCAAACGTTGTCTTATAAATAGGACCGGAGAAAGTATAATATATAGAATTAATTTAATTTATATATGCTTATATTATTAATTAATATTTTTTTTTCAAAAAAAAATTAATATTAATATATAATACAGTAAATAAAAACAATTAATATATATTACTAATTTAATTAATTTAAATGTTATAATTTAACACTAACTTAATAATGTTAATTATCATTTTTTGACAAGTCTCGGAGAATACCAACACATGAACTGCAAGCTTATTAATTTGTAACTGTAAAAATTAATTGAAATATTTACCTAATATTTAAACGTTATCTTACATTATGCATTATGTTTAATAATTTTATTGTGTTGGTGAAATTATTATGTTTTATGGTTAAATTTGGATAACTTATTCATTATTTTTTATTTGTGTTAATTAGGGTTATTTCTTAATTAATTTATTTTTTTTATAATAAACAAAAGATCAAATAATATGGTTGTGGGTACATGTACTTATAATACCGAACAAGTAAAAATAGAGATTGTTCTGGGATAGAACTCGAACCTGGGTCTGAGTCAGTAGGAATGAACTCGGATCTGGATCCGGCTTGACGAAGCTTGAATCCGAGTTGAACTCGGGGGGTGTACCTGCAAAGGGACTCCGATGCCCAAGTCAGATATGTATAACAGTCAAAGTGATTGACTGAGTGAGATTGCGTACCTTATGATCTGTTAATGATCTCTATTTATAGGGGTTTTCCCTGTATAAATATGATAAGGGGCATAAATATAAAAGAAGTAAGTTTAGCAGATACAATCATATAATTATGGATATCATAATTATATATCATATATTTGAGGATATCATAATTATATATCATATAATTATGGATATGATAATTATATTGTGCATGGGCCACTTTGATTATTGGGCCTTAGGTTTAGACCGTAACAGAAGCCCCCCAGCTCTGGTCGACTTTGACGAAGTTGACTTTGAGCTCAAGTATTTTTTCATACTATATCTGGAACGACTTCTTTAGTTCGGGACGGCTTTGAGGTTTATAACTCGCTGGGGAGTCAGCCGTGATAGACAAGATGGATCGAGATGACTTAGGTCACTCCTTTGTTGGTTCTGTAACATCGATGGCCAACGCTGCTTCAAGACAACTGAGGGCCTTGCATAATGTTAACAACAACCAGCAGGGGGAACCGAATGTCGACATTGATTTCACCCGTGATGCTGGTGTTGGTGGGTCGGGAACTCAGCCCGTGTTGAATGACGATGTCGGTCCTGTTCACCATGCGAGATAGACATGCCCGGAATGGATCATGTCTTGTATAACCCTTTTTTTAAGGCGGTTCATGATAATGTCCCAGTGGCTGAGCATCTCTATGATGTGGAGCGCCAGAGTCTTCAGCATGCCTCTTTTCTGAGGTATTTACCATTGGATGTGATGCCGGATTATGACCCGGCTAATGTGGCTCTAGAGGCGCGCACCACAAAACGAGACAAGGCCTTGGGGGATGTGAAGACTGCTCAAGAGGAACTTGACGTCGAGAAAAGGACAAGGCCAAGTATAAGGTTTTTATAAGACGGTCAAGGACAAGAACAAGGCCCTTGGAGCTGAGATCACTCAGTTGGAGGCGGATTTGGAGAAGTTGCAGGTGACTTCCCCGACGTCTGGGATGACGCCCCTGGCGCTTTTAACGTACTCGTACGCTTGTAACGCTTCGAATTGTGTTGCGCTTTTAACGTTCTAAAACGCTTGTAACGTTGTCTGAATATTGGATTTGCTAAGCCGATATGCTCTTCGCATTCGTAAGATAATAAACTGCGAAGTTAAGATGTTTGTCTGTGTCAAAGTAGTTTTCAGATAAGTGATTGAGTCTGTGACTGGTATACTCTTCGTACCCGGCTTCAATGTGATAAATTACCCTTGAGATTTGGGTCGTGGTCCCTGATCCATTAAGGTATAATTACTGGATGCAGATGAGTGCAGGGAGGTTCTGGTGAGCCTAGCATGGTATTCATTAGATGAAGTTAATCATGGGGAAGCGGAGCCGTCTTGCCCATGGATATGGTCTGACTTGTTCGTGGACGTGGTCCGACTTGCTCTAATGTATTGGACCTTCAAGGTTTGGGCCTTATTGGGCCAGTCCATAACAGATGCCCCCCAGCTAAAGTCGAAGTAAAGGAGTTCGACTTTGAACTATGTCGCATGAGTCGATTTGCTTAGTTGTAATAATTTCGACTTCCAGACAACGTGTCTTTTGACACGTCGATTTTCCGAGAATCTGCTTGATTTGGAGAGGTAGAATTTGTCCGAGATGTGCTCCAATACCCTCGTCGGAATGTGCTCCCATCGTTCAGCAACACAGGGGTTGTATAATTATAAGTCCCAAGTTTAAGGCCGCAGATACTGCTTTGACAGAGTTGAAGGAAGAGTTGAAGGAGAAGCATGAGGCTCTGGAAAACCAGTCTTCTGCAGCCAGGGTTGGTAAGGCGGCCTTAGCCGACAATGTTAACAAAATTTTGCGAAAGGCACGGGCCAAGTGGAAGAAAGTCATTTTGGTGGCCAATGTTGATGGAGTCAATGTCGAATCTTTGGCAAATGCAATCGCCCCAATAAGGCTTCTGAGTTGGAATGTTCTTCACATTCTTATTGAAGAACCGAGATGTGTTTCACATCCGGTTTGTTGTTGATCAGGGATGCTCTTCACATTCGTTTATTATTGATCCTAGATGCTCTTCACATCCAGTTTTTGCGGATCTGAGATGCTTTTCACATCCGGTTTTGGTGATTCGAGATGTTCTTTACATACTTATTGAAGAACCGATATGTTTTTCACATCCGGTTGTTGTTGATCTGAGATCCAGTATTGGTGATTCGAGATATTCTTCACATCCTTATAAATATGAACTTCATGACAACTTTACTTTTCTATTTTGGTTCGCCCCAATAGGCCTTTTGAGTTGGGTTGACATATGTACTTGTGTTAACTTGTATACTTGGGTTGACTTATAAACTTAGGCCGACTTGTGCACTTGGTGTGCACTTGGGCTGACTTAAAAACTTGGGCCGACTTGTGCACTTGGTGTGCGCTTGGGCTGACTTGAAAACTTGGGTCGACTTGTGCACTTGGTGTGCACTTGGGCTGACTTGTGCACTTGTGATCATTTATCCAAAAACTTGGGCTGACTTTGCACTTGAGCCTACTTGTACACTTTGGCCGACTTGTGCACTTAGTGTGCACTTGGGCTAACTTGTGTACTTGTGATTACTTATCCGAAAACTTGGGCTTACTTGTGCACTTGAGCCGACTTGTACACTTTGGCCAACTTGTGCACTTGGGCTAATTTGTGCACTTGATGTGCACTTGGGCTAACTTGTGTTGGACCAAGTAGTATTGGTCCGTAACAAATCTGGTTGTTGACAGATCCGAGATGCTCTTCACATCCGGTTTGAATGAGGCCGAGATGGTCTTAACATCCGGCATTGAATGAGGCCGAGATGCTCTTCACATCCAGTTGCTGACAGAGCCGAGACGCTCTTCACATCCGGGTTTGAATGAGGCCGAGATGCTCTTCACATCCGGTTGCTCACAGAGCCGAGATGCTCTTCACATCCGGTTTGAATGAGGCCAAGATGGTCTTCACATCCGGTTTGAATGAGGTCGAGATGCTCTTCACATCCGGTTGCTGACAGAGCCGAGATGCTCTTCACATCCGGGTTTGAATGAGGCCGAGATGCTCTTCACATCTGGTTGCTGACAGAGCCGAGATGCTCTTCACATCCGGGTTTGAATGAGGCCGAGATGCTCTTCACATCCGGTATTGAATGGGACCAAGATGCTGGTAAGGGGGAGGCCCTCCTTCTAGCGCCAAATGTTCTGGGATAGAACTCGAACCTGGGTCTGAGTCAGCAGGAATGAACTCGGATCTGGATCCGGCTTGACGAAGCTTGAATCCGAGTTGAACCCGGGGGGGTGTACCTGCAAAGGGACTCCGATATCCAAGTTAGATATGTATAACAGTCAAAGTGATTGACTGAGTGAGATTGCGTACCTTATGATCTGTTAATGATCTCTATTTATAGGGGTTTTCCCTGTATAAATATGATAAGTGGGCATAAATATAAAAGTAGTAAGTTTAGCAGATACAATCATATAATTATGGATATCATAATTATATATCATATATTTGAGGATATCATAATTATATATCATATAATTATGGATATGATAATTATATTGTGCATGAGCCACTTTGATTATTGGGCCTTAGGTTTAGACCGTAACAGAGATATTAATTAGTACCCTACTCAAACCCTATTCATGCACATCCTACTTGCAATCAAAGATAGTTTGTCTCTGTCTTATAATATTAATTAAAAAAATTGAGTCATCATTTTTAACGTGAAGCATTTTCAAATTAAGGGAGCTCCAATGGTATCCTTAGCCTAACATAGCTCTTATATTACTACACATAGATTTTTCAATTTATTTTGAATTAATTATAAAACAAAATAATTGGTTAATAAATTAAAAGTTTGATATTATTCTTTGAATTTTTTATTTAAAATTTAAAATATTAATTAAAAATCCTATTAATTATTGTCATATGACAATTTCTTAATTTGCTTTTTTTATTTTTTAATATAAAACATATATCATCTTTTATATTTAATTATTTTATTTTTTATTTTAAATTAGTTATTTTCTCTTCTAAAAGAACGTAATAGATATTATCTCATACTATTTATTGGTTAAATACTAGTATTTTTAAAATAGATCAAACACTTTATTATATTGTCTTACTCTAATTTCCTATATCACAAAGAAGCTAGAGTAAAATATTTTTTTTTCTATTTTTTTATCAATTTTATATTTTTCATCCTCGACTCTTAAAACATTTGTTTTATATACTACTTTTAAAACATCTTAACAATATTCATTCGCTAAGATTGATTAGCTATTATGCTAAATTGGTGTTGAATTCAATTATTTACTAAATATAGACCAAACTATGACATCCAACACTATTGTGAATGTAAGTCAATAACTCAATAATTTAACAGGGTTAATTAAGTTACGTTAGAGATTACTCTTACACTCTGTTTGTATCTAGAGAAAATGGAAGGATGGAAGTGTATAAGATGGAATAAGGCTGGAAAACATGCCCCCTTGTGTGTTTGGATCGGCAAAGAAAATGAGAAGGGAAGGGATTTCGTACATCTACAGTACATCCTCAGTTTTCTCCTCGTCTGAGGCGAGAAAACGAGATAGAGAAGCTAAGTTGGAAGGAGAGACTCATTTATATACCCTTCTCTAGTATGCATCCTCATTTTCTCCACCGCGCACCACCATGGCACCATTCAAGCTTTGCAGCATCCAGCAACCATGCCTCTTCGCTCCTCCATCCTTGCTGCGGTGGTGCGCGGACTCATGTCCCTGGAAATTTCATGAACCCAACTTTGACGAACCTCAATAGGAAGACGAAGAGGTTGTTGTCGGGAACTTTCGTAAAAAAAAAATAATAATAATAATAATAAAGAAAAAATAATAATAATAAAAGAAAAAATAATTATAATAATAAAAGAAAAAATAATTACAATAATTCTAAGTATGAGGGTAATTATATATCACATTCATTTTTTCTTTCCCTCACTTTTTTATTTTTTTCTCTCAAACCAAACAACTCAAAAATCCTTACTTTTCCTTTATTTTCTCTTCCTTCCCTTTTTTTCCTTCTATTTTTATTCCTCTCATTTTCACTTCTCAACCAAGCAAAGCCTTAATAAAAAATAAAATGCTAAAAACCATATTTTACCCAATCTTAAATTATAGTATATGCGGAGTCTCTTCAAGCTCCAAACATGATATCCGTACCCTAAGAACACTAGTTAAAGAATCAAACATGAAAATTTTTTATTGAAGTGTATAATCTTTAATATTACAGATACAATCAATGTCTTGATTTTCAATAAAAAAATCTTTTAAATATAGATTCTTAACTAAGGGTTAGCCGACCCTTATTATTAATGTTTGTTGTTGTTGATGTTGATAACAAGGATCTTTATTTTTATTTGTGCCAGACACACCAGGAGAGGAGGTGAGGTGACCACGTACCCCAGATGAGACCTTGCCACCCGAATGCTGCGGATCCAAAAGGGCACTGCCACGTGAATTACTAAGGTCGACTTATAAATTTGTGTATTCAGCGAAACATATTGAAATGAATATTCTTCCTCACAGTCACACCGCCGCCTCTATCTCTATTCTCCACAGTATTTGACTATACAGTTTATAAGCAAATTAAAAAAAAAAACAAAACAATCAAGTATGGAATTTTATTTCTTTCTTTTTTAAGTGTATGGTATTGCTCCTAGCCAGCATGGCACCCTATCCTGCTTCACCCCATTCTTTTCAAGCTTGTAATATATTTCACCGACAATAGAAAAAAAAAAAAAAAAACAGTTTGTTCTTTCTCTTATTAAAAATATAAAAATTGAAGTATAAGGATATTATTATTAATTTACCCATTAGCATAACTACATCAATTACAGTTTTGAAAATTGAATATAACCGACCGATTTGATTAAAAAATTAACAAATCAATTAGCCATTTATTTTATTCAATTTAATAAATTGGTTGATCCTAATGATCGGTTGATATTGGTGCATAATTTATCGAACGGATTAGAAATTGATAATAAAAAATCATTTTGAATTAGTTATTTTATGTTTTGCATTTTTTTATACAAAAAATATATTTTAATCCTACTAAATGGAAAATATTTAAATTCAAAAGTATACATATGAATTATTATTATTATTATTATTATTATTATTATTATTAATCCTTTTATATTAGTTAGTTTTTCATCTCACAACATACATGATATTTTTTTTATAGAGAATGAAAAGTATAAGGAAAAAAACAAAAAAAAGCTTAAAGAAAGTTATTATTAAACTACAATTTTGTAATTTTATATTTTAATGTTATATATTATATATCTATATTCTCGATCATTACTTTAATTATTATTCAACTGAAAACAAATAAATCATAAATTAATATATGTGCCGATGAATGATGAATCTGGTATGATATAAACAATGGGTAATATTTCTTTGAAAAAACAAAGAGACGTAGATATACTGAAGAGAAAGATAAAAAGAAAGAAATGAGAAGAAAGAGAAAAAAAAACGAAAAATATATTAATAAATAATGGATAAAAAAAAGAAAGAAATAAAGATAAAAGAGAGATTGATAAATGATAAACAATTACATTCACAATGTCTTCAAGTGCCGCATTACAGGTGCACGATAGTCAATATATGTGTCAGCTCATTGATTACTAATGCATGCGTTTGATATTTGATGACTCATTGCAATTTCTATAGGCGCCATGATGATGGAATTGTAGTCATTGGTTATTTTGATATTATAATTTAGAGCCCGTTTGGTTTACAGTTGGCAGGAATTGATTTTAGTAAAATTAATTTTGGTAGAATTGATTTTTTGTTTGGCTACCTAATTGTAAAAGTGGGTTGACAGAAATTGATTTTGTTTGGATGAGATAAAGTAAAATTATTTTTGGATATAAAATTACTAAAATGGGTTTACTATTTATTTTATTAGATAAATAGAAATGGATAAATAGGGGTATATGAGTAAAAGTATCAAACATATTCTGCCAAAATCAATCTGTAAACCACTTCCGCGAAACCACGTTCACCTGGACCCAAAACCCGTTTACTCTTCATTCCCAAATTACCCAAACAAATTGCCAATGAGTGAAACCACGTTTTGTCAAAACGTGGTTGTGACCAACCATAATCATGTCCAAACATGCACTTACTAATTTAGCCTATTTTATATTTATTAGAATATTGGAATCAGGTCTTGGATTACTAAGTGATTATTTGATGTAAGTTGAAATTATAATGATTTAATTAGCTAGTAAAACGTCCAGTTATAGATTAAATTGAAAATTGTATGATCAATTAAGGATATGTATTGGATTTCTTGGTTTTCACTGGTTGGAATTTAGAGATGTGAAAATGAGCGAGCCCTAACACCGCGGGTTTATAAATAAGTAGGTTAAGCCGGGTTGGTTCATAATTTTTAATGAGCTGAGAAAATGTTAATCTTGTTTTACCCGGTATGGGTTGATGGGTTGAACCGATTGACTCACCTAATTTAAAAAAATAAATAAAAATTTAGAAAAAAATGTAAAAAATTTAAAAAATTACAAAAAATCAAGCCGTAGAAAAAAGACAATGAGCAAAACAGTAGTCAGAAATACATAGAAAAAAGCAATCGAAAAACACACTTAACAGAAACACAACAAACAATAGTTCTTAGCAATCATATATAGCAGTTCATAGCAATCTAAAGGGCAAGGGGAGAGCACGACATTGAATAGGTTGCAGAAGTGAACAACTTGATCGCATGGTGCTAGTGAATTGCATAGCGCAAAGAGCTATTGGAGAATGTTGCAGAAGCGAACAAATTGCGTGACAGTCAACTTGAAGAATGGCAAAGAGCATCACGCAATGGCCGACGGGAGCAAGCTACAAAGACAGTGGACGTACGGCGGAACTGCTAACGTGACAGAGAGAGGAGGCGTGCATGTGAATGGTGTGGCTGGTGAAGAGAGTTATAGGAGAAAAGGGGCAAAGTCACACAGGGCTACTTAGTGTGTGGGAGACAAAGCGTGACTACCCCTTTCAACTCTTTTAGTTTAGGGTTTTGTTTAAAATTCAAAACATATTTTGTTAATTATGATAAATTAAAATGGAAAAAAAAAGGTTGACTGGGCTCAACCCAACTTAAACCTGGTTTAGGCCGTGGGTTAACTAAGTTGGGCCAGAGAGGGAGAAGAAAAGGGGGAAGAGAAGTATGTGTAATACTTTGGTAAAGCAGAAATGAGTTAGGAGAAAAAAAATGGCAAATATGGGCAATTTCTTCTTACTAATGACATCATACATGAAAGAGAACTGGAAAAAGACAAATGTGTCATGGAAATTTCTTGAACACTTGCAGGGAGTAGCATAGTTAGAATTAGGGAGAGGGCCTCGAGCGAACTTTTTTTATTATCCAGACTCACACCTTGGTAGATATTTATTTATTATATATATTCTCTTTATTATTTTTTTAATTTTTTTGTGTTATATTTCCTTTTTATTAATAAATTGTAGTTGTAAAAAATATTTAAAAACTTATTTAGAAGTATTTTAGTCTTTATCCATTATAATCTAATTTATCTTTATCATGCACATTTTTTATAACAAACAATTCAAAATTTTTCTCTATTTTTCACTCATTTATCTTCACTCTATTTCTTTCTATCTTATTTCTATGGTGGTAGGTGGAATTTGAGTTAGAGAAGAATTTTATTTCAAACTATTTGCTCAATAATGGCATGACTATAATTTGGTTAATTAATTATCCTCTGTTTGCTTTACGTGTCCATTTGGTTCTTATATAGGATACAACTCATACAAGTGAAAGTGAATGACTGAAAAGAGAGTATCTATTATCTAACTATAACCGTATGACAAACTAATTAACTCAACTAATCACATCAAGCTAAGCTAACTAATTCACTTAATAAGTAACTGCAACAAGCATATACGTACCACAACCTGCTAACTAATATAATATCGATAACAAAAAGCTAAGTTTTGCAAAAGGATGTTAATTTTTTTTTTTTTTTCATCTTTCATATAACTTTCTATTTAACCCTCCCACAGGGACAATGGTTAAATAAAACATTTTAAGACTGGCTCGCTTGGAGTAACGATCCACTTTCACCTTAATCAACTATTATTAATGGTTGATTGTTAACTATTTTTATCATTAGTATCTATTATCATATTATTATTATTATTATTATTTTTATTTTTTATTTTGTTATGATGCTAAGTAAATCTCCATTTTTGTTTTCGTGCCGACATGCCAGAAGAGTTAGGTTCTTATATATGGCATTACCACACATAAACTATTTGGGTCTAGGTACGATTTTGAATATTCAACGAAGAGAGAGATTCTTCCTCATCTCCACCTGTAACA
Source organism: Sesbania bispinosa (assembly GCA_026901365.1). Taxonomy (NCBI): domain Eukaryota; kingdom Viridiplantae; phylum Streptophyta; class Magnoliopsida; order Fabales; family Fabaceae; genus Sesbania; species Sesbania bispinosa. Next base: position 740,657 of record QLOH01000439.1, read on the forward strand.
TGTGAGCTTTTAATTAAGGAAAAAAAACAATTAATCATGTATGGAGTTTAGGATAAAAAATCGTGAATGGGTGACGGGGACAATAATGATGCATGTCCCTCAAGGCCACGTCCTTATTCCCTCATCTCACAAATAAAATCTGGTGGATCGGATCGTAAAATTCACGGTCCAAATGTTAATGATGGTGAAGACTCATAAGCTGTGTTGTGAAAGTAACAAATTTTAGTGTCTCCATTATTTGTGTTGAAGGTCAAAAAGACGTGACTGAAGTGTAGCAGGTGAAAAATAATAAAGTGATTGAGTTCAAGAAAGAAGGGACGAGACGGAGTGTGGTGTTGGAAGAAAACAACTTGATTTGTGAGCCATTAACATCAGTGTGTAGTGGTTTAAAGATTGGCTTTAAAATACTAATTAATTTGGAGTTTGGACCATTACTTATTTCATCATCATTAACCTCACCAATTACGTACCCTTCTTAAAAACAGCAAATAAACGTGTATTCAAATTTTCCATGCACACTAGAGGAAAATTTTCAACGGAATCAAGTGACCATGATTTGGATATAATACTAAACTTACATCTCCAAATCTTATATTGCTTGAAATGGCTGGAAACAAGCACAATATTCATAAGTGAAGAATACAAAAAGAGCAAACTAAATAACCAAATAAGGACGAAGAAACAAAGTAATTAAGCAACAAAGACTGCACCAGCTGCATCATTCTCCCAACCGGCCGGTATAGAAAAAGAAAAAAAAAATATACACAGCTCAAATAATTAATGTAATTAATCATAAACACAAAAAATATTATGTTCATATGTCATTTTCTCAACATCACTATTCTAGTAATTCTTACATCATCATTATATGATGTAATAAAGGAGGGGAAAATTTCTCTCTTTCCTTAATTTGAAGGTAGTAATGTGGAATACATCTATATAAACAAACGTTGATACTTAATCCTAAATTTGGAGGACATCTAGTTCTCTCTCTTCAACTATTAATTATATATGCAATTATATGCACTTTGGTCAAAAGCCGAAGTTAACCCAATGCCACGCATATCAACACGTTAAGACTACTTCAGGTGACCATGTACTCAACAACCACCACAAATTAAACTACTTCATTCCACGTAGCAGCTTCATTGATGGCATGAGTTTCTTTATATTTTCTAGTAGTAATATCTTTTAATGGTATATTTTTAAAAAATATATAAAAGTAATTAAAGTTTAAATATGTTAAAAATATTTAAAGATGTATCAATTGTAATTATATAGAGAGGAAATCCATCCGACACTTCTATATATATTATATTTTAAATTCTGTATATTTATTATTTTAAATAATAAAAATAATAAGTTTGTACAATAAGACTTTTATGCATTATTCAAGGGACCGATTCTATTTTGGACTTAATTTTTGTAAATTGGACTTTTTTTACAGTGATATAAATCGCTATATAAATACTCTTACAATTTAAAATATTAAATCATTTACATGGAGGGTCTTAAACTATCAAAATATTTTTAGCATAGTTTGTAGGAAATGGTAAAAATAACTATATAAATACTATTATGACGTGCTCTATTTTGTAGGAAATGGTATAGTGATCAAATAACTATAGTTGTAAATAAATTCAGAAAAATATGAAACTATGCAGTAATTAAGTGATAAATGAATATGTTGTTTTAATTAATTAATTAAAAAATGACAATCTCACACTTACTTATTTTTAAAAAAAAATCAGTTTAATTTTATATCTTCAAAAATGAAAGCCTACTGTTTTAATCAAATTTATTAATATAAAAGGATGTAAGAAAAAATAGTTTAATACATATTATTCTATTTTCATGTCATGTGAAATTTAAACACTATTGTATATACACAAGATATTTAAATTAATAATATTATATAATATTTTATTTTTAAAGAAAATTTTAAATATATGATATTTTATATGTAAAACTCATTTAAAACTATAATGTAATTTCATAATAAATTTGATAAGTTTTTTTCAAATTTGAAAGAAAAATATTATTTTTATGAATTTCAAAATCAAATAGAAAAGATATAGATGAATAGCATAAAAGATAAAAATAAATGATAAATTTTACCAATATTTACTTTATTGATTCACTACAAGAATGTGGGTTTTTAGACGCGAAAATGTAACAACGACCATCGCTCGACACTAGTAGCGACGACCTATAGTCATCGCAACTTCGTCGCTACATCATTAAATGTGAAGTTCAACGCTTAACTGTGTCATTAATACGTTATGACGGCCCGATCGTCGTTAGGTTTTATATTGTAACGATGGTGTCACCGTCATTACAGTGAAAAATTCTTTTTTTTCTTGAAAATTAAAAAATAGCGCTAATTACATAGCGGACGACCAGGGTCGTCGCTACGTTTTTAATTAAAATTTTAAATCGGTGCCTATGCATCACATAGTCGTCGCTACCTTTATTTTAAATGTTGCAACGACTGTGGCAACGGCGTCGCACGTCCTAGTCGTCGCTACGTGTAAAACTTACGCGCACAAAACTTTTTCCCCCTCCCCTCTTCTTCCTCCTCGGTTTTTTCTCCCTCTCCGTCTCCCTCTTTGTCTCCCTCTCCTCATGCGCCTCTGTCTGCCTCCCCTGCGCCTCCCTCTCCTTCCCCCTCCATTGCGCCCCCAACCTCTCCCTCTCCCTCTGTTGTGCCGCCGCCCTCATTCTACCATTTTGTCTCCAATATAAATTTCCATCGTTCTCGTCCTTCTCCGCCGGCCACCAGGTAAGTTTTACAGTTTATATTATTAGTTTTAGGATTTAGGGTTTAGTTTTAATTATGTATACAATTAATTAGAATTAGTTTTAATTATTTATATATAATTATTAGAATTAGTTTTAATTATGTATATAAATAATTAGAATTAATTTTAATTAGTTTTAATTATTTGTATAATTATTAGAATTAGTTTTAGTTAGTTTTAATTATGTACATAATTATTAGAGTTAGTTTTAATTATGTATATAAATAATTAGAATTAGTTTTATATATGTATATAATTATTAGAATTAGTTTTAATTATGTAATTATTAGAATTAGTTTTAATTATGTACATAATTATTTGGTAATTATGCCTCATATCCATGGTCGAGGTGGACAAAAGGTTCCACCAGTGAGAGGGAGGTTCATCCCTCCGGGCGAGCTTGCTACACAGGCAGCTCGCGCATGTCAGGAGAGGACCAACCTTACCCTCCCTCACCAGTTGTTATACCGGCCTTCTTTTCAGCCCTCCCCTGCAGATATTGACCATCCAATTGCATCAGACCATCTAGCATTGATGGCATGAGGTTTATCCCTACTCTGGGATATCATGAGATTGCTACCGAGGTGCGGAATGAGCTTCCCCATCTCTCTGAGCCCAAGGGCCACGCTCAACCTTAGGGCGGCACTCATGTTGAGATTGATGTCGAGGCTCACCCCGAGGCTGATGTTGAGCATGTTCCATACCGGGGTGCCAACTCTAGTACTGCTCATGAGCGGGACCCTCACAGTAGGGTTATTATCCAACCTTTATTGAAGAGGGTGAGTTTCTACAATTATTTTTACTTCTTTTGTATTGTTAATATTGAATTTTTATAAGTGTTTAGTGTTAATATTGAATTTCTTTATTTTGCAGTTGGGTGCCTAACAATCCCCCATCGCAGCCATTGGTCATGTGATCTGATCACAATTCCGGGGTCCTCACTATTTGTGGGAGGTCACACCGAAGAATGCGATGGACAAGTGATGGGGAGGAGTTTACAGTAAAATGCTTTCATTACATAATTGTATTAACATTATGACATTTTTCAAATACTTACCATAATAATTTTTTTTTTGTATAGCAAAGTTATCTGGGCGCTTAAGGATGAGGTCCAAATTAAGAAGGTGTACAAGCAGAGGATTGTCAGACGCCTTCGAGATATGCTTAACAAGGACCGGGGAAGTGGGACAAGGCCTACATGGATCAGTGAGGAAGCATGGGCGGGTCTTTTGGCCTATTGGACCTCTGATGAATTCAAGGGAAATTTTGCCCGTAATAAGACCAATCGGGCTTCTCGATGAGGCGGAGCAGTCCATACCACGGGCCGCAAAGCTCATACTTTGAGGTGACTCTGGATATGGTATGTATAAACCTACTTTTCTATCATTTCTTTGTATGTGTAATAATAATAATTTATTAATGTAATTTTTCTTCGTAAGCTTGAGAGCTTGGGCGAGCTGTTGATCCAGATGAGTTTTCTGTGACCACTCACACAAAGAAATATGGTGGTTGGGTAGATGAACGTGCGCGGTCCACATATGCAGGCAAAAATTATTTATAGCAGTGATTTTTATATAATTTGATATATTGCGATAGAATAAACTAATTATAAGTTCATCTCTATTCAATAGACAAATTACCAGGACCGCTTGAGGGAGGTGGAGTCACAGATGGGGGGACTTGTCAAGCAAGTTACGGGTCCACCGAGTTACGCGTATGGAAATATGTTCACGGTGGCAAGACTCGAGGCCACTGTTATGGCACAAGACTTGTCAAGCAACATTCGGCCTGGTGTGACCAGCCTCACTCAAAAGTCTCGGGCCTATACCAACGGTAGTGATGGGTCTCAGCATTCGGCTGACGTAGCACTAAGGCAGGAGGTTATCGAAGCAAAGCTACAGGCCATCCAAGCTAATGAGAAGGCTGATCAGTGACAGTCAATGCATGCACGCTTGGAGGAGGACTTCGCACGACTCCGATATGGTCATAATCATTCATATTAGTGTAGTAGTAACTTATGTGTCTTATAGTATTTTATACATTATGTTTAATAAATGTAGTTTTTAATAGATTGTTTTCAAGTAAATTTTACTACATATATATATAAGATATTCTCTATAGACTTGAATATAAGCAAAATAAATAAATTTACTCTACTTAAGAAAGTTAGTTAACCTCATCTAATTTTCTTTTTGTCATCTCTAAAAAAAAAAGAATTGCATTCCCTAAATTTTCATTCATGGAATGCTTCAATTTTATTGAAATTAACTTGTTTCAAGTGGAAATACTCTATCTTTGGTACATGATTTATCAAATAGAGTCAGTGAAACATAAAATCTAGTTGAATTAAATCTGGAGTTTTTTTTCTTATATTTGAGTATAGAGGGAGTATGAAAGAAGCCACAGGCCATGTCCAAACACTTCTCCCTCTCTCTCTATCTATCTATCTCTCTCTCTCTCTTTGTCTCACATTAGGGTTGATTATGGACACATGGATATTCTGGATCTGAAAAACCCAAGATGGAAAAGACTTCTGCAAACTCGTATAAACGATAACGGGTTAAACGGGTTACTAAAAAAAATATTTCATTCAGATATTTCTGGTTAGGATCTTGTTTAACAATTTTCTTCCATCGGTGATCAAACCCGATTGAAGTGGTATCAATATATTTTTTTTTATTCCAGAGGCAAAGACTAGAAAGAAATGAAATTGGAAACCCTATTCCTATAACATAAACACTCCCTCTCTATCCATTGTTCACCTTTGGCTTTTCCCTTTGTAACCTTAGTCGCTGTAAATTTCTCCACCCTAGTTTCCTATTCTTTGATTCTCTTATTTATCTTTATTGCCCTTCATTTTTTCCTCCTCTTCTCCTTTATTTTCACACTTTTTGTCCATCTCTTCTTTCAATTCTTTTTCTCTTCTTATCCTTTTGTTCCCCTTTTTAGAAACCCATATTATGATTTACATGGTTCACTACTACAACACCACGCCACACCTAAGTTCCGCCCATCGTGCCATTGTCTCTAACTCTCTGCTGCAACACCACACCACGTCACTCTGTCTTTGTCTCTGTTGCAACCATTGTAATCTCTATTCGTGTTGCAACCACAATGTACTTTCTCCATTAATGCAGCATCGATCCTCACCACACTTTTTCCATTCGATGGTTCTAGAAGTTTGGCTAAAACCCACAATCACCCACTCGAGAAACTCGTCTACCCCCTATGTCCATAAACTAACCAACCCGATGCTCAAATCAGTCGAACTTAGGCTAAATGTTTTTTTGGTCAATTTTCCTCGAATTGGGCTTTTTGGACTTAAATTTGATCGAACATGACCGGTGCCTATCCCTAGTACAAGAAAAAGAAATGACATACGCAAGGGTGATACAACACTATATATGTATATGACTTGACCAGAGTAGTTACACAAATCAGCATAGAAACAACCATACAATGTTATGGAAAAAAAAAGCTATATAATTGGTAAGAGAAGTAATCAAAGAGCTTGCTTTAATTATCAAGAAAGTAAAGAGAGATTGGTTGTTAAAGCTTGTTAATAACTATAATCAATTTATTACGGGATAAAATTAAAGAATCTATCTTTGTATCAATGATCAATTCAATGAATTAATACCAAAATTATTCCTTTGGCTAAATGTTATTGAATTTTATCAACTTACACTCCTGATTATTTGCTGAACTTTTATTTTTATTTATTCGCATAGAAGTATGCTTTATCAATTCTTGTGGATTTGACCCTGCTCATCATTATATACAAATTATTTGTTTTGATGGAGCATAATTAAATTTATTGATTTCAACACGTACATAATTGAGCAGGGAATGACATATATTCAGAGGCATTTCAGTTTTCTCAAGTTAGAATTTATACTTACAATATATTAAGAATGAAAAATTCATCAATAACACTACAACATTTTTTCACTTTAAACCATGCTACCTTAGAAAACCGTAGCTTAAACATATGGCCACATTTTTTAAACCATACGTAACCTAAAACTAAAACAAAAAATCATTGCCTCAAATTGCTTCAAAAAACCATGGCTTATTTAATTATCTTAAGCAACGATTTTACGGAAATGTAGCCAAAAATAAAAACGTGGCCTATTAAGATAGATCACGGCCACTTAGACCACGCTAGAGAAATCGTGACCAAGTCGTGGCCTAAAGTTAAGGCCACGATTTTTCTACTTTGGGCTACAATTTTTTATTGTTGCCTAAAACCTTATATAATGTTATAGTGTTAGTAATTTAAACCTTTTATTATACAAAATAGGTGGTAGTTTATGTTGTCGTCCATATGAGATATATGTTCTTCATTTGTTAGAGAATGATTGACATCAATAATGAAATTTAACCCTTTATTGTTTGGTATTAGCTAGGGGATTTGGTTCTATCTCTGCTAGCTTTTCGAATATTTATAGCAATGATTGTGGTGAGGTAACTGCCTCCTTGTTTTGGGTTCCTTGACCATGCATATTGAACTCAAAATGCTACTCCGAGTTCAAAAATGCATTGTGAGGAGACTTGTGCCTAATTAATTTTGAGTTTGTGGAGAATATTTTTCATGTTAGGTTAGTTTTCTCAACACCTCAAAGACATGTATGATATATGATATATAGCTTGTTCAGTCTTTGACCGTATGAGTCACTTATTTAAGACCTTTTGTCTGGCACACATCTCATCGTTATCTCATGCATGTTGTATAGAAAACCCTCCTTATGCATTAGTCATATGGAGTGCTCATGAATTCTTTTGCCTTTTTAAGTTGCATTTATATTTTTCAATCATGATTTTTTCATGTTTCATTTCATACATTTATGTTCTTTTTATTTTTTTTTTCTTCTTTTTCTATTATATCAATTATTTCAATTTTAATTTTTTTTATATATCTCACTCTTCTACACACCTCTCTCTCACACTCAATATTCTTATTGAAATGTGGTGAGATCCATGTGACTTTTAATTAATCATGTAAAATGTGTTGAAAAGAGTGTGCTAAAAAATAAAAAGTGTGTTGCTGGCTAGCACTTTTCTTTTTATTGTGAAAGTTTAATTTTCCTACGGCTTTTGTTTCCAACTATAAAGTAACCGACCGTGAACGAAAAGTTTGGATCTATTGATTCGCGAGAGAATTGTAGCAAACAAAGAAGCAAGACAGAATCAAAACTCCAACTTCCCACGTGTAGGAGGCAAGAGAAGAACAATGAGAAAGATTAAAAAAATAAAAAAGAAAAAAAGAGCTGGTCCCACACCAAAATCATCTTTGCTCACATGCAAAGAAGAGAATTGAGGAAATTGTGTTTCTTTTCCCACTTTATCCGAAAAATATAACAAAAATTATTTAATACTCCTCACAAGAGGTTTAAAGTCGTTATAACATTAAACATTTTATTTTATTTCTTTTACTTTTTCATCCAATCAAATAAGTGAGGAGAATTTACCACTTTTTATTATTTTTTCTCCATTAATTCAAACACTCAAATAATCCGCCTATCTTTTTTCTTTTTTTCTTTTTTACTTCTTTCCTCTTTTTTATTTCTATCCAATAGGACTAAGAAAAATCATATTTACATAGCAATTTTGCACAATAATTTATACCCCTAAGAGAAAAGGAAATATATATATATATATATATGAATGGAAGGGGGAAAAATATAGAGATCGTTGATTTAAATAAATTTCTCAATGAGTACTTTTAATAGAAGAAAATAAAATAAATGAAAAAATTAAAATGTATTTAACTTTTGTCTTAAATTAAAATTAATCTATACACCATAATATTTTGAGAAGCCTATTTTAACTTTTTCATAAATACTTTTGAAAATTCAAAGCTAATTCAAAGCGCGCTTGCAGAATGTGTTGTATAAGAGTGCTTTCTTCACATTCGCTTTTCTGTGCTCTTTCGTGACTGAAGCCTATCATCGTATATGACAATTTAACTACGAATTCTCTTGAGACTCACAACGTTGAAAGCTCTATGGTGATTGGTGATGATGATATGTTCAACAGGCATATCATTTTTATTTTGAAAACTTATCTCTAAAATTATATATAACAAGTTAATAACTCTCAAATCGTATCAAATTCAAGATTCTAATTCTAAAGTCATAACAAATCCAAGTTTCCAAAGTAATGTCATATCACTCTAGAGCTCTCATACTCCAAAATAAAATATAAGGGGTCATTCTGGGTAGTTGTGAGTTTTCAGTTTTTGATTTTTTAAAAATTTTAATTAAGTTTTTACAACTCAAAACCAAAAACTGAAAACCACTTTTTGTGGTTTTCAAAATATTTATTTTAAAAATCAAGTGGTTTTCAAAATATGTGTTTTAAAAACCACAAAAACAACTTTTCAGTTTTTGGTTTTGAGTTGTAAAAACTTGATTAAAAATTTTTAAAAACCAAAAGCTGAAAACTCGCAACCACCCCGAACGCCCTAAGTTTCTCCAAAAAAAATGAAATTAGTTTTAAAATTTTAGTAGTTTTAAGAATTTTTTTAACAAGTATTTTATCTCGTATAATATAAAAAAAATATATATTTTTATATAAGTAATATTTATATATATACATATTTTAATATTTTATTAGTTGTAGATACTTCTCCCTTCGTGCTATGCTAGGGCAAAGCCGTAAGGGTTTCTTCCTCAAGTCTTTTCTTGGTCTTCTCTGACTCAAATTGAGTCTTTCTCCAATAGTTACATTCCTAGTCACTCCTCTCAGTGATAGGGTGTGTACTTATTGTGATGGAGCGGTGGAAAAAAGTTGTGTTCTCTGAGGAAGAAGAGGTAGAGGTTATTGTTCCAGAGGATGCGTGTGTGAAAGAATCGGATGCGTGGTTAATGGGTAGACTAGCAACACAGGGTACGTACAACGTCCGAGCTTTCAAGAACAAAATGATGAATGCCTGGAAACCTAAACATGGGTTGGAGATACGAGACATTGGAAGGAACCCGTATTCCTTTTGATTTTTCAGCGCAAAAGATAGAGATTTTGTTTTAAAGGAGAGTCCATGGAATTTTGATAGAGCTTTGGTGGTGCTAAAAGAGATGAATCTTGAAGAAAACCCTAAGGAAGAAGACTTGAAGGAAGCGCTATTTTGGGTACGGGTCTATGATATCCCAATAGCGCTACGCACTGATTCAATTGCCAGGATGATTGGGAACAATATTGGATCTTCTGTCCGGTGGGATAGCAGTGATGACAAAAAAGTGGGTTCCTGTATTCGAGTCCGTGTTTCTTTGGATATCACTAAGGCTATTCGGAGGGGGATGATGATAAAGAGGGGAGATAGAGACCCAATACGAGTTTTCTTTAAATATGAGAGATTGGGGAATTTATGTTATTTTTGTGGTAAACTGGACCATACTTTGAAAGAATGTGATGACAAGGATGATGATTGCAGCGATGAAGATACTGACAATTTACCATATGGGCCTTGGCTACGTGCCTTACCAAACCAAAGCAGTGGCGTGTTTGGGGGAAGACGAGATGATACCGTGTTGGATGATAAAAGAAATCCAAAGAACTCTGTTGAATTGGTGGTAGCTTCACAGGTCAATGCAGCTGGACTAGATACTGCCACGGAGGACAATGCTGAAAAGTCAAACTCTGATGTTAATAAAGTATTGGAGTCTCTCACTAAATGCCAGCTACACAATGTCAAGGTCTTTGACTTTGTCGCTTGCCATGATGATGAGGAGAGGTCTGAGGATAATCCTGAGCCATGTGGAAAAGCTGACCAAAATAAGGAATGTATAGGGGACCATCAAGGTGGGACACAAGCTGTTAGCGCGGCTAACGAAGAGAACCAAATCACAAGCAGTGCGTGCATCACTAATCCCACAATAGGAAAAGGCGTGCCAGATCTCAGAGAAGCCAAGCAGAAGATGTTGAACGTTCGGTGGACCCCGACTCAAAAAGGAAAGCTGACTCACAAAGCATGATGGACATTGACACAATTATTCCCTCAAAAAAATTATTTGAACGATCGGTGGAGGCTGAACACCAGCCCCGCCGAGAAGTATGAGGCTACTCAGCTGGAACTGCCGTGGGCTTTGGAACCCACGGGCAGTTAGAGCTTTACGTAAGTTCTTTGTCTTTGAAGCTCCCGACCTGGTTTTCTTGATGGAAACTAGGAAAATATCTGAGGAAATCCAGCGGATAAGGTATATGGAGGGGTACAATGGTGTTATGGGGGTTGACTGCAGAGGAGAAGGGAGGAAACGCGCGGGTGGTTTGGCGGTGATATGGAAGAATACACTGGATGTTGGTGTTCTATCATACAATGAAAACCATATAACCATGAAAGTCAATTTGCTAGAGGAGGGAAACCAGTTTATTCTGTCTAGGATATATGGCTTTCCGGAAAGTAGTAAGAAGGAGAAGACATGGCAGCTAATGACCTCTTTGAAGCCTGAACCACATACACCTTGGCTATGTGTTGGAGATTTTAATGAAGTACTATGTGTGGAGGACAAAGTGGGGGGTAATCCGGTGGATGTACAGAGCATGATTGCTTTCAAGACCACTTTAGTAGAGTGTGAATTGTGTGACCCGGGTTTTGTGGGTTATAGATACACGTGGTCTAATGGTCGCCCTGACCCATACTCTATTGAAGAAAGGTTGGATCGGGGATTGGGAAATGAAGAATGGAAGGCTCTATGGAATGATGTCATGGTTTCATCTTGCTCCAGGCATATGTCAGACCACAGTCCTATACTTATTGAAGCGAGAAGTGGGGCACAAATTAAGGTTGGGAAGAAAAATGAGCGTATGTACCGATTTGAAAAATGTGGCTAAGAGAGGAGACATGTGAACAGATTGTAAGTCAAACACGGGCCCACTCTTTTAATGTTGTCACAAACCTTGCTATGGTGGGCCAATCCCTGGATGAATGGGGCCAAAATGTGTTTGGACAGCTACCAAAGAAGATTGAAGCAAAAAGTAAATTGGCCCATCTCCTTACCCAAGAAAAAACAGAGGAGGTTATTGCTGAGCTAAAAAAGACTGACTTGGAGTTACAAGAATTGTTGGAAAGGGAAGAAATAATGTGGTTTTAAAGATCATGTGCCAATTGGATTGATCATGGTGACAAGAACGCAGTTTTTTTTCCGTAGGAAGGCATCCCAAAGAGACCACGTTAATTCGATAAAGAAGCTGAGGAATGCACAGGGAATCATGAAGTATGAAGAGGAGGACATTGCGACTGTTTTAGAATTATTTTATGCAGAGTTGTTCACCTCAACAAATCCCTCTCAGGTGGAGGCCGTGACAAAGATAGTGGGAACAAGATTGAATCCAGAACAGGTTGAACTCCTATCACTCCCTTTCTCGGCTGCTGATGTCAAGCAAGCTCTAGATCAAATGCATCCCACCAAGGCACCAGGTATTGATGGCACACATGCTATTTTTTATCAAAAATTTTGGCATATTGTGGGCAATGATGTTACCAATTTAGTGTTGGATATTCTAAATAATGGAGTTGATCCAACACACATTAATCATACTCTTATAGTCTTAATTCCTAAGATTAAAAATCCACAAAATCCTAGTGAATTTAGACCTATAAGTTTATGTAATGTGACTCTCAAATTGGTCACAAAAACAATAGAAAACAGTTTAAAATTGGTGCTGCCAGGTCTGATTGGGGAAACTCAGAGTGCTTTTGTGCCAGGAAGATTGATAACTGATAATGCTTTGATGGCTTTTGAATGCTTTCATCACTTGAAAAATCAGAAGACGGTTAAAAAAGGAAACATGGCTATTAAATTAGATATGTCCAAGGCATATGACAGGGTGGAATGGGAATTTTTTAGAAGCACCCTTACTAAGATGGGATTCCCCACTGGTTTTGTTGAGCTCACAATGAGATGTGTCACCACTGTTTCTTTTTCTATTCTTATCAATGATGCACCTTATAATAAATTTATGCCTCAAAGGGGATTTAGACAGGGAGACCCCTTGTCTCCATATCTTTTCATTATTTGTGCTGAAGTTTTATCTAAGATGTTTCAGAAAGCAGAGGAGGATAGGCTGATACATGGACTGAAAATAACCCCACATGCTCCCCCAATGTCACACCTCTTTTTTGCAGATGATAGTATCTTGTTTGCTAGAGCTACAGTGGAAGAAGCAACATACATTAAAAATATCCTACATTCTTATGAAATGGCTTCTGGTCAACATGTTAACTATGACAAGTCAAACTCTCTTGTGGCCCAAGTGTTCCTACTCTCAGAAAATCATCCCTTGAACAGGTGTTTGAGATAAAGGCAATGGAGAGACACCACACTTATTTGGGTTTGCCATGTTTGGTTGGCAGATCAAAAACCCAAATATTTGATTTTGTCAGGGAACGTGTCTGGAAAAAGCTTAAAGGGTGGAAGGAAAAAGTGCTATCAAAGGCAGGAAAAGAAGTCTTAATCAAAGCAGTAGCTCAAGCAATTCCGACATATATTATGTCATGTTTCAAATTGCCAGTTTCTTTATGTGCACAGATTGAGAAAATGATTGCTAGATTTTACTGGAGTGGAGATGCAAGTGTTAGGAAGATTCACTGGCTGAGGTGGGATAAGTTGACAAGGCCAAAGAGGCATGGTGGGCTTGGCTTTAAAAGTTTGGCAGCATTCAATTCAGCCTTACTTGCAAAGCAATGGTGGCGCATTCTACAGGGTGGGTAGTCTCTGCTGGTTCGAACTTTAAAAGCTAAATATTTTCCACAAGTGGATCCAATTCGGGCATGCAGAGGCAATAATCCAAGTTTCACTTGGAGCAGCATTTTCAACATAAAATCTGTCATGTTGGATGGTTTGCTATGGCGTGTTGGTGATGGCAGCTCGATAAAAATCTGGGAGGACAAATGGATTCCCTCCTCTTGGGATAACAAGGTTAATTCACAAGCTCCAGATAATTGTGAATTTACTTTTGTTTCTGAACTAATGGTGGAGGATAGGAAAGAATGGAATAGAGAAGTCATTTATAAATTATTCCCAAGAGAAGTGGCAGAACATATACTATCAATCCCATTGTTCCTCTCAAACCAAGAAGACACAATGACTTGGAAATGGACAATGAATAGGAAATATAGTGTCCGATCCGGTTATAGACTAATAATGGAGAAAGAGGCCGAATTAGTAGGATCTTCTTCCTCAATGACATTTCCTTGGTCCAAAGTTTGGTCTGCAAGTTGCATTCCAAGATGCAAAGATTTTGTTTGGAGGGCTTGCCATGATATACTCCTTGTCTGCACGGCCCTGCAAAGGAAGAAAATCCAAGTTGATTCAATCTGTCCAATGTGTGGAGAGGAAAATGAAACTGCAGAACATGCGCTAATTTTCTGCTCCCAAGCGGCACCAATCTGGTTTGCATCTCAGCTTGGGATTGCAATTGATGCAACAATAAAATGAGTGTTCAGCAATGGCTACTCAGGTTTCTGAATCACAATGACAAGACTGCAGCTGGCTTAATATTTACAACAATGTGGGCGATTTGGAAGAGGAGAAATTTTTGGGTCTTTGAAAAAAAGCTTATGGAATTTCCACAGGTCTTGGATATGGTGTCAATGAATGTCCCGCACATGCAGCTTGTACAACCGCAAGTTCAGAACGTCCAACGTAGATTAACTAAATGGGAAGGACCGGAGATAAATGCATACAAAGCCAATGTTGATGCGACTGTGTCTTCAAATATGGGTGCAGGCATTGGAATCATTTTTCGAAACCACAAAGGAGAGGTCATGGCTACAACAACTTCTATTCTGCCACACACCCGAGATCCACTACTTGCTGAGGCGTTGGCTTTCAATTGGGCAATGAAGACAACGCACCAACTACTCTTTACAAGGGTGGTGTTTGAATCTGATTGTCAACCATGTATTCAGAGGCTCAACTCATACAATAATGATTTTTCCTACCTTAGTGCAATCACTAATGATAGTAGACTCTTAAGTAGAAATTTTAGTTTTTGCAAATTTTCTTTCATTCATAGATGTGGCAATTTAGTAGCTGATAGATTATCAAAGTTAGCTTTTTCCTATGGGAAACAATATTGGGTGGAAGATTATCCCCCTGAGTTAGCACAACTTATCAATAATGATGTACCCCTTTCTTCTTAGTTTATTAAAATTATTATGCCTTTCAAAAAAAAATATATATATATATACATATTTTAATATATAAATATATTATAATAAATAAGTATATTATATTAATATGAAATATTTTAAAATTAGTATGTAAATGTTATAGTATTATTATTAGGGATTTAATATAACTGCTTATATCAAAAGACAACAATTTAAATTTGAATTATTAACTCATAAAAATTCATTATTTACAATCATATTACTTAACAAATAATATTTTATATAATTTTAAATTTATCATGTACTTTTATATAATTTAAATTTTGAGATACTAATCAATTATCATATTAATTCAAATTTTTAAATTTGATAATTTATTTCTATAAATATTAATTGGAAAATATATATTACTAAAAAATAATGAAGAGAATTTTAATTTTAATTGAAAATAATATTCAATATAAAAATGGTTAAATATTAAGATTATAAATATTCATATTTCATAATACCAATTTTTTAAGTGAAAAGATTTGAGGAAATGTTAAAAAAATCTTTATAGAAGAATGTGAAATACACAATGCTTTTTTTGTATTACTTACATAATCCTTTATAACAATACAAAAGGAGAATAGAAAAATACATGTTGTTTAAATAATATATATATATATATATATATATATATTGTATTGTACGTATGAGTATTTTATCCATTTTAATTTATAATACATTTAAAAATTTGGAATAAAATATAACATTTAAATATATATGTCATAAAAATTATGTGTATTATATGTTTTTAATTTAAAATTTAAATAAAAATATAAGAATTTTTTTAATTATCTATAATAATAGTGATGATGAAAATTGTTTTAACAAATAATCAAATATTACAACTATAGAAATGATAATAATAATTATTTCAACAAATAACCAAATAAAAAATAAATGGTAAAAAAGTACAAATAATAACAATGAAAATTGTCTTAACAGATAACCAAATAAAAAATTAGTCAAAAGTAACATATATAATATATTTTTGTATTTAACCAATTAAGTGAATCTACTATTAAAGGTCTTCTACTCACAATATTATCATTTTGATTTTCTTCAGTAGCATGAACTATTTTAAGTTGATTTGATATGTTGTTTTGAACATTTTTTATCATAACAAACTGATTACTCAAAAGTCAAGAGAAGTTAAAGATAATATTTGTGGGTTTTAATTTAGATTAATTTTTATTTTAAAAGATGAATTTTACCCATTTTAAAAAAATACATACAGTAAATTATATCACGTTTAAAATCTTTTTTATAAAAAAAAAACATGTATAAAATCGTTTCTTTCTCAACAAAAAGGTAAAACATAAGTTTTTTTATTAAAAAGAATTTGATAAGACAGTTTACAAGTTTGATAAATTTTATTAGTTGTTGCCTTTACAAGTGTCATGCACTTTAGTTTTTGAGATTTTAAAATATATCCGTTAATCCTTGATATTTATTTCCGTTATTCACTTTAGTTCAAAATGGTAGATGATGTTAGTTATTTATTGATTTGTCACGTAATTGATATTATGGTTTTAAATTAGTCCCTGTAATATTAAAAAACATTTACTTAGTCCCTAAAATTATCTTGTGTATGGAAAGACAAGCTCTTGGTAATAATATGGAGAATAAAAAAGCATGGCTCCTGTTAACTTTATCCAATCTATATCAATACTTCTAAATATATGAGAAGATTTTGATTTGCCTTTTTATTATTCATAGTGTCCCTTTTTTGTTTGCATTTTTATTATTCATAGCGTCCTTTTCTTTTTTTGTCGCAATTATTTGGGCAATGAGTAGATCCACATAGAGCTGGTAATTCGGGCTACCTTGTCCCGACCTCATAAGGACAACGAGTTTTGTGGGTGGAGTTAAAAAGTTAAGGAGTTGTTCGAGCTTTTAAAACAGAAGGCAAGAGTCATATATTTTTGCACATAATCCAGTCTTTTTTGCAAGATTTGTGAGTGACCCAATCTTCTTTTAGGGTTTTGCAAGTAACGAGTTTTATCAGACAGGATTAAAAAACTCAAAAGTTATTCAGACTTTAAAATAAAGGCTTGAGCCCTACATTTTTGCAGGTTTTTACAGATCGATCCGATTACGTTGGCCCATGTCAGGATTTTTTTTTGGTTGTCAGGGCTGATCAATTATCAATGGTAAGTTTTCACAAAACTTGCCATAAAAATTTACATTATTCTAGAAAGCTAATACAAAATTTGTAGTGAAAAATTTAAAAAATCAACTGTTATTTATAGTGAAAAATGTTAAAAATTTATTTTGATACTCACATTTTCTCCATTTTAAATATTTATATATCTTATATGTTTTTTTAATTTTGTGATCAGAATATATTTCGATGATAATTTCATAGACATTTTATAGAATAGTTCGAAATTCATGTTTCTTTTTACAATAACATATTCACTAAATATTTTATTGATAAGGTATTTTATTGAGGATAAGTCCATTGTTTAATGATAGTATTATATCGAGAACTATAATGTATGTGTTATTTTAAATCTGGACGAGTTGACATCATTAAATGTTAAGGATAAATAGGAATTAATTTTTATATGTACCACAAATAAATCAATGTTTTAATTAAATGGCTCATTCATGGCATGGGTTAAAACCTAGTTTCTATACATTTTGAAATATCAGGACTAACGTGTACGATACTAATAAAGTCAATTTCTGATATGAGGTTTACTCTATGAAAAAGAAAAATCACAATCCATCATCTTGGACAGGGTTTTCTGGAGATTCTTCTTACTCATGAAATATATTTCATTAGTAGATAAGGTTGAATTTAAAAAATTAATACATGTTACACGTATTCCTAATGAAAATCATCCAAAAAAATATATATAAGAAGAGAAGAGAGAAGTCATAACTTTATTCCAAATGATTTCTAATGAAAATCGCCCAAAGAAATATAAGAAGAAAATAGAGAACTTATAATTGTCATGAATAATGTGATCTCATAAGAAAAAACAAAAAGAGATTAAGGATATCAATTATCAAATAGGTATAGACATTACATGGTCGACAATGAATCATTATTGCATTCTTAATGAGAGTGAACAGCAATTTTGCTGATTCCAAGAGTGGATAACAATTCATACTAAAATTATTATTATTAATTTGTATTATCCTAACTCATAATTGATATATAAAATTCTCATAATAGATTGATTAGGCATAGGCTGTATGAACATTTTTAAATCCTAGTCTTCGGTAGGTCCCCTCCCTTGGTGTATATATAAGCCACAAAACCTTAAGCTCCCCTTGTGCCATACCTCCACACTTCCCTTCCTGGTACCATTTCACTTCACCACTCACCCTCCCCTTATGATGACTCTCCCTCAAACACAAGGGCAAACCATCCCAGATGCCTGGGACTTCAAGGGTCGCCAAGCTGAGAGGTCCAAAACTGGTGGTTGGACTTCAGCCGCCATGATTTTAGGTCTCCATTACCATTACCCTGTTTCTACTCTGCTTACAACTATTTATACAACCACTAACACACACACACAATTACACACTTGACAAAAAAAAGCACACATATACATATAGGTTTATTTAGATTTGGTTGTTTCCTTTTGTTCTCCGTAATATATCAGGAGCTGAAGCAAGTGAGAGGTTAACAACAATGAGCATAGCCGTAAATTTGGTGACATATTTGACGGGTACGATGCATTTGGCTAATGCTTCCTCTGCTAACATAGTCACCAACTTCATGGGTACCTCTTTTATGCTCTGTTTGCTCGGTGGTTTTATAGCTGACACTTTTATTGGAAGGTTTGTGTTCACCCCACCCATTCAGATATTATTTTTAAACAATAAAACAAAGCAAGATTCAACCTTTTTTCTCCCTTTTCTCACTGTGATCTTACAATTTTTTAAATTATGACCCTGACCTGACCTGACCCTTTACTTGATTTTTCAATACCTTTTCTGACAGATACCTCACTGTGGCTATCTTCGCAACCGTTCAAGCAACTGTAAGACATTTCAACTTTTAATATTTCATTTTGGTTTCAATCAGTTAATTTTCTTCCAATTCGAAACAGAGCATGCTCTGTTTTTTTTTCTTTAGCAGGGGTGCAACACCAGTTTTGTTCAAGTTCTCTTTTTTTTTTTTCATTGATCTTAATAAAGTTTGTTTCTTTGATCATTTGGGATATAAACATAACAGGGTGTTACAATTTTGACAATATCAACCATAATCCCAAGCCTACATCCTCCAAAATGCATAGCAGGAAGTGACACACCTTGCATACCTGCAAGCAACACTCAGTTAACAGTTCTCTATTTAGCTCTTTACATCACAGCCCTTGGCATAGGTGGTGTGAAATCCAGTGTCTCAGGGTTTGGTTCTGACCAATTTGATGATTCTGACAAAGGTGAAAAAAAACAGATGATTACATTCTTCAACTGGTTCTTTTTCTTCATAAGCATAGGGTCTCTAGCTGCAGTGACCATTTTTGTGTACATTCAAGATCACTTAGGCAGAGATTGGGGTTATGGGATATGTGCATGTGCTGTTGTGGTGGCACTTCTTGTGTTCTTATCTGGCACAAAGAGATACAGGTTCAAGAAACTTGTGGGTAGTCCTTTAACTCAAATTGCTGAGGTGTATGTAGCAGCTTGGAGGAAAAGGCACTTGGAATTACCCTCTGATTCTTCCTTGTTGTTCAATTTGGATGATGTTGCTGATGAAACACTCAAGAAGAAGAAGCAGATGTTACCACATAGCAAGCAGTTTAGGTCAGTAAAACTTCTAAATTCTATCATTACTTTCTCATGATTCATGAAAAATGATGCTGACACACATTCTGACACACTTTTTTCATGTAGTTTTGATTATTTGATTAATTTTATGTGCATTTTATTATAAGTAAGAGAATTATTGATTTAATGGGTTTTATTTTATATCAAGTTCATCTAATAATTAAAATATCTTTGTGTGTTAAGTTGTTGGCATAATTTTTTTATTTTTTACAATGGTTGGTTGGACAGTTGATGACTATGATTTCCTTTAAATTAGGCAGTGCTGGTGTTACCTCAAGTAACCTTTTTACTTTTTGGAGTAATCATGCACTTTGAAAATTATAGTAGTATATGCGTAGATTATAAATATTAGTTGTTTTGTCTAAAATTTTTAAATTAAGTAATAAATTGTCGGGGATGCAATTCTTAACCTGTCATCTCTCAGTTTGGCATGAAGTCACTCTCTTAGCTGAACAAATATTAATTACACACGTAACAATAATGGTATAAGGGGGTTTGCACGCGAATTCAAATAGGGTAACCTACGTCTTTTCCTTTTCTAGAAACTAATATACTGACAATATATATTTTTTAACATTAATCATGTGTAAACTCTATTCTCACAAATAAAAGATAAGCTCAAGCTAGCTACTTGATAGAAGTCACATGAAGTTTTATCTAATAATAAAAAATTTGAAAAACTATAAAAAAAATATAGGTTTAACACATCTAATTGGGCAATCGTATGATTGTCTTCTAAGAAGTTTGATCTAAACAGTTCTCTTTCAGTTGCAAATTTAATTAAATGACATCTATGTAATATTTTGTGTATATTTTTTGTTCAATTTATCCTTCTTAATATTATACTAGTATAAGAGAATATTTTCTCTTTTTACTTGTTATCTTTCTCCAATGAATAGAATATTCTTTTTCAAATGTTTTCATTACCGAAAATAAGTTTATAGTTAAAATATCATCTTTTTATATATTGTTTTCTTTTTTCATTCACACAAAAAGGTTCTTACTGTTTTTGTAAACAGATTTATGAGTATCTTTTTCACATGAACGGTTTTGTGAAGCTTATTTAATCTAGCTTTGGAAAAGAATTAGTGTCTGATTGTTTAAAATTCTCAACATACTACTATTTTTAATCATTAATTTTGGAATTAATTCTATTAAATCATAAATTAAACGAATACATAGTGATTTAATTATCAACCTAGATTAATTATGAAATAAGCTTGAAGAAAGAGTGAGAAGATGTAGTTAACAAAAAAAAAATTGTGTCTTGTATGGAATTTAAATTTTCTTTCTCTTTTTTCATGTTTTTCCTATTTATTTAATAACAATAATATAAATTATTAAAATATTTTTCTAGTTTTACTAAATATTATCATTCTTTAGTTGTAATTTTTTAATAAAAAAAAGGGAGAAAACAAAACATAAAACAAAAACATGTGATTTGATTCCGGTTCTAGGATACCTTAACATCTTTGAATAAATTAAAAAAACTTTTAAAAAGGCCATTTGATTTGGAAGAAACATAAATAATTGCAATAAGAGTGGCATAGGACAACATGGGGCAAACAGTTCAATATCTATGGTGGGATGGATGGCTACCTCAAACAGAGAAGTTCTCTTTGAGGGTGGGCTTCCATGTTCAATAATAAGGGAGAAGTCAACTTTTTATTAAGCAATATCAAAGGCTAAAATGTAGCCTTTTGTTCTCTTCATTATTAGGCACTCAAAGTCGGTCACTAAATGGAACAACTAAAGTTGTTTACGGCTTGTGTTCCTCCCTGTTATGGTCTGGCCATGTTCATCCACTACCTCAAAGTATAACTAGTAATTAGAAATGTCTGGCTTTGCAGACTTGTCATGTTTTCTTTAACTGCTATATGATTGATCAATCAATACTCAATAGTCACCATATACATATGTATATGTGTCATTCCTACTTGATAAGTATTTTTCTCTCTACCATTGAACACATAAATCAGCGGGTAAGGGCTATTTCAGCTTAATCAGTAGTTTTGAATTTGAACCCTAATATACAATTGTGTTAAATACTCGAAGGGAGAGTTTTATGTCTTATAGATGTGCTATCTGGTTCGAACATGATTGTCTCAATAGAGCATACATGTGATCTCGGGAAAAAAATCTTCCTCATTTTTTTCATTGTTATTCTTTCCTTCACTTGTGAGTGGATGGATGACACATTTTTTTGTATCAACCCAAGCAATAAGGACAAATAGCAGTTACTATTTTAGGCTCTGATGAAAGGGGAGAAAAGTAAAGTACCTTTTTTCTTCTTAGGACCTAATACAATGGATTCTAATTCTTATTCACCGTTCCTTATTCTAATTCTTATTCACCGTTCCTTTTCGTTTTAACTAACAGCTAAATTAAATAATTTATTAGTCGGTTGTTAAACTCAGAGGAATCAGAACCCATGCATAGAGTCACGAGGTGAAGGGGCACAGCTAGCAATGGAAAAGCTGTCTCTGAGTGCATGTTCACGCCTCATTTGATTTGTCCTGCATCAAACACTTTTTCCCTTATTCTCTTATCACCTTTGTCCCCCTCCCACAGTTACCTCTGTCACGGACACGGTTTTGTGGTTTGTGCTACGCCTACTCCCAACAATACTGCCAGTGATTCTCAATGTGATCTATTGTACTTTGCAATGCATATACAACAACTCTACTAATAGAAAAAAAAACTCAACCAAAACTTCATTGGCTCTTGTGCTTAATGCATACAAATAAAATACACTCTTTAAATTTGTTTGATTTTCATTAAAACCACGAAATAAACATAGATCTAGATCAACCATATAGCAGTGTATTTGGATCTGAGTCAACGCTAGACAGAATAGTGTTGGCCTGATCCACGTTAAAACATAAATTTGATGAAAATCAAACACATATCAATATATATATATGAGTAGCGTTATTCGGATCCACAATTATAACCTTTACAACCAAATTAAAATTTTATTAATTTGCATGATTCATATCATGTAGCTAACAAATCAGCCCAAAGTAATTTTATTTTATTTATGGATGGTGATTTGCTTCAATAATTAATTGGATATTGTTGTATTGTATGGTGCAGGTTCTTGGACAGGGCTGCAATCAAGGACCCAAAAACAGATGGTGAAATAACAGAGGGGAGGAAGTGGTGTCTATCAACTTTAACAGATGTTGAAGAAGTTAAATTGGTGCAAAGAATGTTACCCATATGGGCCACCACCATCATGTTTTGGACAGTTTATGCACAAATGACCACATTCTCAGTACAACAAGCAACAACATTGAACCGCCACATAGGAAAATCATTCCAAATCCCTCCAGCATCTCTGACAGCATTCTTCATAGGAAGCATCCTCCTAACAGTCCCAATTTATGACCGTATCATAGTTCCAATAGCAAGGAAAGTGCTGAAGAACCCACAAGGACTAACCCCATTGCAAAGAATTGGTGTTGGGTTGCTATTCTCAATCTTTGCAATGGTAGCAGCAGCACTGAGTGAAATCAAGAGACTCAGAGTGGCACGTTTACATGGATTGGAAGACAATCCTTCTGCTGAGCTTCCAATGAGTGTGTTTTGGTTGGTCCCACAATTCTTCTTTGTGGGGTCAGGGGAAGCCTTTACATATATAGGGCAGTTAGATTTCTTCTTAAGGGAATGTCCTAAAGGGATGAAAACCATGAGCACTGGACTTTTCTTGAGCACATTGTCATTGGGATTTTTCTTTAGTTCATTATTGGTGACCTTAGTGCACAAAGTGACAGGGCACCACAAGCCATGGCTTGCAGACAACCTTAATCAAGGGAAGCTCTATAATTTCTATTGGCTTTTAGCTATATTGAGTGCTTTGAATTTGGGCATATACTTGATTTGTGCCAAGGGGTATGTGTACAAGGACAAAAGGCTTGTTGAGGAAGGCATAGAATTGGAGGAGGCAGACTCTGCTTTCCATGCATAGGTTTTTAGTTTTCCTTTATATTGTAACAAAACTGAATAATATATCTTCTAGTTTTCAAATAATGTAGTATAAATAGTTTTATTAAGAATAAGTTGTAAATTTAAAGGAAAAAAATCATGAATTGTTATTAAATGTAAGCATTTAATGACAAAAATATAAAAAGCTTAATCTAAGTTTTGTTTCTCATATCAATTACTTGTCTAAAATTGTTGATTAAATCACTCATCTTATATATTTTATATATTTAATTGTTATTTTATGTTTAAATATTTTGAAACTTAAATAAAATTACATGATTAATTACCATGATTGGTTGCAATGAAAGTAAATTGTGATTTTAAATATTAAGACAATTTTATCAAACACCACCTTTGTTTCCTATCAAAATTTAAGTAAACTATTTATTATATTTTTGTATTTTTGAAATAATAAATATTCTCTCCTTTTATTAAATAAATTTTATTTTTGATATTTTTATACTTAGATCTAAGAATTGATATAATGAAAATAATCTTTTTTTATATTATTATATGCATCAACACAAATCAATCGGGATTGATTCAAGTGGTAAATGTTTAATTCTCTTAAAATAAGGTTAAAATAAGGTGTAGGGTTCACACACAAAAAAATATGCACCATCACAAATTACCAAATTGCAGTCATTTTCATTTGATAGAAATTATCTTTTATTTTATTTGAGAAAAAATGTTAATAACAGATTTTTTACATATTTCAAATATTTTTTATTATTGATTTATTTTTAGAAAAAATAATATATTTACCTCATAGATTGATTGTATTTAAAAAAAACGTGTTAACTTTATTAGAAAAAAACTAGACCAACCACATATAATTGCATGTTTTAAAAAGTATGTTTTTATTTTCAACGTGGAGTCAATGGTTTGAATTTTTGGAGTTGTCGAAATGGATTGAAAATGTTGTTACTTGTTAAAGATCCAAAGTTACTCCAAGAATCGAACTAGCGCTGAGACTAAGCAATTATTTGTGATTGGTTTAGTTTTGAAATTAGTCAAACTCAAATTTAGATTTCCTAACGCAATTATTTTTAGCGTCTGAAACGTGAGTTTACCATGTTTCAACGCTAAACCAAACGCACATTATGTCATACATGCTTGATTGTGTGTACTAGATATATAACTCAAAAAATACAGTGAAATTTAGTTTTAATTTTTTTCTATTTTTTTAAATAATATTTTTTAATTCTTATTAATTATGTTCCGTCATGTTTATATTTCTTCTGTGATTTGTCTCAAATAAAAAGTCATAAGAATTTTTTATGATATTTTTTGTTAGAAAAATCTACACTAAATTTCTAAAAGATCACCATTTTTTTATAGAAAAATGTTATTGCAAAATTTCTTTCTTTTGCTTAAAAAATTGAGATAGTAGGAAATTTTCTATAAATTTTAAAATCCACAAAAAAAATCCTATGAATCTTGTAATTCCCAAAATTCATAAAAAAAACCCTGCTAATTCCTTAATTGCACCTACATGACCCTAGGATGGCTTCATCAATTGGTTTGAGGGATTTGGAGGAAGAGGAGGAAAGAAGAGGGGTTTTAACAGGGTTTTTATTTTTGGTTTAATTTTTTAGGATGGGAGAGGAGGTAAGGGGAGGGGCCAAAATCCCTTCTATAGTATTTTGGCTCCCCTTCAAAAGTGGGGGGATTTGGAGGGGAGGGGAGGGGGTTTAAAATAAAACAATCAAAATTACTTAAATATTCCTTCACCCAGATTAATAAAGGTGGTTGTTATAAAAGTATAAGGGTATAAAAGTAAATTAGTTTTAGGTTTCTCCTCCCCTTCCCTCCCCTCCTCTCCTCGAACCAAACAAGATAAAATATCATCTCATCTCCCTCCCCTCCCATTCTTTGAACCAAACAGACCCTAAAATTTGATTCTTAGATTATAGGAACCACTTCCTTAACCAACCAGAGTTAACTCAAGTGGTATATGTTTGACTCCCCTTAAACAAGATCTCAGGTTTTAGTCTTGTGGATGGGAAAAAATCCCACTTGGAGAGCTAGCCCGAATGTGGATGTTTCCAGCTCGAACAAAATTGCCTTGTGGAGGTGTTGGAATTCGAATTTCAAGTATTTCAAATTTCATAAGTTTTAAGTATGCTGCTGTTGGTATAGCAAGTTAAAATTTCACTAAGTATTGAAGATGCCAAAATGTTCAAGAAATCGAAAGAGATATAATGCTTATCAAGAATACTTTTCGATTTTTTAGAATCCTTCAATCAGAAGAATTGAGATTGAAATATTTCTCTAAATGAGATTCTTATGGTTCGATTTTTAGAAAAAAGAACTTCGAGAAATCGAAGTCAAAAGAGACTCTGGAAAAACCGAAGTCAGAAAGAGTTCTGGAAAATCGAAGTCAGAAGATATTCCGGAAAATCGAAGTCATAAGGCTTCTGGAAAATCGAAGTCAGAAGATATTCTGGAAAATCGAAGTCATAAGGCTTCTGGAAAATCAAAGTCATAAGACTTCTGGACAATCGAAGAAAGGACTCTGAAAATCGAAAGCAGAAGGAAGACTTCAAGAAACCAACAGAAAAGCTAAGTGTCAAAGATGGAAGATGCATTCGATTACAACAAGTCAGAATTCCAGAAAGAAGATTTCGAGAAATCGAAGAGCAAGATTTCGAGTTTACAGAAAGCGGAAAATCGAAAACAAGATGCCTGAAGACTTAGAAGATTTCTTAATGAAGAAGTGATCTTTTCGAGCAAACAAAAAAAACAGAAAGGCAGTTAATAGAAGTTATGGAAGTTTGCTAATCAAGAACAGGTGTCAACATCTTAGTGGATTACTTTTGAAAAATGTAAAGGAAAAAGAGCAGTTTTTTGGTTAGCAGAAAACATGGCATGCATGCAGGCTGCCAACACATAGAGGCTGATGATGTGTCAAATGTACATTAGTTAGCCGTTAGGATTAGAAATCTATAAATAGGAGAACTTTCCATATAATAAGGGTTGGCAAATCACTTATACTTAAAACTCTGAAACACCTTACACGTCCAATCTTGCAGCGACAAACAGGTTACAAGGAGCAACGGTATGTGATGAACCCATCCATTTTCATTAATGCAATTGTTCTTATAATTTGATTTTCTTTTTCTTTATTTACATTCTGCAATTTACATTCAGTATAATCTTTCTTTCTATCAAACTTTTCTGTTCATACTTCTTTGAAAGTCCGATTCTCCTTTGATTTCAAGAATTCAATTTAGAACTTTTTTGATGAAATTCTGTATCAATTTGTTCTAAACTTTTGAGAAATTAGTTATTTTGATAAAATTCTGAATCAAATAACTTAAATACTGTTATTTCTGGAATTCTGCATTTTTAAGTTTGAATTGGTGAAATTCTGAATCAATTAGTATAAATTTTCCAGAAACTAAACTTTTGAAAATCTTTCATAAATCAGAACACCATAAACCTACTTTTTAAAAGAGTCCCGTAAGAGGATCTGATTCTAATCCCCAGATTTTTCTTAGAATCAAAGTGATAAAAGTTAATTTTCGAGTTTGAATTTTATCACCACAAACAGGAGAATACATAAGGTTTAAACAAAACCACTTCCTCACGTTCCTCCAACAACTCATTGTCATTTTGAATTGTCCATTATACACAAAACCTTTATGGTTAAATGACAGCCTTAAGGATCTCATTCAGCTAAAATTGTTCCCAAAAATTCCCTCAAGTTAATTGTTAATCTAATCACTACAAGAAATTCGAGAATTAGCGACGGGCAAAAGTCGTCGCTAGAAGAGGAAAACTGTCACTACCATGCAATTAGTGGCGGCTTAGTGACGGCCACACGGATGTCGTTAAAATGCTAGTCGTTAATACAGTAGCGACGAGCAAAATCAGTTGTCACTACGTAGCGTCTGCTCGCCCGCCGCTAAAGTTGTCGCTATGCTGAAGTCTGTCGCAACGTGAAATGACCACAAGTCGTCGCTAAGCCGTCACAACGTAGAATTAATTACTTTTTTATTTTTTAAACTAGTGATGGTCATGGTCGTCGCTAAAAATTATATTAATTTTTTTAATTGAACGTCATCGGGTCAATGAGGGCTCCAGCTGATGCAGCAGGTTGGGCAACCTCTACATGGGTGGACACCACGTACGGTGGAGGGGCTAAAGAAGAAGGCTGCTCTGGCAGTTGATGAGGGAGAGTATTGTTGGTCCTCTCCCGACGTACACAAGCTACCTGTGCAGCAAGCTCTCCCGGAGGGATGGACCTCCCTCTAATGGGTGGGACCTTCTATCCACCTCGACCACGCATACGAGGCATATTTACCTAATTTTAATAAGTTTAAATTAAATATTTAAAAACATATATATATAACTATATAACTAAGTAAATAAATAATTATAAAAATATATAACTAAAATTAAATAAATTATTAAGTAACTATATAACTATAATTAAATAATTATTAATACTAATTAAATACTAATTATTAACATTAATTATTAATATAATATAAACTTTACATAACTAACCTGGAGGTGGCTGGATGGCGGGCGGCTGCACGGCGACGAAATGGCGGAGGGATGACGAATCACCCAACGAATGGTGAAACGGCAATGAAATGTTGCACAACTTGCGGAGGAGAGAGAAAGAGCTCTACAAAGCACAACAGAGAAAGAAAGGGTGGGAGGCTGTGT
This sequence comes from Sesbania bispinosa, assembly GCA_026901365.1. NCBI lineage: Eukaryota > Viridiplantae > Streptophyta > Magnoliopsida > Fabales > Fabaceae > Sesbania > Sesbania bispinosa. The sequence continues at coordinate 769,073 of QLOH01000439.1, forward strand.
GGAGGGACAGAGACAGCGAGAGGGAGAGGGAGAGGTTGCAGAAGGGCGTCTGGCGGGTGAGGGAGGAAGAAGAAAAGGGAAGGAGAAAAGGGTTTTGTGCGCGTAAGTTTTAAACGTAGCGACGGTCAGGCCGTCGTAATGTTTAAAAAATAATGTAGCGAAGGCTAGGTCGTCACTTATGTGGCGCAAACATAGCTACGGTCAGCGTCGTTGCTATGTTAAATTAGCGCAACTTTTTAATTTTCAAGAATATAAAAATGAAATTTTCATTGTAGCGACGGTCTAGCCAACGCTACAATGTAAAACCTAGCGACATCGGGTCGTCGCAACGTATTAATGACACAGTCACGCGTTGAAGTTCACATTTAATGATGTAGCGACGACATATCGACGACTTAGCTGCCGCTACAGTTTCGTGTCTAAAAACCCACATTTGTGTAGTGAATCATCATGCTTTTGGCTAATCCATTTTTCTTCAACTCACTTGAACATACATTATTAAAAACATCCTTTCTCAGTTGTTTCTTGTTGATGACCTTCCTATTTTAACTAGCACTAAAAACTACTAAAACCAATTAGTGATATCACAACTAAAAATATTTGATATGATAAAAAAAAAAGAATAGTTCAATATAATTACATAATACAAAATAAATTTATTAATGTACCAAAAAAATGTTATAATTTATTTTATTTTTATTTTAATATAGGGTTAAATATGTTTTTATTCCCTCAAGTTTGACCTGAATTTGGTCTTAGTCCCTAAGCTTTAAAATCGTTGGTTTCGGTCCCTCAAATTTTGAAATCACGTACTTTTAGTCCCTCCCCTTAACACCGTTAACTTTAATGCTAACGTGAAAACAAATTTCTGTGTCAGTTTGTCTAGTTAGTTTCAATGACCATGATGTGATAATTGAATTACACCTCAACTCATACAGTCAGGTTTTATTTAGGGTTTTATTAAATTTAACTTCACATGTCAACGTCAAAAGTTAACGGTGTAAAGGGGAGGGACTAAAATTATGTGATTTCAAAACATGAGGGACTAAAGTTACGTGATTTAAGAACATGAGGGACTCAAACCAACGGTTTTAAAGTTTAGGGACTAAAACCAAATTCGAATCAAACTTCAAGGACTAAAAACATATTTAACCCTTTAATATATTATAATATTATTTTATTATAAATACATATATCTTTATTAGTATGTTTGTTTATTATTTAATGTATTTATGATTTTTCATATAATATATTTAATTATTACTTATTTATATACCGAGTTTGGGCCAAGTAGGTTGAGAAAGACGAGCTTTAATGAAAGGGCCCAAAGAACCAGGTAATAAGGATCATTGGGGATTTCTCATACAAAATGGGGGTGAGTGTGTGAGCTATACTCACCTAAGCCAAGCTCAAAGAGAAGAGAAATGAGTAGTGAGATGAGGTGATGAGCTCTTTCTTCTCCAAACCCAAGCTACAGCATTCCCCCCCTCTCTCTCTAAAGTGGGTAATAAATGTTCGAATGGGGGTAGTTTTCCCTAACTTAATGTTTTTTAAAAACTTATTTCACGCATTTTCGCTCAAGCGAGAAATTCTCGCTTGAGCGAAAACAACACAGAGGATTTTTGGAGTATTCTCGCTTGAGCGGGGACATGATTTTCACCTGAGCGAGCCCCTACTCGCTTGAGCAAAAATCATCCAGAGAACACCCCCCTCTCTGCCACTTTTTCGCTTAAGTGAGAATGCCCTCGCTAGAGCGAAAAAACCAGAATATAATTTTCCCCATTTTGACTGATATTTTCGCCCAAGCGAGAATGGTCTCGCTTGAGCGAATATCTCACAGAATGGAAACTCCCAATTTCCATTCACTCACGCTCGAATGAGCCAATTCTTGCTTGAGCAAGAAATGGGTAGTGTTATGCCCTTATAGACTATTTTTAACCCTCTTTCACCTAGTACCTTTTATGAAAACAATTTACACTTCTAATTTCACGTATGAAATTGTTTTTCATGAAATTTGGGATGTTACAGAACGAATTCAAATGGTGTTCCGTTATCTGACACGATATATCTTGGAATTCCAAACCATCATATCAATTTTTTCTAGTAAAAATTCTTTATCCTATCAGTAGTAATGGTTTCAAATGGATCTGCTTCACTCACTTTAAGAAGTAATCAATTCCAGCAATCAAGAATTTTACCTGGCTTGAAACTAAGGGAAAAGGTCCCAGTATATCTACTCCCTATTTACAAAATGGCCAAGGTGAAGAAACCGAATTTAGCACTTCCAGATGAGCCCTGTGTAAGTCTATAAAAATTTGGTAAACATCACACTTCTTGAAAAATTGCAAGTAATCCCTTCTCAATGTGGGCCAATAATAACTCACTCTCAGCACCTTAGTAGCCAACGCTCCTCTGCCAACATGACTTCCGCAAGATCCTTCATGCACCTCATGTTATACTCAACTAGCTTGTGGTTTAGCTACACACCATAATAAAGGAGTGGAGAAACCCCTATTGTATAACTTATCTACTATGACAACATATTATGCAGCCTCTCTCCTCAGTTTTCTAGCTTCGTCAGCATTTGGAAGGCTCCTCCTGTAAATTAGGTACTGTATGATGGGTCTGATCTAAGATCTGGCTTCTATTTCAGTAAAAAATATCTCTACCCTCTCAACTATAGGAGCTATGATGGTATCCTAAATTACAGTGCAATTGTTACCGGGCTTCTTCGTGTTGGCTAACTTAGATAGTAAAGCAACCCTCTCATTCTGCTCCCTTGGAACGTATTCCAGTTTGAAGGTAGTAAAGAACTCAACTATACATTTTACTATTGCTAAGTACTTAGCCAACTGTGAGTCTTTCGTCTGGAACTCCCTATTCACCTGTCTGGTGATAAGCTGTGAATCACTTCTAACTATGAGATCCCGAAAGCCGACTTTTTTTACCTGGGTTAATCCAGCAACCAACACTTCATACTTTGCTTGATTATCATTGGCTTTAAACTCAAAGAATAGTGACTGCTCAATCAACACACCGCCCAATCCTTCCAAAATGTCTCCTGCTCCGCTCCCCTTCATGTTGGATGCTTCGTCCATTGATAATAACAAGTTATTTTCCTTCTCTTGACCAGTATCTTTAGTAGGTGATGACAACTCTACCAAGAAGCCGGAGAGAACCTGAGCTTTGATCGCCCCTCGCAGTTCAAAAACTAGTCTATACTCAGACAATTCGACCACCCATCCACCATTCTTCCTGCCAAGTTGGTTTCTACAGTGCCTGTTTGATTGGTTGATCAGTCTTGACCACTACTTCATGACTTTGAAAGTAAGGGCGTAACCTCTTTCAGAAATCACCGGTATCAATGCCAACTTTTCTATCTTCCGATAGCGTTGCTCCGCTCCCTAGCAGATTCTACTAACCAAATAAATTGACCTTTGGATTTTCTTATCCTCTTGTACTAATGTCGAGCTCACCACATTTTCAGAAACTGAGTATACAACTGCAGAGGCCTCCCCCATTGGTCGGGTCAGAATAGGTGGGCTAGATAGAGACATCTTCAATTGCTAGAACGTTGTTTCACATTCGTCTGACCACACGAACGTCTCACGCTTTCTTAACAATCTGAAGAACAACAAAGCCTTGTCCATCGACGTGGAGTGAAACCTTGAGAAAGCTGTCATTTTCCCTGTGAGTTGTTGGACTTCTTTAACATTAACTGGACTTCTCATTTCCAGAATTAGCTAACATTTTTCAGGGTTCGCCTCAATTCCTCTTTCAGTAAGCTTGAAGCCTAAAAACTTCCCAAATTGTATCCCAAACACGCATTTTTGGGGGTTCAGCTGCATCTTATGTTTCCTGACCTCCCCAAATATTTGCTCTAAATCTTTCAAGTGATCACCTTCTTTCGCTAATTTAACCACCATGTCATCTACGTAGACCTCCATATGTCTACCTATCTATTTCTAAAAGACCCCGTCCATTAATCTTTGGTAGGTTGCCCCTACATTCTGCAGCCCAAAGCACATCACCCTATAGCAGTAAATGGACGTTTCTGTCATAAACGCTATCTTATCCTCGTCCATTGGGTGCATTCTGATTTGATTGTACCCCGAGTATGCATCCATCAAGCTTAACATTTTGTGCCCGGAGATGCCATCTAATAGGCGATCTAGGCTCAGTAACGGATATGAGTCCTTAGGACATGCCTTGTTCAAGTCATTAAAATCAATACACATCCTCCACTTACTATTGGCCTTCTTCACCAATACGACATTGGCCAACTAGGTCGGGTATTCTATTTTCTCGAATGAATCTGGCCTTCAAAAGCTTATCTATCTCAACCTTGACGACTTGCCTTCTTTCATCACCCATCTTCCGTTTTCTTTGTTCTACGGGTTTAGCCTTGGGGTCCAGAGATAAATGATGGCATATAAAGTCAGGATCTATCTCAGGAATGTCTTAAGCTGACTATAAGAACATATCTTCATCTTTCGTTTTCTGTTCTGCACATCGACTAGTTCTTCCAAAGGTTGTGGATGTATGCCTTTTCTAAAGTCTTCCCTTGGGTCCAGCTCGGCGAAAAATACTCGATGTGGTGAGCCATTATCTGGATCTGACTAGTTATCCCGTCACACTCTTAAACTATCCTTATAACATCTTCGAACCGCTTTCCGATCTGCCTTCACCACCCCAACTTCCCCATGCATCATGGGAAAGTTCATAGTTAAATGCAAGGTGGAGACTACTGCTCCTACCGCATTTAAGGAAGCCTGGCCCAGTATAACGTTGTGTGATGATGGGGCATTAACTACCAAGTACTTTACTCGAACCACTTTGGTTTTAGGCTTGACATCAAAAGTGGTAAGCAATTCCACATAACCACAAACTTCAATAGAATCTCCAGCAAACCCAATCAAAGAGCCCGTAAAGGGTAAAAGGGAATCCTTTGATAGGCCAAGCTTTTTTTATTGTACTCCAATATAGAATATCAGTTAAGCTCCTTTAATCCACTTACACCTGTTGCACAATGTAGTTTTCCATATGAGCTTCTATCACCAACGAGTAATGCTGGTGAAGCTTTATTCCTTCAAAGTCTGAATCGGAAAATGTGATTGCTGGGACATAAGGATGGGTTGCTTGGTGATCAGAAATCGCACTGACATGCATAACTGACCTGACATATCTCCTCCTCGCCAAATTCGTATCTCCCACTCCAATGAATCCACCCGCTATTGTAGTAACAGATCCCCAAACTTCTTCTTCTTGAGCCTCTTCTCAAGGTTCCCGAGTACCTAATCTATTATGGTTTTCTCCTCCTCAAACAACTTTCCTCGTTCCTCCTGATCTTCCCCTAGTCATCGTATATCTTTTTAGACACCCTTGTTTGATAAGACTTTCAATTTCATTCATGAGATCCCAACAGTCCTAGGTATCATGACCATATGTCTTTTGAAACCCACACCAGCGATTTTTATATGGACCCTTTGGCCCTCAAGTAGGAGGGGGAATGTCCAACAAATTAACGTTGTATACTTCTCTCAAGATATCTCCTTCTTTTGCATTTAGGGGGTATACTCACCTCCTGGCACAATGGGGGACACTACTGCTCGAACTGCAACTAGCTTCTTGTTCAGTGGATTGAATCTCACAACCCTCTTATCCCTCCTAGCTTGGTCGGCTTGGTCCTCCACTGGAGGTGCCCTTTTGATAACTTGGAATTCTATTAACCTCTCCCTTTTATCCGTGTTTCTCTCCTCACCCTTCACATAACATTTCGCTTGTAACCTAATCTTCTCCAGTGACTCCTGTGGTCTCTGCGCTAATGATTCATTGAACGGTCCCGGATTGAGACCTTCAACAAATGCTGATACAAAAACCTTCAGGTTGGGGTTAGTCACCAATAACGTGGCGTCATTAGACCTTCCTAAATAATCTTTTAGTGATTCTCCCGCTTGCTGTCTCACACTGAATAGTTGCCTTGCCGTCCACTTCTTATGCCTATGTGCCAAGAACTGCGCCATAAGTTTTCTGGTGAAATTGGCAAAGCCTGTAATTGACCTAGTGGCGGCTCGGTAAACCATATCAAGGCCGAGCCCAACAAGGTCCTGGAAAATAACTTACACTGCAAAGCATCCGCCAGTCCCCTGCTCAGCATTTGTGTCCGAAAAGCAACCACATACATAGCAGGATATGTGGTTCCATCATACATTGACAACACGGGGTCTTTAAAATTGTTAGGAAACGGAGTCATCAATATCTCCTCTGAGAAACGGGTGGAACCCAGCTACTACTCCGTTGATCTCCTCCTCTACAGTCCTTCCATGGTCCAACGTCGTGACCCTTTGTTGTAAATTTTGATTATGTTGCCTCAACTGCTGCATCTTTTGTTCTAGCCCATCGTCTGCTCTTTCTTGCCCCAAATTTGTCACCTTCTGCTGCAACTCTTGATTCTGACGTCTTAGTTCTTGCATCTCTTCCACCAATTGTCTCAGCATCGGATTATCTTCACTTCTGAAATCCTCATCACAGTTCCTCCACCATTGTTGTGTGATGATTTCACCATCTCTCAGCAGCCTAGTCTTCCCAATTATGTGGTTGGCAGGAGTAGTTTTATCACTGTCCCATGGTGGGCGCCAATTTGTTCTCAAAATTCCCCGACAACCGAGTACTTCTCCAGTAGTGGTCAGACCTAGCCGTCAGTATGAGAGTATCAGATGGCTCGATCTAGGGTTTCCCCTATCTTTTATATACCGAGTTTGAGCCGAGTAGACCGAGAAAGTTGAAATTTAATGAAAAGGCCAAAAGAACTAGATAATCAAGGTAGATGGGCTTTGTTTGGCTATTTAAAACAAAACATAGCCCCCGAGCTAAAGGTATGCATAGCTAGGGTGATGAGTTCAAAAGTAATTAACCTTTAGATTCCACCCACAGACCTCCTTTTCGTAATGCACTAGGCATGAGGGGATCGATATCCAGTATAGAACTGATATAATCCAACTTATTTTTGTCTTTTTTGTTCTAATTACAAATATGAAATGTACAAGTTAAAATAAAAATCAATTCAATCAATTTACCCAATTACTTATTATTGATTCGAGCAATTTTCCAATGTTTTAACCAAATGAATGGTCGAATTAAGTTTTATAGCACTGGTTTCAACTCTGCATAAGTTTAAAAGTTATGGAATTGACATTAATAATTTTTATATAACAGGATTTATACCATTCCATTGTTTTCTTAAATTTAAAAATATATCTTTTAAATTTTATTATTATCTTAAAAATATTAATAGAATAATTTATTGAATAAAAAAATTTATCCTTTAATTCTGCTGCGACACGCGGCGACGCCCAAACTCATCACCGGAATATGCAGTACAATGTTGGGCGGGTCCAGCCGTCTAGGGAACAATTCCTTCTCACCACTGGTGTGGTATGTTACAATGTTGACTAAAACAGTAAAACTGCACAATCTATATTATATATTATATACACACGTACTAATATCTAACTACCTTTAATATTATTTTTATTCTTATTTTAGTAATATTTCTAACATAATTAATAAATACTACTAAATATATATAAATATAATATATTTTAAAATTTAAACAAAAACGTTCAAAAGATAATTAAAAAATTCAAAGGATAATTAGTGAATGATGTAGGAAATAGAATTTATACTCACTATAAATGTTTATAATTTTAAAAATAAAATAAAAAGTCACCTGAATTAATATGAGAAATTTATTGATTTGAAAATAAACGTCATATTATATATGTGTGTGGTCGAGATTAATAAACACCATGTATAAAACTCTTAGGGTTATATCATTTAATAATTTTTTATAGAATATTAAATTAACCGATTCAATTGTTGAAATCGTTGAAATGATAGTTATTATAAAATAAATTATTTGTAAAACTCACATTTTACAAAGAAAAATATTAAGTAATTTAGGATATATATATATATATATATATATATATATATATTCTTACATAGTCACGTACTTTGCCTTTGCTTACATCACAACCCATGTTTTTTAAATTTTTTATATTTTATTAAATTTATATTTTTATCTTTAATTAAGTATCATTCAAAGAAGATTTTTATTTTTTTAATTAATTTAATTAATGCAAAAAGTTATTTAATAACATATAATAGTTATAATGAGATATTTGCAAATTACCAGGAAAACAAATAGATTCAAAATTTTAAAATTAAAAATTAAAAATTTCAAACACTAGTTTTCTTGTATTTTAATTTGTTTTTTTACTATCCATATCTAAAGGTTTTATCCATATGGTTAATATTCGTGTTTATTTGTTTGAATGTACAACAAATTTTAACGCGCCATCAAGAACATGCATGTCTAGCATCAGCAGAATTTATTAAACATGTCCTACCCATATATATATATATATAAAAAAAAGATCGAAATTAATATATGTATATGAAGGCTGAAGTTAGCTATATATGCCGCCTATATATGCACATGAAAATCCTTCAAGCTTGGGATAATGGAATCTTGCCTCAACCATGGGAATCAATTCCTGTGGGTAGTGAAAGGTTCCCCGAACGATGTCATGTTCACAAATGTCCAATAATCTCTCCATGTCAATATTCAATAATGATCAATAAACTTATTTGATAGTAGGGCCTTCTTTGATTGTACATTGTATATTGATCAATAATGTTGAATAAATAATTCATTGGGAGGGGGTTGCACAAGATAATGCTTGTCTCTATCGTCTCTATTAATTAAGAGATCCAAAAGATCCACTTTTTTTTATCATGCATAATCAAATTTGGATGAAAGTGTTGCCGAATGAAAATAAAGAGTCGTATCACTAGTTGTGAAAGAAGTTTTTGCTTAAGTCAGCCGTTGACTGAGTTATTCTTTTATACGTTAGTTAGTTGGTTTTGCTTTCAAGCTCCCAAAATCATTTTAGTGAACACGATATTCATCACAATACGCAATGCTTAATGAGAGGGGATTTTACAGAGAGAGAGAGAAGGAAAACAAATTATATTGTTTACCCTTAATTTTGATAAATAAAAATATCTGATTAAAGATCAATCTCAGTAAAAGATACAAATTCTTTTAAAGATTCTTTAAAGTGTGCATGTTTAACCATACATATGCATTCATAAACCAGAATAAATCAAGGTTAAATTTCCCGCCGCACTCACAATTGTTAGTTATATATCAATTTTTTTGTCTCTAAGATGCACTTAACTCTGTTAAGGTTTTTTAGTGATAAGTCAATTTTAGCCCTCCTCGAGCCAAAATTCTAGTCTCGCCCTGGTATATTATCAGTGTAAAACAATTTATACTAATATTCAATAATATTTTATTAAATTTATTAAATAATGAGACATTATATCATTATATGGTGATATAAAGTTTTTTAACATTATATGTTAATATATATTCATGAGACTTTATATAATTTTATTTTCTCATAATTAATAAATTTTATATATTTTTTTAAAATAAATAACTTTTATTCAACTTGAGTCAGTATTTATTATTTCTTATCTTTTATGTAATTTATCTAAAATAAAAATATCACGGTAAATTCATTATAAAGATAATATTTGTATAAAGAGATGAATATACTTTTATGTAATTATTTCATTTGATTATACATAAATATTAAATCTAATAAACTAAACATTTAAATATTTTAAATATTTAAACTATAAATATGAATAATATAAATATATTAAATATTTAAATAATACATATCCAATGTAGTAAAGGTACATATATTATTTTTTTAAAAGATAAAAGAAATATTAGTACGTCAACTTTAATATTATAATTTTGAATTACCATATTGGAGAGTGGGATATTATAGAATAAATAGAATGAAAAAAGCAAAAAAGAAAGAGTATAATAAAATTAATATAATAGAAGAAGGAGAAAGAAATTAAGAAAGAAAGAGTCTTTGAGCGGGAAAAATTTATGAGAATGTGATCGTGGGTCGTGGCACTTGTGGACTTTCCTTTTTTTTCATTTGATGATATATAAATATATTAAATATTTAAGTAATACATATTCAATGTAATAAATAAAGGTATAAATTTTATTTAGTTTTTTAAAATAAAATAAATATTAGTATATTAAATAATATATCATGTCTCTGTTAATTAATAAGTCAAAATATAAATTTAATTATAAAAAAATTTTATTATGTGGACAAATTTAATTTTGTAGAAAGAAAGAATATAATAAAATAAATAGAATAGAAAAAAACATTGAGGGGGAAAATTATGAGAATGTGACACGTGGTACTTGTGGACTTTCCTTTCTTAATAGTTATTAATAATTAAAAATATAAATTTAATCATGAATAAAATGTTATTATGAGGACATGTTTTATTTTATAAAAGAAAGAATATAATAGAATAGATAGAGTAGAAGAAGAAGAAAAAAGATAGAAACAGTAAGCTGGAAAAAATTTATAAAGATTAACACGTGGTACTTGTGAACTTTCATAGTAAAAGCTAGAATAGAATAGATGGTGACTTTTTTAAACAAAAAAGTTGAAATCAGTCATATATTATATAGATTTAGGCTATGTCTAGGCTACAAAAATTTAAAAATTGTTGTATTGTATAAAATTATATTTTATCCGTTAAATATAAATTTAAATCAATAAATGATGAATCCTAAAAAAAATTAATGATTAAAATATAGTTGTATATGGTATATATAACAGCTCTTAAACTAATATACCATACTCGAAATCTCAAACTTCCTTTGGATCCAGAGCAAAACGGTATGGCCCCCTTCTTAAGGATTCGTGGATCAAACAAATGTCATCGATCTGCTTCATATATAGAGGGCACCCAATTCCATAGCATTTTGCTCTTAGGTACTCTAAACTTATTTCTTTATAAAAAAAAAAAAATCTATTGTACACGGGTGTAAAGGTGAAAGAAAAAAAAATTAAAAAAATGAGAGAAAAAATAATAATGTGATAAAAATAAAATAAAAATAATTATTAAAAAAGTGAATGTGTGAATATAAAAATTGTTTATTCAGGGAGAAAAAGGTTAATTATTAATTAGCATGAAAAAAAGTCATCCTTATTACAACTTCAAGACAAATCATCAACTGCAGCTAGCAAGCAATTATTATTGGAGAATATATCACATTCTCACTATGACACGTACGTGCTTGCATAAATATTAAGATATAATCATCACAAATAATCACACCTAATTTCACGATCATGTGATTTAGCCCAACAAACTCATCAATCGCGATTTATGTAAGGTGAGAACTCCAGTGCCGGGAGCGTGCGGTGCGCATGGTATCCAATTATGCACGCACTCTTGAATATATAACAAGAGTGTTTTTATCATGATGGGTAAATAAAAAGTGTGTTTTTACGATGATGTCACGATGATGTAATAGTTGACTGTAAAAATTTATATATAAGTGTATGTATTTTTAACAAATTTAAAAAGAGCCCAAAGGATTAGGTTGCAAAAAAACTGGAAATAATAAAAAATGGAAATATTTCCTCCGAAAAACTATTTTAACGTTTCTAATGTTTTGTGTGTTTATTTTTTTATCTTTTCAATATTATATCTTTATTTTATTTTATTATTATTTAATAAAAATTATTATTCATTTCTATTTTTCTGTTTCATTGTATAAAAGTATGAATTAAAGTTTACAATAAATGTGTTAATTTACATTAAATTTAAAGTGTTTTTTTTCAATATATCTTATATCTCTTTTTTTATCTCTCTTATATATTATATTTATCTATTTACTTTTTAATAAAGTGATTTTTTTCAATAAACGTTTTCTCACTTGAGTTTTTTTTAATAAATTGAATATTTTTTATGAACCACGGCCTACGAATATCCTACACGGGAGACAATGTTGTTTCTTTCTTTTTAAATCACTTTAATTTTCTTATTTTATTATCGTTAAATTAAATAATTTCTCTCATTATCCATTTTATTTATTTGTCTCATTACATAAAAACTCAGGTCATTCACAGTGATTTTTGTTTATGAAAACATTATCCTTTACGAGAGTCAGTCCTGCTCCTGTCATTTTTTATTATTTCTTTCTTTTTTATCACACTTACATTTTCTTTTTATTGTTGTTGTTGTTGTTCTTCTTCTTATTCTTATTATTATTATATTAAAATATTTTCTTCCACTATTTGTTCTTATCGTTCTGTTTCATTACAAAAGTGTTTTTTTTCCAATATATCATTTATCGCTCTTTTTTATTCGTTAGTGTTTTTACTTATTATTTATCTTATCTATTCTATTTATCTATTTATTTTCTATCTTAAAAATATTTTCCACAGTACATGTATCACGTTTTCCCACTTGAGTATTTTTATAATTTTTATACTCGTATTAATAAAGTGAATTTTTTATAAATCATAGTCTAGTGGGTATCCTCCACGGGAGGTAGTCCTCCTCATGTGTTTTGAATTCTTATTTTGCACGCAATAAACGTTACATGAGAGGACCCGCGTGGTTAATTTTCATGATTTTTTTAAGGGTTTTGTAATTACTGTTAATTAATTAGCTAAACAGAAGGGAAAATTAATTAAAAATAACAAAAAATAGTTAAAAATTACGAAATTTGTTTTTTGACGGCTCCTAACCATTAGAGACCACGTGGAGAGTTTTCATGAAGAAATTCAAAAGTGCGATTTTGACCTTTTGGACATTTGTGAGTGAGACAAGAATCCTAAACCTAACTAGTAACTTTGATGTGAGGACTCGGCATGCATAGTTGTGTTTTGAATTCTTATTTGAAATTTTGCATGCAGTAAAGGTTACATGAGAGGACCCACGTGGTTAATTTTGTTTTTTATGACTCCTAATATTATACAACCAATGCATGCGCATTTAATATTTTTTTATGGCTCCTTGTTGGGAGAGATATCCCCACCATTATGTGGATGCTCCCAGAAGGATCGAAGATGACTATCTCACGTGGAGAATATTTGTTACTTGTCAAAAAGTCATTTTAACGAAGTGAGAAAACGTGACACATGTACTACAGAAATAATTTAAGATAGAAAACAAATAGAATAGCTAAGAGAGTTAATGAGTGAAAATATTATTGAATAAAAAATAGAGATAAATGATATATTTGAATGAAATCACTTTTATAACGAAACAGATTAATAAGAAAAAATAATGTGAGATTTTTTTAATATAATAATAATTATAATAAAAAGAAAATGAAAGTGTGATAAAAAATGGAAAAAAAAAATTAAAAGGCCATAAGCAAAGATTCCCCTCATGAAAAATTATTCGTGGTTCATAAACAAAAATCACTTTACAAGACATGTGTTTTTATGTAATAAAATAGATAAACAAAAATGAATAATTAATAAAATTATTATAAATTTATAATATAATAAATATAATATAATATATTCCTACCAAACTTCCTATATAAAATAAAAAGCGAATTCGCCTTTTATATATGAAACAGCGAATTCGCTATTATATATATAAAAAGCGAAGTTTTATATATAAAAAACGAATTCGCTTTACATATAAAACAGCGAGTTCGTTGTTTCATATATATAAAAGCGAATTCGCTTTTTATATATAATTCCCTTTTTATATAAGAAATTAGGTAGGATGATTTTATTATATATTATATTATTATAATATTAAAATAATTTCATTAATTATTTATTTATTTTTGTTTATCTATTTTATTATATAAAAACACATGATATGTAAAGTGAATTCGCTTTTTATAACTATAAAAAATAATTCATTTTTTATATTATTATTATTTTTATATTATTATATTATATTATATTATAGCTACAAAAAATGAATTCGCTTTTTATAGCTATAAAAAGCTAATGCATGCTCATTTTATTGAATACATAGTTGTATTTGGAATTATTATTTGAAATTTTGCATGCAATAAATGTTACATGAGGGACCCACGTGGTTAATTTTCATGATCTTTTGAAGGGTTTTGTAATTACACTGAATTTAATTAGCTAAAAAGAAGGGAAAATTAATTAAAAAATAGCAAACATTTGTTAAAAATTACGAAAATTTGGTTTTTGATGGCTCCTAAGCATTAGAGATCACGTGGAGAGTTTTCATGAAGAAATTCAAAAGTGTGATTTTCGGTCTAGTGGACACCTGTGAGTGTTTGACAAGAACCCTAAACCAAACTAGTAACTTTAGTGTGAGAACTCATGCATGCATAGTTGTTTTTTTAATTCTTATTTGAATTTTTTTATGCAGTAAAGGTTACATGAGAGGACCCACCCGGTTAATTTCATGATGTTTTGAAGGGTTTTGTAATTACTGTGATATAATTAGCTAAAAAGAAGGGAAAATTAATTAAAAATAGCAAACACTAGTTTAAAAATTACGAAATTTTGGTTTTTGATGGCTCCTAAGCATTAGAGACCACGTGGAGAGTTTTCATGAAGAAATTCAAAGTGTGATTTTCGGTCTAGTGGACACCTGTGAGTGTTTGACAAGCACCCCTAAACCAAACTAGTAACTTTGGTGTGAGAATTCATGCATGCATCGTTGTTTTTTTGAATTCTTATTTGAAATTTTGCATGCAGTAAAGGTACAGGTTACATGAGAGGACGCATACGATTAATTTTCATGATTTTTTTGAAGGGTTTTGTAATTACTGTGAATTAATTAGCTAAAAAGAAAGGAAAATTAATTAAAAAATAGCAAACATTAGTTAAAAATTACGAAAATTTGTTTTTGATGGCTCCTAAGCATTAGAGACCACGTAGAGAAGTTTTCATGAAGAAATTCAAAAGTGCGATTTTCGGTCTAGTGGACATCTGTGAGTGTGAGATAAGAACCCTAAACCAAACTAGTAACTTTTGGTGTGAGAATTCATGCATGCATAGTTGTTTTTGAATTCTTATTGAAATTTTGCATGCAGTAAAGGTTACATGAGAGGACCCATATGGTTAATTTTCATGATTTTTTGAAGGGTTTTGTAATTACTGTGAATTAATTAGCTATAAAAAGAGGGGAAAATTTAATTAAAAATAGAAAACATTAGTTAAAAATTACGAAAATTTGTTTTTGATGGATCCTAAGCATTATGAGACCACGTGGAGAGTTTTCATGAAGAATTCAAAAGTGCGGTTTTTCGGTCTAGTGGACACCTGTGAGTGTGAGACAAGAACCCTAAACCAAACTAGTAACTTTGGTGTGAGGACTCGTGCATGCATAGTTATTTTTTGAATCTTATTTGAATTTTTTTATGCTGTAAAGGTACACGAGAGGACCCACGTGGTTAATTTTCATGATCCTTTTGAAGGGTTTTGTAATTACTGTGAATTAATTAGCTAAAAGAAGGGAAAATTAATTAAAAATAGAAAACATTAGTTAAAAATTATGAAAATTTGTTTTTTGATGGATCCTAAGCATTAGAGACCACGTGGAGAGTTTCATGAAGAAATTCAAAGTGCCGATTTTCGGTCTAGTGGATACCTGTGAGTGTGAGACAAGAACCCTAAACCAAACAAGTAACTTTGGTGTAAGGACTCGTGCATGCCTAGTTATTTTTTGAATTCTTATTTGAAATTTTTTATGCAAGTAAAGGTTACACGAGAGGACCCACGTGGTTAATTTTCATGATCTTTTGAAGGGTTTTGTAATTACTGTTAATTAATTAGCTAAAAGAAGGGGAAAGTAATTAAAAATAGCAAACATTTGTTAAAAATTACGAAAATTTGGTTTTGATGGCTCCTAAGCATTAGAGACCACGTGGAGAGTTTTCATGAAGAAATTCAAAAGTGCGATTTTCGGTCTAGTGGACACTTGTGAGTGTGAGACCAGAACCCCTAAAACCAAACTAGTAACTTTGGTGTGAGAACTCATGCATGCATAGTTGTTTTTTAATTCTTATTGAAATTTTGCATGCAGTAAAGGTTACATGAGAGGACCCACGCAGTTAATTTTCATGATCTTTTGAAGGGTTTTGTAATTACTGTGAATTAATTAGCTAAAAGAAGGGATAATTAATTAAAAACAGCAAACATTAGTTAAAAATTACGAAATTTTGGTTTTGATGCTCCTAAGCATTAGAGACCCACGTGGAGAGTTTTCATGAAGAAAATTCAAAAAGTGCGATTTTCGGTCTAGTGGGACACTTGTGAGTGTCCAGACAAGAACCCTAACCAAACTAGTAACTTTGGTGGATTGTGAGAACTCATGCATGCATAGTTTATTTATTGAATTCTTATTTGAAACTTTGCATGCAGTAAAGGGTACATGAGAGGGACCCACGTGGTTAATTTTCATGATTTTTTTGAAGGTTTTTGTAATTATTGTGAATTAATTAGCTAACAATTGGGGCATGTCTCTGATCTCAAATGGCTGCGTGGCTCATGACATGGAACGAGTCTCACCCCGGGGGCCTCCCGGTGAAATTTTGTGAATTTTTTTTTCCCAACATGTTAATTACTGGAGGAATGTCACCCAAAAAAATAGAGAAAATCAATGAAATTCACCTGAAAAGTGAAAAAATTGGAAAACTATTTTTCATGGCCCACATATCATTTTTAACGAAGTGAAGAAAGCATGACACAGTTACTGCAGAAACAATTTTAAGATGAAAAATAAATAGAATAGTTAAGAGAGTTAATGGTGAAAACATTACTAAATAAAAAAAAGAGATAAATGATATATTGAATAAAATCAATTTTGTAACGAAACAAATTAATAAGAACAAATAATAAGAATTTTTTTTTAATATAATATAATAATTATACATAAAAATAAATGAAAGTGTCATAAAAACTAAATTAAATGAAAAAAAAATTAAAATATCATGAAAAAAAAATTTCTTTCGTGGAGGATATTGTGGTTCATAAACAAAATATATTTTACATAACATGTATTTTTATATAATAACATAGATATAAATAAATAGATAATTAGTGAATTTATTTTAATATTATAATAAGTATAATATAATATAAATATAATAATAAAATACAATAAAGTGAATTCACTTTTATCGTTATAAAAAGCAAAATTCACTTTTTATATTATTATTATATTTCATATTATATGGATTATAATACTAATATAAGATAATATACCGTTATAAAAAAGCGAATTTACTTTTTATACTATTATTATTTTATTATATTATATATAATATAATAATAATATAAAAAAGCGAATTCGCTTTTTATATTATTATTATATTAGTATCTTATAATATAATATAATATAAACACTAGTATAAAAAAGATTTTTATATCGGTTTAAAAAAAGCTTTTTAAATCGACTGACGAGGCAGTGTAGAAACAGTCAGTATAAAAGTCAGGCACATTTAAATCGGTTGAGTCACCGATGTAATAAGAACTTTTCTAGATTGACGGTATACCACATCCCGATCTAGAAAATGGTCAATATAGTGAAATAGATTCACTTTTTAGATCGGCTGTTTACAATAGCTGATCTAGAAAGTCATTTTTAGATCCGCTATGGTATACACCGATTTAGAATGTCACTTTAAAATCGGATTCTTAAGACTAGTTGATTTAGTAAGTCATTTTAAAATCGGCTACCTTTTAAAGCCGATTTAAATTGACTTTTTCATAATTTCAAAAATGTCACCGCCTCACTTTTTACATCGGTTATTTATAGCCGATTTTGTTACACAAGTGGCCTCACTAACTTCAGAGGGGGGTGAATTAAGTTATTCGATATTATCTATTCTTTTGTCTTAATGAATTATCTTTCCCTAATTATGCTTAAAAAAAACCCTTTTCAAAGATTAAGAATGAATGTTTTACTCTTAATAAAACGAAATTGTAATGCAATAAGTAAACAAGAGTTAAGGGAAAGGAATTTGCAAACACAATTTTATACTGGTTCGGCCAATCCACTTGCCTACGTCCAGTCCCCAAGTATACACTTGAGATTTCCACTATTTGTAAAATCCTTTACAAAGCGATGAATTCTCCAACACCTTGGAACCCTTCCTTGTGTTGAGAACCACCCACATATAAGAGAGGCACCCTCTCTTCAACTCAAAGTATAAGCACAAATTTAATTGATGAGTACAATTGAACTCTCCTTAGAGTAGAAATTACAAGTGAAAAGCCTATAAGAGATCTTAATGATTTGCAAGTGTTTGGCACAAGATCATTCAAAGTGATTTCAAAATATATTTATTTCACATGAAAAAATCTAGTTAAAATTTGAATCTGAGACATATATATATATAAGGATGAAGATGAAACATTGTAATCCTTGATTAAAAGTCATGTCTCTTCAAGATTTTCAAAAACAGAACACTGGTAATCGATTACAAGGGTTTGGTAATCGATTACACAGTTCAGTTTTGCGAACAGTTGTGCCTGAATTTCAAAATTTGAATTTCCTGCACTCTGGTAATCGATTACAGAATTGGTAATCGATTACACAGATCAAAATTTTGAAATTTAAATTCTGGAACATATGGTAATCGATTACACATGTTGGTAATCGATTACCAGTTCAAAAATTTTAATCTTTGAACTGATTTTTAATTTAATGAAAATATTTCTTTAATTTCTTTTTCAGTGCCAAGTTACTCGCAATTGATAAGAGCTCTTATGACATATTATATCTAACTCAATCAAGCTTAAACTAATAAACCTTTGGTTGACTTGATATTGATCTTGATCTTCTATTTATTCTTTGATGCTTGAATTGAATTTAGTTCTTTTCTTCGCCATTGCCTTTCTCATTTCTTTCATTCTTATTGGCATCATCAAAACCTGTAATTAAGGCATCTACAATCTCCCCCCTTTTTGATGATGACAACCATCATTTTAAGGGAAGAATGAAAACAAGAATATTTGCAAGTTAATAATGACCATTCCCCTTATTCTCCCCCTTTATGTTTATCTTTTTAGAGTTCTTGAATTCTTGGGAAGAAAATTATACAAGATCAACTTTAATTGCCTTAAAAAAATTTGTGATCAACAAAATCTTGTCAATAAAGAATTTTGAAAATGTCATTTATTTCCCAAAATGTCATTCATTTTCCCTAATCTCTCCCCCTTTGGCATCAGCAAAAACAATATTAGGCATCCAAGAACAGTTAGGAATTAAAAGTTAAAGAACTAATCAAATATACCAAACATCCATACCACAAAGTATACTGAACAGAATATTACCAAACTAAGTAGAGTATACTAAACAGAGTAAGCATAGTAAGCAAGTACTATCTAAAGTAACGAAACTAAAGTTGGTCTAAAGTAGCCAAACCACAGTGGCGAAAAGCAATACCAAAACAAGTCTAAAGACAATGCCAAATACAAGGCAATAGAACAAAACAGGAAAAGAAACTATGGTGCAAGCAGGATCACCATCAGGACATCCTCTAACCGGGTAAGGCAAGTCTCTAAAGCGTCAATGCGCTCGTCACAATGCAGCCTGAAGTTACGAATTTCATCCAGAATATCAGTAAGAAGAGTAGTAGAAGCATCCTGACGTGGTGGTGAGGGAGTGCGATCATCAGCGTGCATGGTCATCCCGTTTTTCTGAACCCAATACCATCAAGTGTCTTTTGATACTCCAAAGGAGTGAACTGCATTAGCACCAATAGCAATTGGTTCTCTTGATGGGAAGCATGTTCTCATTTGCCAAAGGAACATTGAAGTGAGTCAAGAAAACAGAGTGATTAAATGGGCATAGGGAAGATGAGCATTGGAAACCAAGGCTTTGGACATACGGTGACGAATCAAATGAGCCCAGTTTATTCGCCGTCAGTCAGTAAGGCCACATAATTATAAGGTCTTCCTCAATGGCCTGAGCCAGGTTAGTAGCACAGGGAAGCAAAATGCGAACAATGATGTAGTGCATGATACGATTATCAAACGTAAATGAAGCCAGCAAGAAACGGTGGTCTAAGTCAGCATGCTCATGACTAACCATCCTACGGGCAATGTCAGTACTATAATCTAATTTCCACTCATCTAACTATAGTTCCTTCAAAATTTTCACTTCACTATCAAGATGGGTTATGAATAAAACAGAGAATGATCAATCACTATGGGAATGCGTTTAAACTTCACTATAGATAACTCATCCCTAATCTCCATATTACTATAAACATCTTTACAAATCCGGGTAAGTGGGGCTTTCAAAGACATAAATTCAACAAACCAAAGTTCCTAAATGTCTCAACAGTCAAAGCTTTCATCTTCAAAGATTTTAGGTGTAGACTCTCGGGGTTCAACTGATGCGACGATTCGAAAAAAATGAAGTGTACCTAGTACGTTGCCGGTTGGTGGAAAGAAAGAAAGCAAACGGAAGGGAGTGGGAACTGCCGGAGGTTCGTCGGAGTTGCCGCGGCTTGGTGTGGTAGCGGCCGGAAGCGGCGAGGTCTCTTTGAAGATTCAGCCATGGAGGAGGTTGAACACCGAAATTTATTCGGTGGGTTTTGTAGAGGTATGAAGAGAGGATCGATTTGCAAGAAACGGACTTAATTCCGTTAAGAAATGAAGAAGTTGTGATGTTTTAGAAAATTTGGGGATTAGGGCGCGGTGATGAGAGAGAAAAGAAAACGATGGGAAACTATTCGAGTCTGAAATAACTTACGCATTTATAGTGCTCGCAGACTGGTAATCGATACTCCTTGTGGTAATCGATTACTATGTTTCCAGAAAATGATAAACTGTCGCAGGTAATCGATTACGGAAACCATGTAATCGATTACATAAATATTTGCTCTCGGGTAATCGATTACATCACAGTGGTAATCGATTACGCCAAAAATGGCTCTCAGGTAACTCGATTACTGCACAGTGGTAATCGATTACCACGGAACCCAGATTAGAATCTGAAGGATTCCACGCTTTCTGGTATCGATTACACTTACTCTGTAATCGATTACACACTTCCCAGAATTTTTATTTTGGGTTCTAAAACCATTTTTGATCCTTAAAAGATTTTATGAATCTAAGTTGGAAACATCTAGAATACCTAATTCTCTCCTTATTGCAAAGAAACTGTCCTTAGGTATTGGCTTGGTAAAAATATCTGCAAGTTGTTGTTTAGTCTCAATGACTTCTAGAACACAGTCTCCTTTTTGGACATGATCTCTAAGGAAATGATGTCTAATCTCAATGTGCTGCTGGTTCTAGAGTGTAACACAGGATTCTTAGACAAGTTAATGGCACTTGTATTATCACAACGAATTGGTATGTGATCTATATTTTAAGCCATAGTCTTAGAGTTGTTGTTTCATCCAAAGTATTTGGGCACAACAACTTCCAGCAGCAATGTATTCTGCCTCAGCAGTTGATAAGGCAACACTATTTTGCTTTTTACTATGCCAAGACACTAAAGCAGACCCAATAAAATGACAAGTACCACTGGTACTTTTTCTATCTAGTTTTGCATCCCGCAAAATCGGAATCAGAATATCCTACTAGACTAAAAGGCATATTTTTAGGATACCATAAACCTAAGTTAACAGTTCCAAGCAAATATCGCATAATTCTTTTTACAACACTCAAATGGGATTCTTTAGGGTTAGATTGATATCTAGCACACAAGCATACACTAAACATAATATCAGGTCTACTTGCTGATAAATAAAGAAGGGATCCAATCATACCTCGATATTGCTTTATGTCTACAGACTTCCCATTTTCATCTTTATCCAAGTAGCAAGTAGTGCTCATAGGTGTAGCCATATGTTAGCGTTTCCATTCCAAATTTCTTGAGAAGTTCTTTGCAATACTTGCTTTGGTTGATGAAGATACCATTTTTGGTTTGCTTAATTTGCAACCCAAGAAAGAAATTTAACTCCCCCATCATAGACATTTCAAACTCACTTTGCATGTCATTAGAAAATCTGTGCACAAGTTTCATTAGTAGCACCAAAAATTATATCATCAACATATATTTGAACTAACAGAATGTCATGCATTTTTTCTTTTAATAAAAAGTGTTGTATCAACCTTCCCTCTTGAAAATTCTTTTTCTAAAAGAAATTTGCTTAATCTTTCATACCAAGCCCTAGGTGCTTGTTTCAATCCATATAGGGCCTTTTTTAATTTAAAAAACATGATTAGGCAATTTTTCATTTTCAAAACCAGGAGGTTGTTCTACATACACTTCTTCTTTAATAAAACCATTGAGAAAATGCACTTTAACATCCATTTGATATAATTTGAAATCCACTATGGAAGCATATGCAAGCAACATTCTTATAGCTTCTAATCTAGCTACGGGTGCATAGGTTTCTTCATAATCTATTCCTTCTTCTTGATTATATCCTTTGGCCACTAACCTAGCTTTGTTTCTCACAACTATACCGTGTTCATCTAACTTGTTTCTAAATAACCCATTTCGTTCCTATAATAGGATGATTACTTGGTCTTTCAACTAGATCCCAAACTTGGTTTCTTTCAAATTGGTTTAATTCTTCTTGCCTAGCAATAATCCAATGTTCATCTTTAAGGCTTCATCTATATTTTTAACTTCAATTTTAGAAACAAAAGCCATATTATTGCATATGTCTTAAGAGAATGTCTAGTTGTTACCCCTTTTGATATATCTCCTATGATGTTATCTATAGGATGATCTTTTTAGAGTTCTCCACTCTTTTGGAAGATCCAAGTTTGTTTGGTTTTCTTCTATTATAGGATTTTCTAAATTTTCTATATCTCTATCTTTGTGAACTTCTTCATTTATGTGAGTATTTTCTAGATTTTCTACAATATCATCAATTATTTCTTTCTAGGATAAGATGTGCTAGACTCATCAAAAAGCTACATGTATAGATTGTTCTATTGTCATAGTTCTCTTGTTATATACTCTATATGTTTTACTATTCAATGAGTATCCAAGAAATATCCCTTCATCTGATTTAGCATCCAAATTTCCTAAATCTTCTTTTCCATTATTTAGAATAAACATTTGCATCCAAAAATATGAAGATGAGAAGATATTTGGTTTCTACCATTGATAATTCATAGGGTGTTTTCTTTAAGATTGGTCTAATTAGAGCCCTATTCATTGTGTTAACAAGCAGTATTTACTGCTTCTGCCCAAAAATATTTGGAATATTAGAATCATTAAGCATGTTCTTGCTAGTTCTTCTAGTGATCTATTTTTCCTTCAACTACTCCATTTTGTTGTGGAGTTCTAGGGGCAGAAAAATTATGTTCTATGCCATTTTCATCACAAAACATATCAAAGTTTTTATTTATAAACTCCCCTCCATGATCACTCCTAATGGAAGCTATTTTAATATTTTTCTTATTTTGAATCATTTTTGCAAATTTTCTAAAGGTATGAAATGCATCACTCTTATTTGCAAGAAATAAAGTCCATGTAAATCTAGAAAAATCATCTACTATTACAAGAGCATAATAACTACCACCAAAACTCATAGTTCTAGATGGACCAAAGAGATCCATATGTAAAAGTTGTGAAGGCCTAGTGGTTGATACTATGTTCTTAGTTTTAAAAGAGACTCTTACTTGTTTACCTTTTTGACAAGCATCACAAAGTTTGTCTTTTTCAAATTTTATTTTAGGTAAACCAACTAAGTCTTTTGAGACTAATTTATTTAAATGATCCATGTTTATATGAGCTATTCTTTTATGCCACAACCAAGATTCATCATTTTACTAATAAGGCACTGGTTATGATTTGTAGTATTATCTAATTTTATCTTATATACATTATTTATTCTATATCCTATATACTTAATGTTTTTGTCATGTTAGATTCAATAACACAACATTGTGAGTCAAATGATACAAGAATCCTTTATCACATAATTGACTAACACTAAGGTAAGTTATGCTTGACCATCAACAAGTAAGACATTTTCTATGGAGGTTGAGGAATGTGTACCTATTTTTCCAATTCCCAAGATTTTACCCTTGTTGTTATCTCCATAAGTGACATGTCCACTATTCTTTAGTGTGATGTCCATAAGCTTTGAACCATCCCCGGTCATGTGCTTGGAGCATCCACTATCGATGTACCAAGTATGCTTCATGGAATCCTACAAGCACAATTATTTAATTTTGGTACCCAAACTTTCTTTGGGTCCTTGATGTTAGTTTTAATCAAAGATCCTTTTGGGATCCACATCATGTTTTTGAGATTTGTAGAGTTCTTTCTAAAATAACAATTTGATGCACTATGACCCTTCTTTCCACAATAAAAGCATGTTAAGAATGGAGAACTAGAAGATTGAGCCATTACAAAGAAATTCTTATAACTCTTTTGTTGAGTTTGAGGATTATATCCTAATCCTTTGTCAAACACACATCTTTGATTTCCTAAAATAACATCTAAATTATTTT
Source organism: Sesbania bispinosa (assembly GCA_026901365.1). NCBI lineage: Eukaryota > Viridiplantae > Streptophyta > Magnoliopsida > Fabales > Fabaceae > Sesbania > Sesbania bispinosa. Next base: position 793,426 of record QLOH01000439.1, read on the forward strand.
TACCATAAGTGAATTTTGCAAGAGTATTCAACTTTTTAATTTCTTCTTGATGTTTTAGGCATGATGTGCATGGATGAGTTTGTTTAATTTTCTAAATCAATGAAAACATAAATTTTCATTTTCAGAATTCACTACTTTAAGTTCATTTTTAAGATTATCTAATTCTTAATTAATTTGTAATTTCTTTCTCAAGTTTTGTAGTAGTTTTCTTATAAGATGAAACTAATTTTGCTAACTTAAATGATTCTTTATGTAAATCATTAAATGCTTCTTGTAATTCATCAAATGAGATGGATGCATTGTTGTTAGAAGATGTTACCTCTTCTTCACTTTCGTAGTCTTTGGCCATAAGTCCTAGGTTGAGTTTCATTTCTGAGTCACTGGAGCTTAAATCATTGTCATCCCATGTGATGTAGGCTTTCTTTTTCTTATCTTTGAAAGTCTTCTTGTTTGATTTTTCCATTCTTTCTTGTATATGGACATCAATCTTAGATGCCCTGGTTGGTTGCATTCAAAGCATTTTTGTTGATTGAGTGTCTTCTCCTTCTTCTTTGTGTTAGGTATAGGTTTCTTCTCTTGTTTTTGTTTCTTAGAAATTATTGAATCTTTTGACAAATAGACTAAATTCTTCGTCATCGTCCAATCTCATCTTCTATGATCTCTCTTCTTCATGGATAGATGATGATGAAGCTTTGAGAGCAATGCTTTTCTTACTTCTATCATTTTCTTCATTTTGATTTAGTCTTATCAACTCCAACTCATGTTCTTGTAGTTTTCCAAATAGCGAGTGGAGAGTCATGGTTGTAAGATCCTTTGATTCTGCAATCGCTGTACTTTAGGCTGCCATTGCCTACTTAAACATCTCAAAACTTTGTTAATCAAATCTTCATTTGGAAAACTTTTCCTAATGATGCAAGATGATTAACTATATGAGTGAATCTCTTTTGCATGTCTTGTATGCTTTCATTTTGATTCATTCTAAACAGTTCATATTCATGTGTGAGGGTGTTTATTCTAGATCTTTTGACATCACTTGTTCCCTCATGAGTTACTTCTAATGTATCCCACATCTCTTTAGCACTTTACATTGACACTCTAAAATATTCGTCTATCCTAATGCAGATGTGATTATGTTTTTAGCCTTAAGGTTGTATTGAACTTTCTGTCCTCACTCCATTGATCCCTAGGTGTTATCTTAACTTCTTCTCCTAGTTGCATAGATGGAACAAAAGGTCCATTTTCTACAGCATCCCATACATTTAGATCAATAGACTCTATGAAAATTTGCATCCTAGATTTCCAATAATGAAATCCTTCTCCATTAAAACAGGGGGTCTATTAAAGAGTTTCCTTCACCGAAAAGAGAATTGGATGAGGCCATACTTAATCTTGAGGCTTTAATCCTTAACAAGATGCAAGCTCTGATACCACTTGTTAGACAAGTGGCCTCACTAACTTAAGAGGGGGGTGAATTAAGTTATTCGATATTATCTATTTTTTGTCTTAATGAATTATCTTTCCCTAATTATGCTTAAAAACCCTTTTCAAAGATGAAGAATGAATGTTTTACTCTTAATAAAACGAAATTGTAAATGCAATAAGTAAACAAGAGTTAAGGGAAAAGAAATTGCAAACACAATTTATACTGGTTCGGCCAATCCACTTGCCTACGTCCAGTCCCCAAGTATACACTTGAGATTTCCACTATTTGTAAAATCCTTTACAAAGCGATGAATCCTCCAACACCTTGGAACCCTTCCTTGTGTTGAGAACCACCCACATACAAGAGAGGCACCCTCTCTTCAACTCAAAGTATAAGTACAAATTTAATTGATGAGTACAGTTGAACTCTCCTTTAGAGTAGAAATTACAAGTTGAAAGCCTATAAGAGATCTTAATGATTTGCAAGTGTTTGGCACAAGATCATTCAAAGTGATTTCAAAATATATTTATTTCACATGAAAAATCTAGTTAAAATTCGAATCTGAGATATATATATATAAGGATGAAGATGAAACATTGTAATCCTTGATTAAAAGTCATGTCTCTTCAAGATTTTCAAAAACAGAACACTGGTAATCGATTACAAGGGTTTGGTAATCGATTACACAGTTCAGTTTTGCGAACAGTTGTGCCTGAATTCAAAATTTGAATTTCCTGCACTCTGGTAATCGATTACAAGAATTGGTAATCGATTACACAGATCAAAATTTTTGAAATTTAAATTCTGGAACATCTGGTAATCGATTACACATGTTGGTAATCGATTACCAGTTCAAAAATTTTAATCTTTGAACTGATTTTTACTTTATAAAATATTTTTTTAATTTCTTTTTCAGTGCCAAGTTACTTGCAATTGATAAGAACTCTTTTGACATATTATATCTAACTCAATCAAGCTTAAACTAATAAACCTTTGTGTTGACTTGATATTGATCTTGATCTTCTATTTATTCTTTGATGCTTGAATTGAATTTAGTTCTTTTCTTCGCCATTGCCTTTCTCATTTCTTTCATTCTTATTGGCATCATCAAAACCTGTAATTAAGGCATCTACAGATTTAAAAACTCGTTCAAAATTCCTTATTTTGTAATAGTAAATTAAGCGAATTCGCTTTTTACCGTTATAAAAGCGAATTCGCTTCTTATATATTATTAAATTAATTATATTATTTATTATTATTATATTATATTATATGTGGAGGGTTTAACTTACACTGGTGTAAGTTACACCAAGTTTTACACTGCTAATAACTCTAGATCGAATGTGTTTTATTAATCCAACCGTTGTATTATATTTATTCATTATCTTGATTATCTGTGTAAAATTTCATAAAATTTGAATACTAATAGACTGATAATCAAATGGTTCATTTTTTCATATATTTCAAATGTATATATGACGTTAATTTTGAGACATCTCAATGACATATCAAATAATTTCGGATTAATGTAAAATTTATATGTATGATCTATATGATAGTAGCTTTCAATCCAACGGTGGATTACTTAATATAATAATCTGCTAAAAAGTTATTCAATAGTGTAATACTTGGTGTAACTTACAATGGTGTAAGTTGAACCCTCCTCATATTATATTATATTATAGCTATAAAAAGCAAATTCGTTTTTTATAGCTTTCATTTTTTTATATTATTATTTTTTTATATTATTATATTATATTATGTTATATTATAGCTAAAAAACGAATTCGTTTTTTATAGTTATAAAAAACGAAATCGGTTTTTATAATTCACTTTTTATAGCTATAAAATGTGCATGCTCATTTTATTGAATGCATCGTTGTGTTTTGAATTATTATTTGAAATTTTGGATGAAGTAAAATTTATATGAGAGGACCCACGTGGTTAATTTTCATGTACTTTTGAAGGGTTTTGTAATTAGTGTGAATTAATGAACTAAAAAGAATGGAAAATTAATTAAAAATAGCAAACAATAGTTAAAAATTATGAAATTATGTTTTTGAAGGCTCCTATCCATTAGAGACGACGTGGAAAGTTTTCATGAAGAAATTCAAAAGTGCGATTTTCGGCCTTCTCGACATTTGTGAGTGAGACAAGAACCCTAAACCTAACTAGTAACTTTGATGTGAGGACTCATCCATGCATAGTTGTGTTTTGAATTCTTGTTTGAATTTTTTCGGGAACAATTTTAAGATAGAAAATAAATAGATAAATAAAATAGATAAGATAGATAATAAGTAAAAACATTAATAAAAAAGGAGACAAATGATATATTGGAAAAAAAAAACCACTTTTATAATGAAACAGATTAATAAGAACGAATAGTGGGAGAAAATATTTAATGTAATAATAACAATAATAACAAAAAGAAAATGCAAATGTGATGAAAAAGAAAGAAATAATAAAATATGGCATAAGCAGGACTAGCTCCCGTAAAGGATAATTTTTTCATAAACAAAAATCATTATGAATGACATGAGTTTTTATGTAATAAGACAAATAAATAGAAATGGATAATGAGAGAAATTATTTTAATTTAATAATAATAATAAAAGAAAATTAAGTATGATTTAAAAAAGAAAAAAAGAAATGACAGGAGGAGGACTACCTCCCGTGGAGGATACCCAGTAGACTATGATTCATAAAAAATTTACTTTATAAATACGAGTATAAAAATTATAAAAATACTCAAGTGGGAAAACGTGGCACATGTACTGTGGAAATAATTTAAGATAGAAATAATAGATAAATAGCATAGATACGATAATAATAAGTAAAAACACTAATGAATAAAAAGAGCGATAAATGATATATTGAAAAAAAAAAAGACACTTTTGTAATGAAACCAAATTAATAAGAACAAATAGTGGGAGAAAATATTTTAATATAATAATATTAGTATTAATAATAATAATAAAATGCAAATGTGATAAAAAAATAAAGAAATAATAAAAAATGACAGGAGCAGGACCGACTCCGTAAAGGATAATGTTTTTCATAAACAAAAATCACTGTGAATGACCTGAGTTTTTATGTAATAAGACAAATAAATAGAAATGGATAATGAGAGAAATTATTTTAATTTAGTAATAATAATAAAGAAATTAAATTGTGATTTTTTTTTAAAAAAAGAAACCAACATTGTCTCCCGTGTAGGATACTCATAGACCGTGGTTCATAAAAAAGATTCACTTATCTAAAAAAACTAAAGTGAGAGAAAACGTTATTGAAAAAAAAAAATCACTTTATTAAAAAGTAATAGATAATATAACATATAAGATGATAATAAACATAAGAGATAGGATGATATATTGAAAAAAAAACACTTTAAATTTATTGCAAATTAACACATTTATTGTAATTTTTAATTCATACTTTTATACAATGAAACAAAAAAATAGGAATGATAATGAAGTTTTTATTAAATAATAATAAAATAAAGTTATGATATAAAACTGAAAAGAAAAAAAAAATAAACAACACAAAACATTAGAAACGTTAAATAATTATTCGGAGGAAACATATCCATTTTTTATTATTTCCAATTTTTTTGCAATCTAAATCCTTTGGGCACTTTTTAAATTTGTCAAAAGTAGATACACCTATGTGCAAGTTTTTTCAGTCAACCATGATGTCATCATGACATCATCTAATTGGACAGGTGTCCGCTCCCTATTCGCACACGTCTCACATGGGCACGCTACCTAGCCACATCAACCGGCACCATAGAATTTACCTTTATGTAAACTACTACAATTGTACATTACAGCCACATTGTCAGTTATACCAACGAAGCAAACATCCTGATAAAGGGAAAAAGAAATTATAAAATGAAAATGGAAAATACAAACAACTAAACGATAAAGGGGTCCTCAAAAATGTTTCTTGTACATCAAAACATTCAACGCCTTTAACATTGGCACAAATGCCCTTCGCGCCCTATTTTTTAACCCCAACCAACTATTTCTTTTATTTCCAAAAATGTATATTACTTTCCAAATACAATAAAAACTTTTAACTCTTTTGTCATTTACTTAGCATTTTTAAATAATATTTAATATCATGAATATGATGTAATATTTATTAAAATATTTTATTCGTATTTATTTACAAGAAATCATTATTCAATGATAACCACATTATAAACCGTGCATTCAAACCACTATTAACCATCATTCTGTCATATTAACCACTAATGTACACATATTAACCATGTATATCCATTTGTATCATCTTTCTGATAGTTTAAACCGCATTTAGTTTCCTATAATAGTGGTTAATATGGTGTACATTTAGTGGTTAACATTTTCATTAAACATGATTAACCAATATTTCTCAGGTTTTTAGTTTTGCTTATTATTAACCATAATTATGTCATATTAACCACTAATGTACACCAATATTAACCAATACCAACTTCTTTTGTAACATCCCACTGTTAGAGACTTTAATTTATAGGAAATCATAACTTGAATAGGATGAAGTAGGAATTGATATGGGGAGAAGCATAAGAGGCAAAATTAGAGTCTCATGCATCAGGGTTTTCGCTCAAGCGAGTAGGTCTCGCTCAAGCGAATTATGCAGCAAAAACTATAGGATTCTGGTTTTGCAAGTCTCGCTCAAGCGAGAATACAGGACACAAAATGTGTTGCTCTCTGGATTATTTTCACTCAAGCTAGCAGTTCTCGCTTAAGCGAAAATATTCCAGAGAGAGTGTATTTTCGTGGGCATTCTCGCTCAAGCTAAATGGTCTCGCTTGAGCTAGAATGACCATCTCGCTTGAGCGAGAAGACGGTTTACAACATTTTTAAAACACGATTGCAGGTTATTTCCCACTCAGTTTCTCTTCCGTTTTTCGTTCTTCCAGAGAGAGAAATAGAGGTTTTAGTGAGAGAATGCCCTAGTGAAGGTTAAGAACGATTTCTACTCATCCAAGATCAAGTCCCCCATTAATCTACTCACCTCCAACGCTTCCTATCTTTCGTTCGTTCTTCATTTTCTCAAACATCAGGTGGGTGTGATTGTCTGTTTCTTTGTTGTTTGAATTTCAGAGCATGATCCCTTATCCTTCTTTCCCTTTCTTTCATTGAATCATGATGTGTATGTTAGGTAGTGTAAATGTGATGGTTGTTTGGTATATGATTTACGTGAACCATAAGATAGGAGACTTAGATGAGTATGGGTAGCGATCTTTAAGCATGTTCATATATGATCATGGGCCTTTGGCCATCACAGTTATGCATTATGAGTTAATTCTCACAGGGCTTACAGCCATTTCAGAGCCTCCGGGCTAATTCAGGGGTCTTCGAACCATCTCAGGCTTTCGGGCAATCATGTTTAAGCAAGACGAGGCGAACTCATCGACCTCTCGGCCAAGGGGAAGATGGGGAACCCTTAATCATGATAATAAATCAAGTTATGTGTACATCATATTCAGATAAAATTTAATCTCAGGTTTCCCTGGACGACGGTCCTTGGATTCATGGCCGAGCGCTCAATCACAATCATGTTACAGTGAAAAGACCCCGGGTGTCGGGTTACAACACTTCACATACATGCTTTTATCAACTTTATTATTATTTTGTGTTGTGTTTGATTGATGTGAAGTTGTTATTTGATTATAATGGTTGTTTGAGAAGCATGATAATTGCCTGTATGTTCCCCTGGAGTGTCTTTGTTCATGCCCACTGGGATGTTGGTCTCACCCCATTCCGTGGAAACAATATTTCAGTTGTGCAGGATACTCCTCAGGATGGAGATGAATCAGTAGGAGCTATATGGCATGGATAGTTTAGCACTTTGTTATGTTCTATGTACTTAGATACTGTTATGTTTTGTTGGATAATTGTATCGACTGGAGCCTGTGTGGCGAATATAGATTATGGTATTTATTTGTTCATGTATGAAATTTTTGGAGCTTTAGTAAGTGTTGGATTACTTAAGCGAATGATGTGTATGCCGATACACGAAATGAACGAAATGATTTCACGAATTTGGAAATAGTGCTCCCAACAGACACTATTTCTGAATTTAGAAATTAGTACGTTACATCTTTCCTTTCTAATAGTTTTAACCACATTTGGTATGTCATTAACCTCTTTATCAAACATGTTTAACAACCATTTCTCAGGTTTAGTTTTGCTTCTTATTAACCATAATTATGTCATATTAACCACTAATGTACACCATATTAACCACGTATACCCATTTCTTTCCTTTCTTATAGTTTTAACCACATTTGGTTTTCCATTAACCTCTTTATCAAACATGATTAACCACAATTTCTCAGGCTTAGTTTGCTTCTTATTAACCATATTTATGTTATATTAACCACTAATGCACATCATATCAACCACGTATATACCCAATTGTTTCCTTTGTGATAGTTTTAACCACATTTGGTATTGCATTAACCTCTTCTTGACACATGATTAACTCCAATTTCTCAGTTTTTTACTTTTACTTCTTATTAACAATAATTATGTCATATTAATTATTAATGTACACCATATTAACCACGTATACCCACTTGTTTTCTTTCTGCTACTTTTAACCACATTTACTATTCCATTAACCTCTTCTTCAAACATGAATAACCACAATTATTCAGATTTATTTGTGAGTTTGGATTCCTATTTTGTAGGACACAATCGTAAATTAAAAATGACACACTCATTATTCGTCAAACAAATTTCCCTATTTTAATCATCATAATTAAAGGTTCGATTTTGGCTCGTGCAATACGCTTTGAACTTTCGCGCGTATTTTTTTTATTTGCAATTTTTTTTAAAGCACATCACGATAAAATAGGCCACGTCGAGGCTAACTCAGCGTAGTGTACAAATTATGTACATTGTTTGATGTACAAGAAACATTATTCCAAACTTACACGCGCGCGCATACACACACACACACATATATATATATATATATATAACTGTAAGCGCTCTCTCATCACACTATTACGTACTGTTACTTGGAAATAGTCATAAACCTTATCTATACTAGCATATAAATTTTGATCAGGGCCGGCCAACTTCAGGCCTCCCATATTACAAGACCTCAATTTTTTATATATATTTTACATATTAAAGTTTAGGATAAAATATTTTTGTAATTTATGTAAAATATTTAATTTTGGTTCTCATAAATTAAAATTGGTATATTGAATCTCTCTTTTTTTTAAATCATTCCAAATTAGTTTTATAATGTGTTTTTTAGTTTTCAGTATTTCTTATCAGGTGTATTTTTAGTCACTAACAAAATGGGTGCTAAGGATTAATTCGAGGTGATTTTAAGAAAAGAGAAACTCAACACATTAATTTTTAATTATGAGAACCAAACCCAATATATACTTAAATTTTAAGGATTGAAACATAGTTTACCCAAAATTTAATAAAATCTTTATATCATATATGAAAATATTACTAATTATTAGTTAATAAATTAAAATTAAATATAACTACTTGATTTTTAAAATAAATAAAAATTTTAATTAATTTAAATTTCTTTCTTAAAATAGACTCATATTTTTTTTAAAAAAATATATGTTATTTTTTATCTTTTATCTCTTAGAATAAGATTTTTGGACTAGCCTGATTATGATGATATATAAAGTTGCATAACTTCTGAGTTGATATATCTCTTGTTTAATTCAATGCGGAAAGAATCTATAATTATACAATCCCATAGGTATTTTAATATTTTTTCACTATTCATTCAATTTATTACAATATTTATTAATTATTTTATTATTGTTACTACTTTTTGTTATCAAAAGTCGTGTCATCTTTTTTATTTAAAGTAAAATTGTTTAAGATGCAGACATTGATACAGATAAATTTGATGAGATTAATTTCGAAGTTTGGATGTGGTATTATAACAAATATGTTGATTTACATCTATCTATAATCTATAATTATACAATCCTATAGGTATTTTAATATTTTTTTCACTATTCATTCAATTTATTACATGGCTTAAATAACTTTTTAGTCCCTGTAAAATATATGGTTTTTTGCTTTTGGTCCTTATAAAATTATTTTATTCTTTTGGTCCTCATAAAATTCAGAAACTTTGAAAAAAGTCCTTATTGCCACTTGTCATGCATCCAACCATGCCACATAAGTAATCATGTTGAGGTGGCATATGATGTGGCGTGTCTAGATGCATGACATATCATCAAAAATGATAATAAGGACCATTTTCAAAATTTTCAAATTTTATGAGGACCAAAAGAATAAAAATATTTTTATAAGGACCAAAAGAAAAACCGAATATTTTACAAGGACAAAAAAGTTATTTAAGCCTATTTTACTACTTTTCTGTCATCAAAAGTCGTGTAATATCTTTTATTCAAACTAAATTATTTAATTTATAGATACTGATACGCATGAGTATAAATGTATTTGTTGAGATTGATACTAAAGTTTGGATGTGGTAATATAATAAAATATGTTAATTTACATCAACTTTATTGTGTATTTTCCTAATATTTTATTTACATTAAAATTGTTTAATTTGTAGATATTGATACACATGAATACAGATATATTTGTTAAGATTGATACTAAAGTTTGGATGTGGTAATATAATAAAATGTGTTAGATTTACATCAAATTTATTATGTATTTTCCTAATATATTATTTAGGGTGTTCATTGGTTTGGTTCAATCCGACAAACCTGATAAACCTTAAATCATACCGAACCAATCTGATTGGTTTGGATTTTTTTTTAGCTAAATCAGGTTGGATCCGAACCGAACCAATCAAACTCGTCAATGATTGGTTCTGGTACGTAATGGATTAAAGATACTGGATTTGTTACTCGAACCGAACCAAACCACCCTAAATAAAAAAATTGTACTAAAATAAAAAAAATGGAAGAGATGAGAGATTAATCATCAACATACACATGAGTACAAATTTATTTGTTGAGATATTATTTAGGGTTTAGGGTTTGCTACATGGAACAATGATTGTTAATATGTTAGAGTGTTCTGATACTTTATCTTTATATATCAATATATAAAGCAAAATAAAATAACAAAACAATACATAGAGTTGGTAACTCGGGATTCCTACATTTAGTCTTACGATGTGATATAATGATGATATCCTTTTAAAGTCTTACCAGTGTCACATCGACTAAAGCAAACCCAGGTGGATATACACAATTTTACTATAAACATTCACTAGATCCTATATATTACCACCTGAGTTCCCTATAACCTATATCATTTAGTTAGATTGTATTTCTACTATCGCACCATCCACATATACACAAAAATTCAATTTAAAAAAATCAATATTCTCACCATTCTATCGAAATCAATTTCTTAAGTGATCTCGTACATTGCACCGGTTATACACTAGTAATTTACAACGTAACAGGGTTTGGAAACAGTAATGGCCACTTGAAATTCTACCAAATTAAGATGAAAAACTTTAATGTGGTATCTTGGCTACAATAGAAAAAACCTTTTCAAAAAGTAGATTGAGGGTTGATATGATGTACTCCATGTGCACAGGTCAAAAACAATAAATTCTTCACATGTTTACAAAGTGTTCGTAGAACAACTGTCTTATGATATTTGCCTCCTTTTATAATTAGATTCTCTAATATGGCTTGATAGACCGGTAACATGAAACTGATAAATGCTTTCCAAAAAGATCTCTCACTTATCCAAATGCCTCGAATTTCCTGCTTTAATTTCATTTCATGGCGATTTAGAAGAATCAAAATCTTTTAATAATATAAATCAGATTTTTTTTTTAAAAAAAAAAGATTTCCAGCAATGTCTTTTTTATTTACATTTGGTTTATTTACTACTGTTATAATATTATTTTTAATTATCAAATTGACAAATTTCACTTGTCCTACTCAACAAAAAAGGAAAGATCAACACGAAATTTCATTTGTCCTTTTTTATTGTCAATATCGTATTTTGAATATGACTTTTAAAAATTGATAATAATATTACATAAATTCGAGAAAAGGAGTCATAAATCTTATACGTGAGAATAAAAAAAGAATCATTTACTTTTTGCTATCAAAATGGGATTATAAGAAAGGGAAGTTTATTTTAAAAAAGGGACAAGATAGAAAGACGAGAAATGAAGGAACCAAAAAAGAATTCTTTAAAGAGGCCAAAAGGTAGGAAAAAGAATTTCTAAAAGATAAAAAATAAAAGGCTTTTAAAACACAAAAAAGGGAGGATCGAGAAGAAAAGAAGAGGGAATTATCATATGTTTTAATTTCTTTTCAAATCCAAATTAAGTAGTACGTGTTTCTATTGTCTCATTAATTTGAGGTTGTAAATGTGTGATGTGCTTGGAAAGTTATGCTCTTGATTTGTTTTTTATTTTATGGCATGTATATGGTTAATCGTGCTAGATTTGATTTGATTCAATTGTCATTTTGTTTTAGTGGTTGTTATGGTTGGGGAATTAATTTGTAGCTAGGGGAATAATGTTATACAACTCGCTAGTAGATTATTAACTTAATTGAAATATTGAATTATAAATATTCATTAGTTTAAGTGGTAGATATTTGAGTAAGGTCTCAAGTTGAGTTTTGTGGATGGGAAGAATCTCAGCTATGAGAACTAGTCCCACCATGTGGATGTTTCCAGCTCAAACAGGATTACCTCCTGTGAGATATATATTTGTGATTTAAACCAAAAAATAGTAAATCATTTTAGTACTAGCTATAATATTAATTCAAATAATAAATAACGTTTTCTTCTATTGCATTTTTACACTCTTTTATTAGCCCCTTAAAATGATATAAATATATAAGAGTCAATACTAGTTATAAGGAAAGAAATGAAATTCTTAGTAATATAAACATATATTTAGACTCATTCTCATTGACCACCAAGCACATGGATCAACTGGTAAGGGGTTATTTCGGCTTAACCAGTGGTCTCGAGTTTAAGCCCTAGGTATGCAGTCGTGTTAAATACTAGGAGGGATGAGAAATGGGATTGCCTCCCCTGATTCTATCTTATTTATTATTTTTTATCAATCTCACAATTAATTTTAATTAAGGCCCGTTGGGTGGAAAAAATATGATATGATAGGATGTGATAGACGAGTTGGATAGAAACATGATAGGATAAGAGCATGATAAACTCTTATCTTATCCTATGTTTGAAGCACACAGGGATAAGAAGGCGAATAACATTATTTTATCTTATCATACATTTGAAATGGACAGATAATGATAGGATAAGATATAAAAACATTGATATTACGAAATTATCGTTATTACAAAATTAAATTTTATTTTATTTTATTTTTGACTTTTCAATAAGCACACATAAATAAAAAACTATTTATTTATGAAAAAATATTTAAATTTAATAAAAAAATAATATAATTATTAAAAACAATATCAAAATTATCATAAAAATAGGAGAGAGAGGATAGAGAATGGAAGGGAGAGAGGGGAAAGAAAGAGAGGAAGTGGAGAGGAGAGAGAGGAGAAAGGGAGAGGGGGAGAGGAGAGAGGAGAGATAGGGGAGAAAGAGAGGGAGTGGAGAGAGATAGAGGGAGGAGAAAGGAGAGGGAGGGAGGGAGAAAGAGAGCACAGATGAGAAAGAAATTTTTTTATCATATCCTATCACTCTGTAACTCAGCCCCCCCTTAGGATAAGAATTACACTAGGAGAAAATGATAGGATAGGCCACATGATAGAGTTATTATATCTTATTGGTGCAACAAACACATAATAAGTGATAGGATATGATAAAGTTATCAGATCCTGTCTTTTATCCCATCCACCAAACGGGCCCTAAATGTATTCTTACTTTCGTTGTTTACTTTTAGAGTTTAATTACTATACACAGGCAATGTAAAAAAAAATTTACACGGTCATCCAACGATGTGTTACCACATCAATTAATGATTATGACACCTCATGTGTTATTAAACTCAATAAATAATAAAGCAGCACATCATTAAATGACTGTGTAAAATAAATTTACATTATTAGTATATACTTATTAATTCCTTACTTTTATTTATGACTCTAAACTCTTGGCCTTAATGAATTTCTTTTCTTATTTATTTCTACCATATCAATTTCACAATCAATATTTAATGCAATATTTATCTCCTTTCCAATAATAATCTCGTTAAATATTGTTAAAGAGATTCTCATTTTCTATATTTTCCATAATAACATCATAAATGAGATTTAGATTTTTTTTTCGTTAACATGTTATCATGCCCCTTAAGCTAGTGGGTGAATGTGATTTTTTTAATAGAAGGGTTCTATCAAGTGGATCTCGGTAATGGTGTCAAAATTTTGACAGTTATCAAATTTACACAAAATTATAATTATAAATAGTTGATTTACAAACTACTTTACAGTAAAAGGGTACAAATTAGGTCGAACCTTGAAATCCACTTAAATTAGTCTTTCTTGGGGAATTTTTTTTCGGTGTACAATGAAAGCAATGGGGTTTGAACCTAGAACCTCATGTTAAACTACCCAAACTTCCAATCACTCATTATGCCAAAAAAGGCCTTCAAGGGCGCTCCCGTGCATCATAAAAGGGCGCTTCTGTGCTCACTAATAGAAACTGCTCTTGTTTGGTCATTAAAAGGAGGGCGTGCGTAGAAACGCCCTGCCAGAAGCCAAAAGAGGGCACTTAAAAAAACATGGAAGCGCCCTCGTGTAGCGTCTTCATGGGAGGGCGCTTCCCTGGAGCGCCCTCCTTAAGCACAGGAAGTGCTTATGGAAGGCACTCCAGGGAAGCGCCCTTGTTGTCTAAAACAAGGGCGTTCCAAGGAAGCGCCCCTCCTTTTATTTATTTATTTATTTTCAGTTTTTTTACTTTTTAAACCACTTTATCCTCTGTTCATTCAAGTTTTTCCAATTTATAAAACACCTGTAAAACTCCATACCAGCAGCCAGAATGCATCATTGAAACTAATGTCAATAGTTTTGCATAGAATATGCTTAACAACTCTAGTCATCTAAACTATAAAATTTTGGCAGAGTTTCCTCTGTTTATTTAACATTTCCCAATTTATCAAACAGCTGTAAAAGTCCATACCAGCAGCCAGAATTCATCAGTCAAAGAGTTATTACCAGTCAAGAATTTAACATGAAAATATACACAATTTACATAACTTGTCATTAATATATAACTTTGTTCAACATTTTCACACTATGTACATGTTTACTTACCCTCATAATGTACAAATCAATTACAAACAAGTGGTAACTACATGTTTTGCCCATTCTTCTCGAACCTCATTAAGCTGCTCCGTTGTGTAAGTTGAGTTTCGGTATTGAGCAAAGTACTGTAAAAGGCAAAAATTGATTTCAATAAATAAAGTAGTAAATGAGAGTTAAAAAAACTTAATTGCTATCACAAGTCATAATTACCTCTTTATGTATTGTTAGTGTGTTTTGATTAATGATCTCCTTCATAAAACACATTACAAAGAGCCCACAATCATCGTTGTTTGTTTGGGTCGGACACTACAAGTATAATTAAATTAAAATAAAAAACACTTATGCGCTTAAACATGAAGAAAGACAATGTTGTATGTGCAATATATTACCTTAATGCGGTACCATATGGGATCAGGGATAATCCCACTCCTTGATTCCGGGAAACCGCTCAACTTTCTATATTGTTTAAAAGAACTAAACCAATATAACAAATAAATTGTATAAGAACTCTTAACAATGTAAGTGTGATAGTATAATTTATTTGGACATGGAATACTTACTTATCAATCATTGTCTTCATGGGTTCATAATGTTTTGGATCATTATACAAGGAGTCCAAAAAGTAAACCTTGCCAAAATCCCTTAGACTCAATGCAAGAAGAACCCAATGTCGCCTACAACCACATTGTAAGTTATGTCAAATATATAGTTTTTTTAAAAACAATAATATTGAGACATAAACATATACTACACATAAGCGGCGTGATTGTATGGAACCAAGAACAATTTGTTTTGCCCGCGTCTATTGTACAACACATTTCCCACAAACAATTCTTGCTTGTCTTTCACATTGAATGTTGTGGTGAGTTGTGGAGATATGAAAACATATTGATCCGTGCGGGAAGATGGAGCTAAGACTGAATGATATAAATAACTATAAAAAAAATGTACATAATGTCAAAGAAAGTAATAAAATGAGATAAACAAACTATGAGATGCTTTGGATTGAAATTACCTGCAATAGATATCTATCACAGTGGCATCCAACCACTCACGGTACAAAACCAAATGAAGACAATTAGGATCGACCCATGCAGTTATTTCATCAGGAGTAACAATGCCTGCACCTATCGTGCAACCAATGGTAGCACCACTTTCTTGCATCTCTTCAGAGTAGTACATATCCAATAGTTGCAAGGATGTGCTGGTATGATTGGCGGGCATTGAGGTCACCGCCTGTGCAGGGCATTCACGAATGGGAGACTTCTGCATAGGTGATTGGTGTGAATAACGAGTCTCCGCATGCGGTGCCGCTGCGGAAGATTGTGGAGTCTAGAAATTCCACAATTTGAAGAATTATTATTTGTAATTGAAATAATAAAAATGCACTTTTGACACAAATAAAATACAAACATACCAATGCATCCAATCCAACATGAGTACATGGCCATGCGACGAAACAACCCAATGCATCACCAACAGTGCTCAGTTCCCCATAACCGTCTGGGTATGGAAGCGCCGCATGTGGTTCAATAGCAATTTGAACCATCACCTTCATTTAGTCGGAGGGAAGTGGGGTATTATGTAAATTCTGCCCCGGTAGATTGTAAGCTTGCCCCTTACCCACCACTCGTAACACAGAGTCTCCCAAGTACAATATACACTGAAATAAACCCTATACAATTGATACAATTAAAGATGTTTATGGATAACTGGTGCCAAAAAAACATAACTCTTAAGAAGTAAAAAAAATACCTCAAGCAAGCTAGGTCTAGCAAAAGAAGTAGAATCTCTGAAGCTTCGTTCTCTCCTAACTTCGTTAAGCTCTCTTTTTGTTTCATCAAGTTGTTCTTTCATCTTCATCCATCCGGTTTTCATTTCCTTCATTTCCGCTATGATACTTTAATATTGGTCTTCAGAAACTACCTTTGGTTGGGGTTTAGGAGCTTTAAAATATTGTTCGGGATATACACCAAACCCCATACCCCGAACACGTCCCCTATACACATCCTTCTTCAGAACTTGGTCAAGAACGTGTCTCTCATCAGAGTTACCGAACTCATCAGCTTGAGACAATATTTCCTCCTAATAAGACAAGTGCAAAATATAAACTCCACGATGAAGAAATACATGAAATTTAACACACAATAATAGTAAATATATACTTACACATTGTGTGAAGACCTCTTCGACTCCTTCATTGTTCGCATTTTTTCCCTGTTAATCCTAGCGGTTTTCCACAACACATGTCTTGAAACTTCAGAGCTTCCATCTCCCGCTTGTTCTAACTATATAGTATTATTGACACACAATCAATAGTAAAAAATATTAAATTGGGATTTTATGTTAACGACAATAATTACCAGTTGTTGCTCAAGTCAAGCATAACCCATACGTTAACCTCTATATGGGTATTGAGGATTAGAAGCTCTAGCCTTGTTTTTTTCACTTATTTCCTGGAATAACAAATGGTAAATATATTCAAGCAGTTATTCAATGTGTAAAAATATTCGTTAACTACAAAACATTTAAAAAAAGAATGTATGGATGAATATAGTTCCTTGAAATATTCTTATGTTCGTTGGGCAACAAAAAAATCTCATTGCTCCTGTGAGATTACGTCTTCATATCTCTTAGGAGGATGTGTGATGAGATCACCATTGTCATCAAATAGACATTTGGTGGATAATGTTGACCTAAAAGCTCTATGTCTTTTACCAGCCAACATAAGAACATATCTTTTATGGCATTCTTCAACATCAAAAGCGGACTACATAGAAAACAAAACATAATACAATAATTTTAGATCATGTGCCTTTATGTCCTCCCATTCTTCTTAATAAATAAAGCGGGACATAGTATGTACCTTAATTTCCTCCCATATCATATCCTTGTATTCCTTTCAATTCTCGTCTTTCCATTGCCTAATTGTAATTGGTACCCTTTGACGAACAACGGCACCAATGTAACTACTAAGTGTCGTTCCACCAAGTTTAATAGGTTGGCCCCTTGCATTCCATGCAACCTAAATAAAAGGACATACTTTATAGTTACATAATTCAACTTAATAAGCATAATTTGTAGCAAACACACAATTGGTTACCTTGATTTTATTTCCCCTGTTCCTTTCTTTGATGACATGAGACATAGTTGTTGCCCCACGTCGGTGCTCTCTATCCATGTTTTGACAATCATCATGGTCCGAGTCTGACATGATGGTTACATAAAAAATATAAGAGATTAATTAGTAAATTCTTTTAAAAGTATACAAGAAAAAAATATGCTATTTAAGTATGTATAAACATGCATACATTGACTAACTCATTCTTTTTCTTTTTCTGGTTGGTTTGAAACTTATGGGTCGATTTCTAATATGAATTGATGGGTTGATCCAAATACCCTCATCACGGTCCGGTCTAGTGTAGCATACATCATCTGTTGTGGAGTCACCCTATAATAGGTGTGTTGTCGTAACAAAAGGATCATCTTCAACATCCTCCAGTTGGTCATCATCCACATTTGGTTCGTCAGTGAATTTGTTACTTAACATCACTATGGAGCAATTCATGTCTGCGGGATCATTAACATAAAAAATTTGCTGAGCCTGGGATGCTAGGATAAATGGTTCATCTTTGTACCCCATTGCGGAGAATCAACGGGATGTCTCAACATGTCATCCTCTATTCGTTCATTTGCAAGCCAAGTTAAGTTCTTTGCATTAATGACACTACGATACATCCTTCGAAACCTTGGTATTATGGGAAAATACCAAACCACCTTTGCTGGTGTAGTCTCTTTCTTATAACGAGACACATTGCATTTAGGACACACAATTAATGATGCATTCTCATATCTGAACAAAATGCAATAATTGGGAATAACATGTATCTTCTCATAGCTCATCCCAATAGAACATAACATCTTCTTTGCCTCATAAGTTCTGTTAGGTAACACATTGTCCTCCGGTAACATCTCCTTACACAATGTGAGTAACTCTGTGAAACTTGCGACACCCCTAGTTACCACTAAGAATGCCACATGTGTTACACGTGACCAACGAAAGTACTATATACGAGTCGTTAAAAATGCGATTTTTTTTTAAATGGATTAGTAGTTATCAACCTACTATATCTCTAATTCTATTTTAAGTATTTATAAAATATTCTTTCCTTACTGGTGGAACTCATTTTCGAAAAGCGTCAAGAACAGTTACCACATCGCGTACACATACAACATACATACGTTTACGAAATCGTCAAGTGGAAATAAACAGTGCATGAAATTATATACATAAACAATGTACTTCTCGAGCCTTACAAGCAACATCAAATTACGAGTTCTAGCAGTGAGCTAAAATAAATAAGACCTCAACAAAATACAAAAAGAGAGGTTGCTAATCAGAGCTGCCACTAACTAGACTCAAACAAAAGCACTACTCTACTCATCGCTACTAGACTGGGAAGGGTCCTGCTCCGGCTCCTCCTCTGGATCCTCCCTCGGCTCCTCCTCCTCGGACGTGTCTTCGATGATGATCAACTCTAACTCGTCCGAGAGAGAACGACCTTGCGCATCAGAACGCAGAGGCTGTGAACCCGACACCTCAGAAGCAGGCGAGTATCTAGGGGAGTTAGGCCCCACCAGGTCTTCTATCCGGGACGACCGAGAAGCCACCGAAGATGGAGGACGACAGCGAGAAGGACAGAAAGTAATGTAGTGCACCAGCTCGGGTGGTGTTTGGCACTCGAGAGTCACCGATACAACGAAGTCCACTTCAGGTACTAACGGGAGGCCAGGGTGAGTGATGATGACTCAGACCTCTCTGGTGAAGACACATCTTCGAGGGATGTCTGTCACCCTCCAGGAACCCCTGGGCATCTAGCGTAGTTGCACTCTCATCGACGTCATATCGAGGATCTCCAATGCCAGCTATCGAAGTAACGAAGAGAACACAACAACCAATAACATAAAAGGAAGGGTGAGAACACATCACATCAACTCACAATTATAGGATATGATGTACTAGAGCACACCCACAAGAATTTCACACAATTCAACCAACAAGTAAATACACATAACATCATCATGATGCACCCAAACTATTGCATTCCTTGCAACTATAATGTTATAACTAATGCATTAGGGCCCGGGGAAAAATCACCATCCACAGTGCACACAGCAACTGCCCGACCATATATGTACAACGTATCAAGAGTTAGAGTCTGTACTAGCGCCGGTACAAAGAGCATTGCTCATATATTTTGGTCAAATCATTTTATTCGTCTTCCAGACAATCTCAACTGACCCCGAAAATCATGAGAGCGACATGAATAGCTAAGTTGGGTTCCACGAACTCGACAGTAGGGAGCTAACCTACGTCCTCTGAGTCTTCCAGGAACTTGGCTATCCTCAGGGCTGACGTCCCTTTTGAGGACCCGCTGGAGTTCTTTGCAAAACCCAGTGCACCCTTCCCAACCAATTTCACACTGTACCAAGTGTCAATGTCATATTAGGTTGTAAGGTTTTCAACCTTGAACATCATCAATGCTTTATGATGCATGTCACACGAACAATGTTTCTCAGCATACATATCCTTACAAGCAAAGCCCATTGAATCATTCCACGTCACCACTCCCCGTGGTACGACCCGATTCAAGAAGAGTGTGTTAGTTATAAACTTTTAAGGTAGCTTGTACTAATGTTTTTCTTTAAATCAATAATCACTTTCACTTAAGTCCTGCAGCTTACTAAGACTTATGATTGTGTCTTATGAATAGTGTTACCTATCTTGGTTCATCTTGTATGTCTAATTAGGATTAGGTTTATCCTTTAATCATGATTAATTTTCCTTAATTAGACTATAATTAATCTGAATTCTCTTTAATTAAGTATTAATTACTTTACTTAAGATCCTAATTAACTCCTAATTATCCCTTAATCTCTTCCTTAATCTTGGATTAAGCTTTTAATCATACCTGATTAAGGTTAATCACAATTGATTTGTTCTTAACCATCATTAAGTCTTAATTACTTGATTAATACTTCATTAGTAATTAATGATTAAGATTAAGGTTAACTTTTATTAAGGTTAATTAACTTTAGTCTTAATTAATTATTCTTTACTTAATTAACTTAAGCGGGTTGGATTAATTAACTTAGCCAAATTGGGTTTAAGGGCCCACTAATTTAAATTCTAAATTTTGACCTGATAAATTGGATTAGAGTTGAAGCCCAACTCTAATTTAAGCCCAAGTCCGTAAGATATTTTTGGTTGACTTATATGATGAATCTTTTGACTTTTTTTTAAGGCATTGGGCCTAAACTAAAGGCCCAATGGTTAGGTAACTCATAGGAGTCCAATTTTTCACATTACCATCCAATATTATGGATTTTAGGGTGACTTTTAATTAGGTTTATTTTTGTACCCGAATTTAGTTTGTAGGAATTACCAAAAATTTGTTTCCAATTAATTTAGTTACCACTTTAAATGGTTATACTTTTTAGCTTATTGGGCCACTAGGGCCCATAAACACTTTAACATTTTTCTCATGGACAAATCAAGATCAAACCAAATCCTTTCATGAATTTTTCATGAATGTGTTCAAGAACACCAAGAACACAAGATGAACACTATGAATGTTCATCAAGAATCATCAAATCCAACAATTTCAAAAAATTCTCAAACTCAAGTATAGTCATCCATAAGCAATTAAATCAAACAATTTCATACAAATTCATCCAAATATGCCAAACAATATCATCAAACTCATACTTTATTCATAAGCCCAAAAACATCATTTTTCATGATTCAATCACACCAATCAATTTTATAATTCAAAACAATCACATCCATGTACTTAGATTCATCATACAAACATATTACAATCATCAAATAAAATTTTAAACACATGCAGGCCCATAAAATTGAAATGGTCGAATGGTTTCAAGGAAAAAGGAGAAATTTTTTCCAACCAAACTCATAACTTGCATGCATCCAAAATCACCAAATAAGCATATTTCAATCATCATATAAATTTTTAAAACAAACATGCAAACCATATACATACAGCCGAACCATTTCTTCAAATAAATAGGTTTCAAAAATTCATTTTTACTAGGGAAAAAGGTTTAGGGACAAGGATCGAGGGTAATCCTTAACTCTAGTCATCAATCCTACTAGAGTTCAAGGTTCTCCCCCCTTTACCTAAGGAAAACTTCTCTTGAAAATGTGCAGTAAAATCCACAAAGACTCCTCTTTTGCACTCCTCTTGATCGCCCAAACAAACTTCTACAAGGTTGGAGGCTAGATTTTGAAGATCAAGGTTCAAAGATGGAACCTTTCTCTTGAAAGTGATGGAAAAATTTAGAGAATTTGGGAGAATGAAGAAGAAAGGCTCACAACTTTCTTTGAGAGAAATGGAGAAAATGAAATGAATTTTGCTTGTAAGGTGGAAGGAAGAAATGGACAAGTGTTTTGGTGTTATGACACTTTAAGGCTTTATGTCACTTCTTTTTGACTTTTGGCTTAAGGAAGGGTGTTGAACAAGCTTTCTACATGCACCCATACATTTCACACACGGCCTTGGGAGAAGGAAAAGGAAGGATGCTTCAGATTTTTCTGGCCCGGATCAAGGGTATTCGGGCCCGGTTCCAGAAAGAGTAGGGGTAAAATGGTAATTTTGCACCAAAATTTCCCAAAAATTCTAGAAAAATAGGAAATTCATTCCTAACCTTAATTAAATCAATTTTGATGATTAAAAATAATTTTAATCGCTCAAAATTCAATAAATCACACAATAAGGCATACAGGTAAAAATGCGGGTGTTACAAAACTCTTGTCAGACCATCCATTTGTTGCTTTTAAATTATACAACTTAAACACAGCTGACAACCTAGTGTACTTGGTGCACCCGTTGTACAGTGGCTTCTTAGCATCACTAGCTATGGTATCAAACATTTGGGGACAATCTCTAAGGTCCTCTTCAACCACCTTTCGAATCTCATCAATTCTGTCACAATCCTCCCACCTGGTCCCAAAGTCATCATCACTTGGTTCTACGTTGACATTATTCTCTCCCATACCACTATGTTCACTCCTAATCTCACCATGAAATGTCCAACATGTGTAACTCTGATCAATTCCAAACAGAAAAGATGGTTCCTCAACTCTGATTCACTAACTCGCTTAGAACAAAAACATTTCGTACAAGGACACACAATTCTGCTAGGATTTGTTGCATGGTCAATGGCAAACTTTATAAACATCTCCACTCCTTCCTCATACTCATTTGTCAAACGGTTTGCAAACATCCAAGAACGATCCATATTCTATCAACATAACATGAAATCATTTATAATTAACTCGAAAAGTATATATGACATTCTTTACATATAATGACTAACTACATGCTTAATTAACACCTATAACATACTAACTAACAAAGGTTGAGGTTCCTATCCTATCTAGATTTGTCAAATTCGCATCACATTATTTTATGACTTTTGTTCCTAGTTTATGAAAAATTCAGCAGCATTTCCCCTTGGTTCTCCAAGCACACACGACATAACCTATGAGTTATATTTCACATAGATTATATATGTATGAACTCGGAGAACAAGAGGAAAAACGTACTGAAATGAATCTTAGACCAAAAACAATTCATAAAATAATATATTCAATACGAATTTACAAATCCAAACTTTTCAACCATGGACAATTTAAGAATAAATTGTATATTATGTCAGCCATAATATACAATTTCTTCTTAAACAAGAAACTAAGGTTAATGGATGTACATACAAATAACCTAATAATTATAGTTGAAAGAAAAAGGATAATATGATAAAGGATAAACCTTATTAAAGTCAAACACCAATAAGCAGTGTTGAATTATCAGCGGTTAGGAAACAATACCTGAAAAAAAAAAAGTCAAGTCATAAAATTTACTAGTTAAAAAAATTAATAGTACTCAAAATTTGAGCAACATTTCATCTATTTCATTAACATTCCCAAATTAATGAAAAACAATTTTAACTCTAAACCACCAGCTACCAGTCCAAAAGAGATCAATATGAGTAATATATATTTATATAACATTACTAAATCTAATGTAATATATGACAACCTATATACTTAACACCTAAATCATTATAAACTATATCCTTAACATCAAATCATTATAAACATTAATACTAATGTTCAATGTTATCTAACCCTAATAACACAAAAACAGTTCAGATAGCAAAACAGGGGTGCAGGTAGCAAAAAAAACCATGTGCGGGAAAAAAAAGTGCAGCAGCAACAAAAAAAGGGGTGTACATAGCAAAAAGTGGCAATGTTGGAGTCTCCCTTACCCTAGTTGTCGCCGCGAAGTGACAGAGGAAAGGGGAAGAAGAGCGCCGCCGCGAAGTGAGAGAGGAAAGGGGAAGGAGAGCGCCGCTCACGATTGGGAAGGAGTTCCCTTACTCTACTTGCAGCCGCGAAGGGAGAGAGGAGAAGGGAAGAACCGCGCCGCGGAGGAAGAAGGGAAGAAGAAGCTTGCTCAAGCTTGCTCATGGAAGAAGACGGACGTAGACGGAGGAGAAGGGACGGAGGAGCTAGCTTGCGCACGGAAGAAACGGAGGAAGAAGGGAGGAGGATGAGAACAGAGACGACGCGGGTAAAGGAAACGTGAGAGACGCGGGATGAGAAGTGAAAATAAACTGCAGTGTTCCTAATTTAAGTAAAGGAGCGCCCTGAAAAAATTTAAAAAAAAATAAAGGAGGGCGCTCTTGGGAGCGCCCTCTATTACAGAGAATTTAAAAAAAAAAATTCATGTTGGGAACGAGGGCGCTCCCAGGAGCGCCCTGTAAAAATAAAAAAAATACAAAAATTCATGCTGGGAAAGAGGGCGCTCTTGTGAGCGCCCTCAATTCCATAGAATTTAAAAAAACAAAAAAAAATCATGCTGGGAACGAGAGCGCTCCCAGGAGCGCCCTCAACTTTAAAAAAAAACTAACATTGATAACAAGGGCGCGCAGATGGAGCGCCCTCAATTTTACCTGTAAGGGCGCTCCCGCCCAAATTTTAAGCGCCCTGAATTTAAAACGATCATTTTGTGCACTAACCAACACGGGAGCGCCCTAAAGTCAGTGCTCTAATATCCTAAAATTGGTGTAGTGACTAGGTCAACCCTAGTGGGCTTTTCCTGGGGAGTTTGATTGATTGCACTAATATTGAGAGAACAAATATCAAAATAATAGCAAGGTTGAATCAATTCAAGATTAAGTAACCATCAAATCTTTTGTTAGATATCCAAATCAATTTTATAGCTAGAACCCACTTGAAGTAAATAATTAAATGAAAATCTTCAATTCAATTATTTATTTATTCTATACGTATAATTGTTGCTTAATGATTAATCAATCAAAAGTACAACATACTTCAATAACAATTTTCACAATCAAAATGTGTTAACCAATCAAACTTTGATCAAACAAATATGAACTTGAAGCAAGTATAAAATCAAAGTAGATATACTTCAATATGCATGTAAATGATGATTAAACCTCATAAAAAATATGGAAATAAGCTTGATTTCTTGAATTGAATAAACCTTAAATTTAATTATTTATTTATTTTATGAGTATAAAATTGCGAAGAGTTGTTGCCGCTATGAGTGCTTCCTTCCGCATAATTGGTTGCAAAGGCATTGTATATTAGGGGGATGTATTATATTTATATAGTCACATTGTATATGAACATCATTCAATTAGTCAATACAATGTATATGTTTTATTCATAAAGAATAATGTAGGTTTGTTAAATCGGAAAAAATCTTTTTAAATTAAAAAAATTACGTGGTCTCGATGTTATTAATTTATAGAGGATTTACTGTATTTCTTTAATAATAAGTGATTGAAAATTTCACAAACAAAAATTTTTCCATATGCATCAACAAAATTAAAATATTTACATAATATATATAAATATTCTCATTTATTGGAATGATATTTTTATAAGAGTAATTATAATTTAATGAATTATTGATAAATTATAACAATTAGTTATATTGTTTTACTAATTATTTTTAAATTATATTTTTTTAGAACTTGAAGAGTGAATTAATTATTCAATTATTGAATCATGTAATATTATTATCCTGATAATTAATAATTCTATATCTTTTTTTTGAATTTTGAATTTTTTTATATATAAAAAGGTAGAGACATACAAAGTTGGTTATTCTTAGGGGTGTTCATATCCAATCCAATTCAATGCAAACCGCAAAAATCGAGCCGAAAATCGAATCAAACCGAAATCCAAAGAACCGCAATCCGCAAAAACCAATTTTTTTTTATTGGATTGGATTGAAATTTTAATACTTATACTAATAATATATTTTTTATATACATATATATTTATAAAATTACTTATATTGATATATTTTTTATGATTTTATTATCTAATATCATGTTAATATTTCTATAAATATATCAATATAAAACAAGTTTTAATAGTTTTCATGTCTCATGTTATTCATTTTATATAATTTTATATTAATTTTAATAAATGTAAGTTCCAATAAAAAATGTTTACTATTACTTCATTATTTTATCAATTTTATTAAATATTTATTATCGCTTTAAAAAACTGAAAATCGATCCAATCCAATCCAATTTAAATTGGATCGGATTTGAAAAAATATCAAAATCGATCGAATGATGAAATGATAAAACCGCAATGATCGGATCAGATGGTTTTTGCCTCAAAACCGATCCAAAATAAACCGCAAACACTCTAGTTAGTCTTGCATAAAATATTTGAGACCCACACGAGGGAACTGGGTAAATAATGGTAACTTATTTTTTTTTGGTCGAACTTTAACTCACATGGAATTATTGTGCGGCCTATAAGCCCAAAAATTAAGAGGTGAACCAATTTTGTTGATCTAAAAGAAACAACTAGAAAAATAAGACAATAGACCCAAATGAAGGGGGAAAAAAAGACGAGTAGAAAACAAGCCCATCTCCAAAGGGTAAGCCCAAATATCATAAAGCATGTATTTATCAAAAGTGATGAACGACTTTAAGTTGAGCCAGGTGGATGACATGATCGAGTCAATATGGATAAGGAGCCCAATTGAAAACAATGAATCCTTTACTGTCTGTTCTCATGGTTTTCGGTTGGGTGAGACATCTCAATTCTCCAACCAATGGGCTTGGGAAACTGCTTACGGAAGATTTTCAATGGGACAGCATAATTACCCCGTTTAATTCCTCTATATTTGTTTTGCAAAAAATTCCTCTATATTTGGACGTAAAATAAAACTACATGACACTTTTTCTTAATGAATTTTCTATTATCAGGTAAATTTCACACAAATCAACAATGAAAGTAAACCTAGAATATTTAATAAGATTCACATAAATATTTTTTATACTAAAAAACAATAAAAATGTGTCTGAAAATTATAGTAGCGTGTGTTTGACAAGACAAATACTCTATCTTATAGCGTGTTTAACTAGTTTATGTGTATGTTCGGTAAGGTATTTCAACTCGCTGAAAACTAAAATTAATAGATAAAGTTATTTCAGTTGTGTTTGGTAAGATAACTTTTAGGTAGCTCCAAGTATTTTAGTAGCTTTTTTAGAAGCAACTTGAGGTAGCTTTTTTTAAAAAAAAAAATCTTCTATTTTCAATTATTAGTGGAAAATTTATTACAAGTTTATTCTCAACAACCCTCAGTCATCATTACTTAATAATTAATTATGTCCTTATATGTCATTTTAACATTTCAGTTAATTTTGTCAAACATTTTCAATCAAATAAGTTAGTTTTTCAGTTTTTAGCTAACTTTTCAACTTCCAGCTAGTTTTACCAAACACACTATAAACTCATCTAACCATGTTGTAGATGTTTGGTGAATGAGCTTTTTTTAATAGCTTATAGCGTTTTTCTAGAGCATGCTTCAAATAGCGTTTGAGCTTATTGTCCTTTTTTTTTCTATTCTAACCCTTAATATTTTAATAGAATCTCATTTTATGCATTATAATTTTTTAAAGGGGAAAGAGTATAAAACCACTTTGAACTTTTGCACTTTTGCAAATAGGCACCATGAACTTTTAATTTGTCCCAATTAAGTTGAATTAACCTTTAAACTCTTATCATTGTTACAATAGCTCCATTCATTAATATCAAGTTAAATAGTTACCATAACCAATCTCAATCTTTCAGGATTTTTTGTTTAAAAAGACATAAAAGAGTAAAATTTACATATTTTTTATTCTTGAATTATGCCAAATTTTAAGTATATTTGAAAATTTAAAAGCGAAATATGACCATGTGTTCTTTTAATTTAGAGTTTTTTTTCCTATTTTTTTTATTTTTGGAACTTTATTTTATATAATTTTAATATTTCAAACACAATTTTGAAGGGTTGAGATTATATTTGTTAATTTTTTAACTTCATGCTAATGAAATGTCATATTCCAACAATGATGAAAGTTTAAGGATTAATTAGGACAAAATAAAATTTTATGGTGCCTATTTTTAAAAGGGTAAAAATTAAGGATACTTATATACTCTTTTCCCTTTTTTAAAAATTCCCCTAAACTTTTTCCAAATTAAATGTACTCTATAAAAATATTAAATAATTAAAAATGCAAAATAGACTTTAAGTCATGTTAATTTACAAAACAAAATAATTGGAATTAAAAATATTGTAATTAAAATTGATAATTCATATTTTAAAAATCAAAAATTATAATTACAAAAAAAAATTCATTAAAATTTTAATTTATATAAAAAAATATAATATAAATATTATTTTTCTTTTATCAATTACTTCACCAACTAACTTTACCAAAAACTTGGTGATAAACTTTAAGCTAAAAATTAGCTTTTCAACATTTTTTAGCTATCAAATAATCAAATAAGATATCAACTTTTTTCCCAAACATAGTTTTAATTGCACATGCACACAAAAAGGAGCTATCTGCACTTCTGAGTTTCGAGGGTATTGATATTTTAATTAAAAACTTAAATTTCACATTGTATTGCACCCTTTACTTCAGGGAATTAAATCCTTATACAAAAGCTTTATACGTTAAATAGAATTGTGGTACACCGTACACCTGAAATGAGATAACACATCTCGTCATTTATTAATTAGAAAATGCAAACAAATATGAAATAAATCGATAGCCATTCGGCCAAGTCAGTAGCTATATCAGGATAAAGGGAGAGAGAATCTTACATAAGCTAATACCCCAAATAATTACATACTAACAAAATTATAAAAAAAAAAAGAATAAGATTATGACAATCGAACATAAGACAACACCCTAATCTACAACTATCGCTAAGCTGAATTCTTTGCTTAAATATATGCTCATCTAGATGAAGTAACAGCCTCGTTTTGAGATTCTCAGTGAACCACAGCTCAATGCAGAGTTTGTGTACGTGCAACGCTTTGGTCCATTAGGTCAAGAAAATTACAACTTCACCAGTAGGCGATTGAAGTCATTTTAATTCACAAAGCAACTTTCAGATGGAAAATTGCTTCAAGTTATTTTTGCTACTACCTCCCTTTGTTTTTGTTGTTAATCTCGACAAACCCATTGCAAATTATAGCCTCATTTCAGATGTTCCAAAAGGTTACTCTCCTTTCCATTCAGTAACGCACGTCGCCGCCACGCAAGAAGGTTCAAGATAAACCCTCCACAGACTAATTTGCACTCATTATCATTATCTGCAACAATAGTAGCATAGCATATCATTGGCATAAAACACTTCAGACTTGCGCTTACATGTAGATGGGTACATTTGAAAAAATAACTTAATTAAATACTTATAATATAAATTTTTATTTAATAAATATTTAATGAATAAATTCTTAAAAAAAAATAGAAAAATTGAAGAGGAAACAAATGTAATTAAACTCTACTTCAGCTATTTTATAAGCTTACTGAACACTTATATAAATATTTATATATTTATATTATAAGATAAGTTCAAATAAACTTTTCGAAACATCCCATTAAGTAGTTTAAATTGTTTAAAGAACAGTATCAAACTTATTTTTTTGGGTTATAAGTATCAAAAAAGCTTCGGAGCATATGTAAACGTTACCTGAACTACAATCAAGATGCACATGAAGGATCAACGCTGCCTTCATTAAATTCACCAAATATATTTGGGCATCCATCCCATCTTCCATTTGTTCTCGATTCCCAATACCCGCCAATATACCGAAACGTTCCATTTTCACCTTCTCTGTGAAACCACCTAGGCTTCCAACCATTTTCTTGCATTTTCCTTGACTGTACGGAAAACAGGACCATCAAAATATAGGTTAAAGCAATGAAAGGAATTGTGAACATTAGCTGTTGGTAAAATAGGCAAAACTTTATCTTTAATAAAAAGGTAAAATCTACAATTATAAAATATGCAATTGTTAAATATACCTGTATAAAGGTTATGAATACAAGTACAGATGAATGAAAACACACAAGTTAAAAAAAAAAAGAAATACTATTTCGATACTAATTTTAGGTTAAAAAAAAAGGTAGCATACAAATAAGGTCACAATTTGCTTTGAGTAGAGACAAATAAATAAACAAAAGTAAGCATAAACGTACGGCAGCCTTGAATCAAACCATGAATCAAATTGTATAAGGGGATACATGAATGGTCACTTCAAATCTCAAACAAAACATGTAAGAAAATAATTGATTGGAACTGTTGGAAGGGCTCGGGTAAAAAATGTATACACGCTCACATAAGTGTACACACATACCAAGCCATGTATCATTAAGGTAGTGGTGTACATAAACTAATAGTCAATCCAGTGCCTTCAAACATGAGAGTTATAAATTAAACTAGATTAACACCGAGTGGATAAATAAAATTTGATATTAAATATAATAAGTATATTAAATTAAACATAATAATAAATATTTTTCTATTATTATTATTATACTAAATTGAACAAAACATTATATGTATTTAAAATAAAAATTTGTATTTACTTTTTATTGTCTTGTAATTGTGACAAAGTCCTTAGTATTTAATAAATACTATGGTGAAGTCCTTAGTAAATAATAATGAAAGAATAGAATAGAGTTGGGATATCATGCAATTAGTAGCAATAAAAATATTGTGTTTACTTATTATTGTCTTGCAATTAGTAGCAAATAATATTGTGGCATGGTCCTTAGTGTAATAGTGTCCATGAGTTCTCCCTCTTAGGTTAAAACTTGTGAGTGAACACCAAGTGAGTTTAGGGTAGGAATGGTGGAAATATCGATTTTTCCATTGCTTGCAAGAAGTCAAAAGGTTGGTATCTATTCAATGATTTAATCATAAATCAACTTAAATTGAAGTTTATAATTTTTAGTATTCATTCATCTCAATCAACCAAAAAGTCACAAACTAAGATTGATTCACACAAATACAACTCAACCAAAATGCTGAGTTAACAAAATGAAATACTACCTCCCTATTTAACTGTCCATTTTGACTAAAAACACATATTAAGGAATGCAATTATTACTCTTATTTTCATGGAAATAAATTTTAAACTTTCTATTTTACCCTTTTTATCTTTCTTACTACCATTGACTCTCATTAATTTTTAATAGTGATTCATTTATTAATATAAGGGTAAAATGGAGAAGAGTGTATTTATTAGTGCATTGGATTTTTAGGTGGACAATTAAATAGGAACAAATTTTTTCTTTGAAAGTGGACAGTTAAATAGGAACGGAGGTAGTAGAAAAGAGTTGATATGTCATCATAAAGTCCATGTTTCAGCTTTTACATAATACGGATTTTTTAACATGTGCAACATTCCACAAGATAATAAATAAAAAATGGAAAGATTTTATTGCCAAATGTACCATTTCATATTACCAATGCATTGAATATGATAATAGTTGTAATTTCCATAAAACTTATTTGTGATTTTTTAATTTGATCATAAAATCTTTCCTTGTTATCCCTTTCTGCAAAATCCGATTTTACATAAAATGGAAGATGGCTTTTTTAGAATTTCTTTAATTGAATATATTAATAGTGAAATTGCCGAAAAAGATAAGTGTTGATATGTTAATAGATAAATTTAGTACTATAAAAAATAAAAAATTTTACTTAAAAAAATTTCTTATTTAAAATATATCTAATATTTTTATTTTGAGTTTTTATTATTTTGTATGGGTCCCACTATGAAAAAATCCTAGATACACACTTCGATATTACTATATCATTTCAGAAATTCACAACTGACAACTCACAAGTGGGAAAAGAAAAGATAGAATGCATGCTTATTGTACAAAACATGAAAGAGCTTTCGAACATACCATTCTTTGCCTCTTTTCCAACCTTTGTTTCTCCATATTAGCCTTCTCGTATTCCCCATTCTCTAGGTGCCGCTGATCTGGTCTCAGCCTGGAATCCGTGGGCGGAAGGTTCTCCTTTAATCCGTGATCAAATACCCGGGATCAGAAAAGGCTATAACAAAGAATTAGAGATGCATAAGAAGAGAAAGGAAAACGTATATTGAATAATGATTCAATACATCATTATACCTTCAACCCTGGAGTAAGTTCATTCAGTGTGATGGCAAATGATGTCATATTGTACCGAGTGAGGTTAGAAGGTGGCCTAGTCCTTTTCCACAACAGGGTTGCATCTGATGAAGTGAAATCTTTTGGCTTGACATTCACATCACCACTCATATAATGCATGCTGTCATCCCACTTGCCAAATAATGTGGCAACTTTTTTTCCCATTGCATCTTCAACAAATCCATGCACCTAATTACACATGACACACCTTAATGAACAAGATGGTAGGTAAAAAGGACATGGAAGATAAAGTTATTTCGGAAATTTGGTTTGGGACCACATACTAGCAGAAGACTCAGAGAAAATTAATAATGCAGGAAAACCAACCTAAACTAAAAGGACAGACTGGGTTAAAAAATACGCTAGAACTAATGGATCAGGCTCCAAAGAATAAAGCAAAAGTTATTACTAGAACACCCTTACCTGGTGAGGATTTCGGTCTAGAATTGTCTGCTCTTTGAACTTGAGTCTGCATGAATATTGGCGATTACCACGGATGTCCATATTCCCATGATGGTCACAATATATTTTACCAAGGATAAGATTATAAATTGAAGTCGTAACCTATAGGAAAAACAACAACGATTTTAGCAATATATAAGCTGGAGCTTAGAAGGCAGATTACTAGAACAACTAGGCAGTATATAATATATAGTCCACGCAAACAGAGTCATTTCACGATTTAAACACCTTGCTCCACTGAAATATTTCGCCATCATCAAACTCTAGTGTCAGAACTCCCACTGGGTCAAGCTGAATTGACCTTCCCCAAAACTTTGAACGAATGTTACTGTCAGCCCAAAACCTCCATCCTCTACCTTCACAGTGACAGGCAACGACAGTTGGATGGTGACTTACCTGTTACACAAATAATTGTTATGAGAAAAACATCATATATTGGAAGGTTAACTGACCTATATAATTTGACCAAATTTTACTCCAATACCAAAAGAATGACATAACAAAACCATTCTTCTTCAGTCATCACAGTTAACAAGATATTCATCAAATTCTGTTTCTTCCATGTTTACAACTGAAATGTCTTATGAAAGTAAATATTTTTGAAACTTCACAATCATTTATGAGGTGAAGGTATTGTTATATAGATATACAAACCAAAACTAGACAACAAGCGACTTATGGTATCACTTAGACCAATGTAAATACACTGCTACTTAACAGCCTATACCTCAGCCAAATCTTTACATCGTTAAGATCATAAGGTACTCACCTTCTCAGAAAAGAAGCGAAGTCCTTTGTCAGGAAAATCAGCTTCATAAGTTTCCCCTAACAAAGGATTAAAGGGTTTACAATGACGGCCTTCAGATGATGCATATCCAGAAACTGCAAAGGCAGCAACATGCAGTGCCCGAAGGAGACCGTTTCCCTGAAAATAAAATTCAACGGGTTAAATAGGCAATTCAATAGCATTAAATAATGTCATCTTTCATTATTAGAAGTTTCCAAACGATTGGTAATGGTCTCCCTCTCAAAATTCCTTGGATTCATATTAATTGAACTAAGAGAAGATCACTATATACAGGAAAAATTCACCAGCTGTCATTGAGGAAATTTATCAAAACTATTCATATGAGATCAAACAAATTCCAATGAAAATTAATGAGGTATAGATTATTTCAAGAACCTATTTACAGGAATTTAATTTTTGTAGAAACTATTATTCTTTTTCCCTTTTCCTCCCTTTTAAGTGAGGTAAAGTGAAAATCATAAATGACATGTTTGACCACAATTATTATTCTCCCATTAGAACCATAGTTTAAAAATAGTTGAGCTTGTCATAGTAAACTCACAAATGCAACAGCATAAAGCAAATCCCTTAACAAAATTATATATAAGTCTACCATTATTACCAATCAAATGGTAAAAAGTTCAGCACTTTAAGTATCGAGACAACAGATATCCGCAGGGAAATTTCATTTATCAGATGAATAAAAATCATTAACCAACACTAGCTTGAAATTTCTTTTGTTCACACTGCAAGAGAAGAGAATGGTACAATCAAGAGCAAGATGTATCTTACTGCTTTTCCATACTCATAAGCTCGATCCAGAAGATATGAGTACTCCAAGTCCTCAAAACATTTTTGAAGGGATGATATTGGCTCATTAAAGTATACAGGAAGACAAACTCGTGTGAGATCTTTGCCCACATTGTCTTTTATCATTGACCAAAGACTAACGCCCTTCTCTTTCTCAACAGGATCGGGAAGCTTTTTTCGCCTCGCTATCTGAGGGTACCCAAAATCATAGATCATCTTGTCAACATGACTGTTCTCCATATCAATGCATTGTGTGTTGGCTTCCCCAGACGTGTTCACTTGATCTGGAGCTCCTTTTGACCCGCACCTGAAACCGGGTTCAGCAAAATACTCTCTAGTATCATAATAAGAGATTTCATCTTCTTCTGACACTTCCTCCACCTCCTGTTTCTCAATATCATCGGATGATTCAGTTGTACTGCATTCTGAAAGATAAAGAGTATGTGAGAAAAGTAATTCTACATACTGGAAGGATGAGATAAGATTATATCAAAGGTTGCAGACAGGTTCATTACAAAGAAATTTACCCAATGATATACTTCCGCAGTTGTCAGAAGATGAAATGCCATTTCATATGATCATTACAGTATCCAAAGGTGAGACACCAATGAACATAATACGTTTTTTAACTATTTTTTGCTGTTTAAATGAATCGAAATGAGTTAACTATATGCCTCAAGTTCATACATTTATTGGCAAACAAATAAACTAAAATTTAACAGAAGAAACCAACAAGTATAGGGATGTGAACAAGGGTCTACCATCAATATCAATTTAACAAAAACATACAATGCATAAACACCCATAGGTCATAGCCCATCATGTGGACTTTGGAAATAATAATTTCACGTGAAGTAATAAAAAAAATTAATTCTGTAAAGGTTAGAGACAATAACAGCAAGAAAGATATGCTTGTAAATTACTCATAAGAGGTGGATTTCAAACTATACAGAGATAATTAGCAAAATACTATCCATGAAATGATTCAAAAAGAGTTCATAAACATGATGTCAACAATATTCTTCTTGTTCATATAAGACAGAACTATAGGCCCCTACGATCACTATCAAGACAACAAAGATTCAGAAAACAAGCACATGCTCCCTACATCAAACAAGAAAAAGAAAGGTCACACATATGTATAAATTATAATGACAAGCATAAAACGCGGTACCACTATATTTTCCACGTCCTAGACTTGAAAATTCATTCTTTGTTAATTGGTATTCACCGTCATGCAAGGCAGAGGCGTCTGGCTCAAGGTTAGCTGCCTGTTCATGATCAGTAACAAAAGATTAGTTTAGTAAGTCGCATACAGGAACAAAGGCTTCCATATCTAGAAAAACTAAACACATGCTGATATGCAGAAAGCAGCATACTAAAAAGATATTTCAAATAAAATATAAAGCAAGAATAAATATGGGGGGGGGGGGGGGGGGGGATGGTAATCAATTATGATTACCATGATTTATCATATTTCTTTGGGTGGAGGAGAGGGTCAGAAAATAATTAATAATATCAAAGTCACCAGTGACATCTTTTTTTTTTTTTTTGAAAAAAGAAGACAATAGATCAGCCAAAATACATGACCAAATGAACCAAACATATCATGTGATGTAACATAAGCAATTTGACCTAGTTCTTGTTTCTATCAAAACAACAATATCACTTTAGTTTGCATAGCCCAATATATTAATAGTTTATCACATCATATGAAACTAGCTAGAGCCACATATCTTAAGCAAGTATATATCCATGTGTTTTACAAACTCAGAAGTACGAAAATAATGTAATCATGCACTAATATAGTAATACAGTAAATTCAAAACAATAACAAGCAATCAAAAAAAAAAAAAAAACAACTCATACCATTAATTTTAGAAAAAAAAATATATCAACTGAAAAATTGAAACTCTATCTCTAAACTACAAGTAGAATAATGGGTATTGGGCAAGACCGAAAAAACAAAAGCATTTTATGCAACTTTTAGCATTTGATAGAACCGCAGCAAGAAACCTTATTATATACAACATAATTGAGAAAAAAAAATAAACCATAGTAAAGTAATTTGTCAAATTAGTATTAATTTTGGAGAACTAAAACAAAAGTTGGAAATATAACAAACCATAAGTTTCAAACAGTGAAAGCTGAAGCATTAGGAAAAAAACAAATGTTTCATTACTTTAAAAAGAAAAAAAAAAGAATCACGCAGAGCATATTCTGACAAGAAAACTTTTCCGATATTATGCAAGTAATTTCCGTGAATGATTTTGTCAAGCTGGGTCGGTAATGAGCCACCCAAGTTCTCATCCTCATCAAAAATAAAAATAAAAAAGCACTTGAGAAAATAAATCACCAGGACTCACTTTACTGTAATTTAATTCATAATTTAGAAATTCTACATGTTCTATTCTACCAAATTTATTTGAAATGGAGTTGTTGTTGTTGTGTGAGGAATAAACTAACAAGCAATAAAGCTTTGAAAAGAAGCAAACAAAGAAATTGTCAGAAGCATTCCAATTCCAAAGGTAAAGCAAACAAAAAGTTATGAAATTACCTCCAACTGCCTTATTGTATCAAACAAATTTGACCGTTCCTGACAGAGAATTTTAAGTTGCTCTTGTAATTCGGAGAATTCAGCAAGCATGATTTGCTCGCACTCCTTGACAAGGTTCTCACTGCTACCCTCTTCAATCAAGCGTTTCTTAAGCCTCTCGGTTGATACAGACACATGATTTGGTGCGAGGGAGAGATGATCAGTGAGTGGTCTAAGTGGATACAAGCCACGGGTTGACACCAAAGCTTGTATCCACGCCACACGGTCTTTCCTTGAATCAGTTCTCAGATGGAGAGTCTTCGTTGCTGTAAATATATAGAATCGCTTATCGTCTGACTTGCTCTCTCTAAATGACGAGATCTGCTCCACACTCAGATAAGAAGATAGCTTTAATTTCAAATCAACAAAGAAGCACCATTACTTTAACTAATTTTTATATTTTTTACTATGCAAGAGAAAGGGGGGAAAATAGACAGGAAGCGGTAAAATACTATTAATGACGTAGCTAATTGAAAATATTATTCATAAGACAAAAAAGTTTAGAGTAAAATGAAAACACTGCAGCAACTATCAACTACCAAGAGAGTGAGAATATTATTGGACATGTCCCCGTGAGGAGCACAAGTGGGGAAGAGAGCCCCCACCTTGAGAATACATCGTCATCTAGAAAGCTTGAAAATGAAATTACCTCTTCACCGGGGCTAAGCTATCATGGAATGACGCTACTAATTTCTAGGCTTGAATGATTCAAGATATAGAAGGTAAGGTAATGATGTTAAAAACAAAAAAAAAAAAAAAAACTTACTGTCCCCAACTTCCTTTTGTTTTTCCCTTTTATCCGGGAGAAGAAGACTCATTCTTGAATATTGACTTTAAACAGTAGAAGCAAGCAAAGCAAAGCAAAAACATTTTAAAAGAAAAAATATTGACCTGGATGATACCCCACCACCATGGTGGAAAGTCCCACGTATATATTTTTCTGTTGACAAAGACAAATGAGGGGCCTTTCCATATTTTTTCACTTTTCCATCTCTAATTAAACATATTTAAAAAAAATAATAACAGAAAATGTTTTCCCCCTTCTTAAAGTAAGTTCGACCACTACAATTTACAAAGAAGCTCATTAGCTCACGTTCAATCTCACACCTGGAAGAAATACACACTGTCCAAGATCCCTAATAGTGTCTTTAGATCACCGCACTGTTTATTATTTTTTTTCCTGCTCTAGAATGTAACGCCTTCAACTTCAAGTCTTCTATTGAAAAGGGAAAGAAGAAAAAGAAAAAGCTAATAAAATATACCACCGTCCATTGCATTTTGTCTATGTGAAACTCTGAAGGGCTAAACAAATGCACGTTACTGCAGTTTTGTAATTTTATTAATTTTTAATAGACTTTAACTTTTGTAGGCTTTAAATGGCAAGAGATAAGGTTGGGATTTTGCAGAAAAATAGAGTGGCCGATGAAAAAGTAAGAGGGGGAAGGTGGAAGAACACTGTGAGAGGAAGAAGCAAATTTTAATTCCGAGGCTGAGGCTAAAGAAAGAAAATCCATTTCAACCAATGCCGAAGAAGAGAAGGCAGAGAGAGGAGAAGGAGTGACGTGACCGCAAGTAAATGCCATAGGGCTAATGTGTAGGCTATCCCTACCCTCCGCGGCCACCTGTTGATGTGACCCACTATACATTAACAACCAGTTAAAACTGTAAAACAGAAATTTAAAAGTTGAAAAAATTTTGAAATGGAAATCAAGAAAGAAAAACAGATGAGAGAGAAACAATTGAAAAATGAAGGAAAAAGGGAAGCGAATCATGGTAGAAACCATTGGTTTTCCACATTGCTCCTCGGGCATCAAAGCCTCATACAGATTTTCTTCCACCTGTGAGTGATTTTTCCCCCTTTTTCACTGCCAGAAGAACAATCTAAATCTGAATCATGTTGTTAATTTCCATGGCCGGAAATCAATGAAATCGGTGCATTCTCTTCGTAATTACACACCATAGTAAAAAATTTAAAGCAAAAATGGAAATTAATAAAAGGCAAAAGCAAAATAAAAAAATTAATAGTAATAACTCAAGTGAGATGGTGAATATTTTGAAATAAAAAAAATGTTGCCTCTACAGGAAAGTTGCAGTGAGGTAGCGCCAAAATGGTGAACACGACACTGCCAAAGCAAGACCAAGGCCTGACCCACAGTATAACGGGTGATTCAGATCACCACCACCATCACCACCAAACATGAACCCTTTCTTAATTCCAATAATATCATAACAACAGAAACTAATAATTTAACAAATAGAAAAGAAAATTAATAATAAGCAGAACGAGAATTGAACGTAGTTATAATTAGTAGTGTGTGTTGTGTGTGTCTACCTTGAGATGAACCACTGAAGAAGCAGAAGAAGGAGGTTTGTGGTTTTTCCGACGCATGGTGCCGGAGCCATCCCTGTCCATTCTGGCGAGGCGGTTAGCGGTGACTTCTCCGATGAGGCGAACCTCGTCGACGGTGGTGAGAAGATTTAGATTCTCCGGCGACCGGATCTTGGCGTAAGAGAGTACGCCATTGCGGAGAAGGAACCACCGAGATCTCCATCCCTTGCCGTAATTGGTCCACTTGTAGAGAACTCCGGCCACCGTGGCTTCCGATCCTCGACGCCCAATGCCGTCAGATCCACCCGCCGGAAGACTCCTCGTCCTCGATAGCGCCGCCGTGTCTGGCTCCGGCGAGTGGCTTCCGATCCCTGGACTCTCCAGGGAGATGCAGCACAACGGGTGCATTTCCTTCACTCGCATTTTCCTTCACCAAAACCCTCCCTCCTTTCGCTTTTTCCTTTTTTGATTTTTCTTTTGGTTCTAATTTCACTTATTCATTGGAACAGCAGCTGCATTGAAAAGAATGATTTAGGGTTCTTAAAAAGGAAAAAAGGGGGAAAAAATAAAAGGTAGTGGGTTGGAGTGATGAAGAGCTCTGAAACTGAGAAACAAGTAGATCGAAGAAGGAGGATTAATTAATAACGAGAGGAGTGGAATGAGAAAGATGCGTTGATTAAATATATACTAAAAACTACTAGTACTAGTTTATTTATTGAAAAATTAAAAAATAAAAAAGGTTTTTTTATTTTAGAAAAAAAGAGGTTTTGTTGTTGCTTGGAAGTGAATAAAATTTTGTTTGGGAGAGTGGGAGACGTGTAGATTGATATATAGAGCCAAGGGTAGTGAAGGAAGGTGGGTGCAGTGCAGGGTGGTAATAAAAAGGGTGGGCAGAATGGTAATTAAATTAAACTGAGTGGTTTTCAAGGTTGAAAGATGAAACTTAAAACCTGAATACATACACATAAGAGAAGTTGAGAACCCAGCTTTCATTTTGAGTTGCAGTGTGATGTTCTCCTTGAGCGAGCTTGCTTGCTTTTCGTCTCTCTCTTTTTTTAATTTCTTTCGTTTTGGATTTTTAACTTTTTTGTTTTGGTGGGAGCTGCGAGATATAGGGGGGAGTTTTTCGTGAGTGGATGAGGGAGGGAAATTATCGGCAAAATATCGCGGGTGGGGTGTGGGTGAACCGTGAAAGAGAACACGGCGAGTTTGAAGGGGAGGGAAGAGAGACAGGGTGGCAGTTGACGATGATGAGTGGGAAACTGAGGCGCGTTATAAATGCTATTTACTGCGTAATCATGATTTTTTCATCTTCCATTCTTTCCCAGTTTCCCTTGTGGGTGTGTGTTTTTCTCAAAAAAAAAAATTACTATATGATTTTAATTTTACTGCTATTTTTTTTTACCTTCAAAGAATGATCTACTAATCTAATTATATGGCGAATGACCATCGCGTTGAAAACTTGAAATGTGTCTCAATGTGTTGAAATCCTGATGAGATACCAAAAGTGTTGTGCTAAACAACCGATTGAAATGAGTGATTGAGTTTTGTTAAGATCGGCTGTTTTTTCTAAGACAGCTATTAAGGATATTAAAATAAATATTTATTAAAAAGGGTAATTTCTTTTAAAATAATGGATACTTTTTAGTAAAAAAAAATTACCACATCAGTTTTAACTTTTAGGTTGGTACTGAATTAACAAAACCCATGAAAATATTATATGGACATTTTATTATAGATTAATGATTAAATTTAGTTCACTTTTTTACCCGTGCGAATACATCAATTGGCAGAGATTTTTCGAAGTTAACCAATTGTTTTAAATTTGAATTCTAAATATGTGGATTGGTTAAATATTTTAAGAGAAATTTTTCTTATATATAATAGTCCTAGAAAACCAATTTACTTTTCTACTTGTGTACTATGAATTGCTATAATTTTTTTAAAATCACATGTATTTTTTATGGGAGATAATCATGCTCAAATAGAGAATATTCACATCATGGTAGGGCTAATTCTCTCAGCAAGAATTTTTTTTCATTATAATTGAGACTTTGCTTAAAAGGAATCAAGCATGTAGAACTTAAACTACCATATTTGTATAAATTGGTACAACTAAATCTTCTATAATGCATGCATGAATTATTATGATCGTTTATTTATATTTTTCTAGTTTTTATTTTACAAAATAATTGTTGTAATGTGTTTAAAAATATTTGGAGAAAAAAAGGACAGAAATATAAATTAACCGTAATGGTTAAAGACAGAAATATAAATTAACCGTAATGGTTAAATTTCAATTTCATTCTCATTGTAAATTTAATTTTATAAAAGAAATATTATTTATAGCACTTATAGAGGTACTTATATTTACCTCGTCCCACGAAGACGAGTGGGGATTCGAACCTGCGACGTGTCAGATTCGAGACCATGTTTTGCTCCACTCAACCAATCTCTTGGAGTTAAAGAAATACTATTTAATACAATCATTGAGTGTTTTTTATTTATAAAAATATATAATGGCAATTCACCAGGTTTAGTGTTCGCTTTTTATTTTCAATTATATCCATGACTTTTTTAAAAAAACAAAAAAAAAATATTGAGTGATGGATAAACCACAGAGTTTAAAAGAGAACCGTGGAGGTATGACACTAGGGGTGCAAACAGGTCATGTCAGGCCTGACTTTTTCAACCCTAAGGCTGACCTGACTCCTAATTTTTTAGTATGAGCTTGAGCCTGTTAATTGTTACAGGATTTTTTTAGGCTTGGCCTGACCTGGCCGGTGTAAAAGTTTGGTAGGCCTGTGAGTCTGTTTAAAAATCCGTTTTCATAACAAGGCCTACAAACAAACCAACAGGTCTATAAGCCTATGCAAGTCAGTAGTCTCATGATCAACTTTTTTATATAATTAATATAGTTGTTTAACTTTTTATTATATTCTAGTTTTTTTAATTATATATAGTTATTTATATATTTAATTTAATATATTATATTAAACAGGTCGGCATGTTAGGTCTGGCAGGTTTTTTCATAGGGCTAAGGTCTGGTCTCTTTAACTATATAGGTCTTTTAAAAAACCTTAACCAGGTCAGACCATAAAATAGGTTAGGTCGTAGCCCCTCACAGGCCATCCAGCTGGCCTATTCCCACCCCTATATGAGAAGAAACAACAATTTGAAGGAAATTAAAAATAAAGTTTTAAAAAATTTGAGATCATTTTAAAAGAGTTTTGATGGGAATTATTTTTAAGAGAATTTAAAAAATAAGAAATGTGGATAGACACATATGACATTTCATGTCTTTCCGTTGGTATACAATAATATAAATAAAATTTTAATTTATAATTTTATATAGATTATTTCAGTCATTTACGATTAGTCCAATGTAGTGGTTTAAATGTTAGGGATGAGAATAAGAAAAAAGAGATAAACCAAAAAATTAAGATAAAAAAAAAGTTTACAAAAGTAAAAAAAAGGTAAATTTTTTCTCATAATTAATCATCAATCACTTATATTTTTTTTTTGTGTAAACCATAGGTATCCCCTATTATCAGGGTCAATTATATTCGGGGTTAAGTCACAATTAAGGCTCCTCGCCCCTCCCGATATAACTAAGAAAAAACATTTATGCCAATAAACATTTTCTATTTTGGATGTTATACATGTTTTTAAAAAAAAAATTAAAGAAAGAAAAATCACCTCGTTCAAAACTTCAAACAAAATAATATTTAAAAAAATACAAACTTAGTAATCATGGAACCACCATCACCATATACATGTTTTTACTCTAATGTATTATTTTAACCCCAATTTTCTTATGATCTTATATTTTATTTAATAAAGGTTTTGATGCTAACCTAACCTGCCTTGATTTATCTTTATTGTCGATATACTGTAGCACTTTCTGGCATGTGAATTTTACGAACGGTTAACTTTTGCTGCCGTCATATTTTAATGCAAGAATTAATATGATATTTGAGAATCTAGCACCTTTTCTTATTTCATATATTTTAATATACATACATACACACACATATATATATATATATAAATATAAAAGCATGTCTTGGGAAAAAAAAAAACTGATCAATCCAATATATTCTTAAAAAAAAAAGTTTGCATTTGCAAATACATTTTTAAAACGATCTCCGTAGTCTTTACTTGTGTACATAACAATCTCATAACTAAACTCCAACTTAGTACATGTAGTGACTAGTGAGTATCTTAAATAATTTTGTCA
The DNA here is from genome assembly GCA_026901365.1 of Sesbania bispinosa. Taxonomy (NCBI): domain Eukaryota; kingdom Viridiplantae; phylum Streptophyta; class Magnoliopsida; order Fabales; family Fabaceae; genus Sesbania; species Sesbania bispinosa. The sequence goes on from QLOH01000439.1 coordinate 836,929, forward strand.
TAGTGTGTAAAATGAAGACATGAATTCACATTTTTTTCAAGACCACAATTATCTTTTATGGTATTTAACACAGTTACATATCTAAAGTTCGAACTCGACACCACTAGTTAAATTGATCCTAATGTTCGGTGGTACATGAATTCACATTGATATCAAATTTAATATTTTTTAATGTAAATGTTTGTGATACAAAATACATTTAAAATTACTTGTATTATTTCTATTTGTAATAATATTAATCAAGATATTAAATTTATGATGTCATTTAAAATATTTTTACGTTTCTTTCTTTCTTTTTTTTGAATTTTAGTTTTGATAAGATATTTAGTGTAAGAAAGTTTAGATTTTATTAAAATAACATTTAAATGGGTTTTGTCTAAAAAATACAGGATTTGTTATCTTTGAGTTATAACTAATGTTTCAATTTATTATGCAATAAAACTTGAATGATTGAATAAAATATATCACATCCTATTCTATTTTATTTTAGACAATTCAAACTAAATCACACATATTAAGAAAATATGTTTCAAGTAATTAATGCATTAATTTTTAAAAAAAAATCTCTACAACTTTCAAAAGTTACCTTTATTTAAAATTAAATTTCATCTCCAAATAATTATATCAATTTAAAACTTTTAAGATAAATATGAAAATATTAAATATTTTTAAATATGTGTGTTTTATTTTATAAAAAGAATCAAAACATTTCTAACATTGTTTTATAAATAAAATCGAAAAAAGTAATTTTTTATGTAATAAAATTTAGTACATATTTTATTAAATGCTAACATATAGCGTGGTTTTTCGTTAAATATATATCTTAACTCATATATAATTATTTTTTATTATTATTTTAAAATTAATTTTATTTAACTATAAATTACACTTAAATGATTGAATAAAATATAATAAGGGTATCTAAATTTTAGTGGAACGAATAGAATGAAAAGACATTTGTTGTCATTGTTTAAATTGTCTAAATTAGGACGATATGAAATGAGATGTGATGAAAGTCATGAAACCCATCGCATATCCTCACTTTTCTTCTTTCTCAATTTGAGGGGAGAAAATGGAAAGCTAATTTATATATATATATATATATATATATATATATAGTTCTAAATTTACCTTTTTAACTAAAACCTATTTTCGTTCTTTCTTCACACTGTTAATTTCATCTTTCTTACTTTCCGAGATTGAGTTTTAAAAAAAGATAAATTATTTTTGTACAATATTTTGTACACTATATTTAATCCAACATACTGAAAAAAGAAAAGTGATACGGCGTACACAAATACATAAAAGCGCACACACATATATTATACAAAAACAAGATTGTTTTCATCCTAAAAATATAATGAAATTTTATTTTAACCCCTCTTTTATTTTTTTAATTTTAGTTCCCTGATTTTAAACATCATACTCGCTTAGTCATTGTCACTAATTATGTTTTCTTAGTAAAATAAGATGGAGGTGTAGGAGCAGCACTAGAATAGTAGAGAGCAGTGAATAAGTACCATAGATATCCTCGTGAGTCATCCCAAAGATAACCAGAGAGAGTTTAGAAAACTCATCGATATATTTTTTTTTATTAAAAGATGCAGAATGAATACAAACAACTCATATTTATAAGGAAAGGGTGCGGGAAAGCGAAAACAGAATAACAGAATACAATCAAAAGAGAATCACAAAACCATAACAGAATCAGATACGAAAGTGACATTGCCACCTAAGCACTTCAGATGGTTAGCCATTTTAGAGGGTAGCACCTCATATGGTCACTTCAGACAGTAGCATTTCAGAAGATAGCTTCAGAGGGTAGTATTTCAGATGGTTATTCTTAACTTCTAACATGTTTCATTAAATAATGATGTAGGACTTTTCTTTTACATATTTTCCTTTGAATTTTAATTGGAATATCAAAATTCGTAAGAAAATCTTTGTAAATTTTAAAATTTGTAGGAATTTTCCTATAATTTTATTTTTTAGCAAAACAAAAAAAATTACAACAACATTTTTTAATAAAAAAAATTAGAAATTTTGTAAAAACTTATTACGGAATTTTCTAATGAAAAAATCACAATAATTTTTTTATAGATTTTTACTCGAGAAAAGTTATATGAGAACTACAAACTTAATGTTAATGGAGCATAGTTAACTATGTTTCCTGAAAGCATGTGATTTTATAAAATAAATTATTAAAATAAAAAATGAAAATAAAAAATGTACCAAAACAAAATTTTATTGTATTTTCAAAGACATTGTTTACTATAATTTTTTATTTTTTGTTTGACTAGATATTTAAATTTAATTATAAAATAGGATTTTTTTTTAAAACCACAGGTATCCTTTATGGGAGACAATCCTGCTCGAGCCGGGAACATCTACATCACAATGGGGCTAACTCTTCCAAAAGGGTTTTTTTTCATCCACAAGACTCGAACTCGAGACCCTACTTAAGAGTAATCAAATATGTACTACTTCGGGGTTGGTTAAAATAGGATGCATTCGGGAAATCAGCTTAATTAAGTGTCATTTAATAAGTGTTTATCATATAAGAGCTTGTGTTAGAAGCACTTAAGGGAGTGAGTTAGAACCAAAGTGGGGACGAGTATTTAACCTCTACATAAGTTGTTTCATAAACTATCTTGATGAGTTTATTGAAATAAGTTGAAAACAGCTTACGAGCAGGTAATAAACTCTTTTGATAAGTTTATTTATAGACTTCTATAAGTGTTTATGTCATAAGATAATCTCGAATAAATTCTTTCAAGCACCCCTATATAAACAATAACATAATTTAATTTTTATTTTATTCTACTCATCATTACATAGGCTAAAATTTTTAAAATAAAATAGATAAAGGGAAAGTCATACGAAATTTTATTTGATAATAATAGGAGTAGTTTTGATATAGTCTAATGTATCAAATTGTAATATAGGAATTATAAAATAGGTGAATCATATTAAATTGATATTTTTCTTATTTATACAGAGAGAAAATAATGAGATTAAAAATATAAGTTTTGAAATTTTTAAAAGTAATCAACAAAGTATTATTATGTTGACAATAAGAGTAATATAGGAATTAAAAAGTTATATGTATATCTCATACTATTTTTTGTACTTTCCAAAGGATGAGATGGAAATTGGCAACGCAGGTTGAGATTGTGGGAAGAGCTCCCGGGTTCAATCCCCACTAAACACATTCTTTTAGAGGGGTGAGGAGTCTCAACTGTGACTAAGCCCCAAATTAATTGCACCTGATAATAGGGGATACCTATAATTTACACAAAAAAAAATGAAATGGAAACTTTGTTCCTCTGTTATAAAATATCCAAACATTGAAATGAAAAAAGTTATTTCATTATATTTTATTTCATTCCATTTATCTTGGTTAAAGTTTGGTCCAACTTTTTTTAGCTTAAAATTTACTTCAAAGTTGAAATTGAAAATAAGATCTTTTAAATGTAAATTTAAAGTTATTTAATAAATTAATATTTTTTATTTAAAAGTTAATCTTTATATATATATATATAAATAGAGATGTGTCTGAAATTTATTTTGCCGCCAAAAAAGAGGGTAATTTTGGCAAAAAAAAAGCAAAATTCGTTTTCAAATCTCAAAATCTGATTTAATGTGAATATAAATACATAGGTTTTCTAAATTTGATTTGATTAGAATATAGATGAGTATTCTAAGTTTGATTCTAAATATGATTTGATTCTAAATTTGTATTATAATAAATTATAATCAATGATTTGATCTGAAAATTTATAGATTTGCTTTTAATTTGTTTGTATAAATCCGTTCTCATTCTAAATTTGATTTTATTTGAATATAAATTGGTGGTTTCAATCATGTTCTAAATGTTACAAACATGTTGTCGAGATGGGGACAAAGCATTATTGTGAAAAATGCGAGATAACTGTTGTTGTCCCAAGGTAAAACTAGGATTTTAGTTTATGTTCTTATTCAAAGATGAAACTGATTTTAGTTGTTGTCCCATATAATATGCGTTTTTAAATTGCTAATTCGATCAGGTTTAAAGTGAATGCAACTATGATTGATGAAACTGGGTCAACATGTTTGATCATGTTTGATGGTGTCCTTTCTAAGTTTTTGGGCAAAACTGCTTCTGAGTTACTTGGGGCAAATGATAAGGTGGAATTTACTTACCATAATTCACTAAAACAATCATGTATGGTTTTGAAAATTAGTTTTCAGTTCAAAATTAATCTTTTGTTTTTCAAATTATAGGCAAAAGACAAAGGATATTGTCCTCCTGAGATTGATGCATTGGTGGATAAAGAGTTTTTGTTCAAAGTGAAAGTCTCTGATGCAAACATTATTTACAATTTCAAAACATACAAAGTCAGGTTCATGACAGATGACAAAGAACTGATTGATCAGTTTAAGATTATGCACTCAATAAGGTTTTTGTGAAACATCTATTCTTTTAAAAAATATAATAATGGTTTATTAGGATTTTATTCACAAAATAACATTGATCATATTTCTTTTCTACTGTTTGCTTAGGATTTGTATGAAGATAATGAGTACAATGAACAACAACCAAATTTGACAATACAAGTAGATGATAACATGAAGGTGAATATGAATAGATAATATAATTCTTTTTAGTACCTACTTTTAAATCATTATTTTTGCATCAATTCATTTTAATTTTGGTTTTTATTTGTATATAGGATAAATCTGAGCAGAAATTGTCAGCCTCTAAAATTGAGTTGTCTCGACACATTGAAGTAAGTCATTTTATATAAGTGTTAGATATAGATGCTATTACTGATTTGAATACTGTTTTCTTTTTTATGGGAACTATTCAACTTAGATGTATGATTATGTTATGAATTTGCATTAAGTTTTTATTGTTTTTAATTTTAATGTTTGATATTAGAATGTGTGATTGTTAAAATTTGGTTGATTCATTATCACTTATTGTAGCTTCCATTAATTTGAAAAGGTTGTTAATACTTTTATTGACGACGTTAATACTTTTATTGGGGAAGTAACGGATTTCTTTTAGTTTGAATAATAATTATGATCATTAAAATAGTTGAGATTATTTCTTGGTCATGTTGATATAGGAAATTTTATCAGACGATGATGGTGAGACTCCATCGAGCAAACCAAGTGGGAAGAGATCTATTGATAATGCTGAAATTTCACTAGCCGTCGATGATGGAGGCACACAGAATTCCAGTACAAAATTCCCCAAAAAAGTGAAGATCAAGATAGAGCCCAAGGACTAAAATGGAGTTGCTGTTTTTTTTTTTAAATAATACTGCGCAGAATTACACTCTGAATTTGGGCAGGATTGGTGAATTTTACTTGGCCATTCGTTTTTTGAACCATTTTACGCCAGTATTTATGAACTTGAATTCTGTGTTTAGTTATGCTTATCGTTATCGTTATTATAATAATTATATTATTTTGTCATGAATGGAAACGACTGAGTTTTCATTTCAATTAATACCGCACCTGGGCAGTGGTCAGTAATGGGGTTTGAGTCATTGGAATGCAGAAACATCCTTGAGAAGATGGAAAATTGCATTAATAAACAATAAAATGAGGTTCATTCACCTAATAATTAAAACTTTATGTTTTCCTTTTAGATTCCAAAAAAAATCATTTAATAATTCAATTAATTTTTAACAATTAATGAAATCATTGGGCTATTAGTTGGGTTGCATCCTGATTCATCTTTTTTGGCCTCATTGAATCACTACAACATTTAGTTATTTAATTAATATGGCACTTACATCAAACAAATACATAGGTTTTCTAAATTTGGTTTGATTTGAATATAGATGAGTATTCTAAGTTTGATTCTAAATATGATTTTATTCTAAATTTGTATTATAATAAATTATAATCAATGATTTGATCTGAATTTTCTGATAGTGGATCATTATTTCAGATTTTAATTTATGTACCTGCTTAATGCTTTGATTATAATCAATAGGTTAGAGAGACATGATTTAGATTTAGAGAGACAGTATTTTGATTTTATTTGAATATAGATCGATATGTTTTATAAATCTGATTTGATTCTAAAGCTTATTTGATTTGAATATAGTTGTATTTTCTAAATTTGATTCTAATTTTGTATTAAAATAAATTAAAATCATGGATAAAAGCAATAATTTGATTTGAGTATAGATAAATTGATTTTACTTTATGTGTATAGACTTGTTCTGATTCTAAATCTGATTTAATGTGAATATAAATACATAGGTTTTCTAAATTTGGTTTGATTTGAATATAGATGAGTATTCTAAGTTTGATTCTAAATATGATTTGATTCTAAATTTGTATTATAATAAATTATAATCAATGATTTGATCTGAAAATTTATAGGTTTGCTTTTAATTTGTTTGTATAAATCCGTTCTCATTCTAAATTTTATTTTATTTGAATATTCATAGATAGTTTTTCTACATCTGATTTGATTTTAAAGCTGATTTGATTTGAATTTAGATAGGTGTTCAAATAAAGATTGTAAATTCGATTTGATTTAAATTTTGATTATAATAAATTAATATATGCAAAGTTGTGTTTTTGTCAATAGGTTAGAGAGAAGTGATTTAGATTTAGAGAGACAGTATTTTGATTTTATTTGAATATAGATAGATCGATATGTTTTATAAATCTGATTTGATTCTAAAGCTTATTTGATTTGAATATAGTTGTATTTTCTAAATTTGATTCTAATTTTGTATTAAAATAAATTAAAATCATGGATAAAAGCAATAATTTGATTTGAGTATAGATAAATTGATTTCACTTTATGTGTATAGACCTGTTCTGATTCTAAATCTGATTTAATGTGAATATAAATACATAGGTTTTCTAAATTTGGTTTGATTTGAATATAAATGAGTATTCTAAGTTTGATTCTAAATATGATTTGATTCTAAATTTGTATTATAATAAATTATAATCAATGATTTGATCTGAATTTTCTGATAGTGGATCATTATTTCAGATTTTAATTTATGTACCTGCTTAATGCTTTGATACCCTCATCTATTCCAATTTCTCTTGTTCTATTAAGCTATTCATTTGGAATTCTAATTCCAGTGTGAACTTAATAACGACAGGTATTAATTACTAAAATCTCCTTACCATGTATATATATATGCAATGTTGAGTTCACTTTGTCAGATTTTCCATAGGCTATTTGGAATATATCTAAACATACAAGTATGTTTTTTGATTATGCAACATTCCTTTGAGAAAATTCTCTTCTTCTTCTTTGTTATCAGTACTCTTTTCTTCTATTAAATTCATTTAATGTCATGCTTTCTTTACTTTTTTTTTAGGTTTTATGACATGATTTTTGTATTAAATTCTCTAACCTTTTATCTGTTTAAGGATGAATTGATGGATTTGATTATTTTTGTATGATAAATTCTGTTTTTTCTTTCCAAAAAATATGTTTCATTTTGATAAATTCACATGATAACATAATCCTATTTCAAAAAAATATGTGAAAAAACTATGTGTCCTTCTTCTCTATTATTAGTCATATTTTCTGTTTTCATAGTTATATTTTTAAATGTTTTCTTAACTTATTGTTGAAATGAAAAATTTACATCATTTTATGTTGAGTTATCAATTATGAAAAATTCACATCATATTTATTTATTTATTTATTTGATTATTGTGTTTGAATAAACAAACAGGGGAGTCGTTATGTTAAATTAGCCTCTACCCATGTTGAATGGTGCAATCAAAGAAGGTCAATAAAATATTTGTTCAAGTATGTGAACAAAGGTCATGACCGTGTGACAGCAACATTTTATGATGCTGGAAAAGATAACCAAGAAGTGGACGAAATCAAGTTATACTATGATTGCAGATATTTGTCTTCCTGTGAAGCAACTTGGAGAATATTTGCATTTGACATTCACTACAGGCAGCCTTCGGTGGAAAGACTATCATTTCACTTGCCAAATGAGCATGTTGTTGTATTCCATGATAGTACCTGCATTGATTCACTTTTTGAAAAACCCCGTCTTCATGAATCACAATTTTTGTCATGGATGGAAGCCAGTAGCATATATCCTGAAGCAAAAAATCTTACTTATGCTGAATTTCCCACAAAATTTGTTTGGAATGCGCAAGACCGATATTGGACCCCAAGAAAATCAGGTTTCTCTATTGGAAGGTTGTATTTTGTTCCACCAGGAAGTGGAGAACTTTACTACCTCAGGATATTGTTGACTACAGCTAGAGGACCATCATCATATTTGCAGATAAGGACTGTAAATAATGTGACATATCCTACCTTCAAAGATGCTTGCTATGCTATGGGTCTTTTAGATGATGACAAGGAGTACGTTGATGCAATTAAAGAAGCAAGTCATTGGGGCTCAGCAACATACTTGAGAAGACTATTCACAACATTGTTGTTATCAAATCAACTTTCAACTCCTGAATTTGTTTGGAACAGGACTTGGGAATATTTGAGTGATGACATTCTTCATAGAAAAGATCACTTTTGCAGCGAAATGGTATGTTAACTTCATCTAACTTATTATCTTATGTCGGAAACATTTTTCATATATTTTTAATCTATGGTTATATCTGATATTGTTTTATGTATCACAGATTTAATCCTTATTAAGAATGAGCTCAAAAATTTGACCCTTGCAGAATTAGACAAATTGTTGCAGAGTAATGGTAAGAGACTATCTAATTTTGCAACAATGCCACAACCAGATTTCATATCTCTTAATCAATCAATGAATAGGTTGATTTTTTATGAGCTAAACTACGATAGACAAGCATTGGCTAATGAGCATGACCAGTTATTGTCCAAAATGACTTCTGAGCAACGGGAAATTTATAATAAAATCATGACATCTGTGTATGACAACAAAGGAGGATGTTATTTTCTATATGGATATGGAGGGACTGGGAAAACTTACATTTGGATAACCATTTCAGCAACTATTAGATGCAAGGGAGAAATTGTGCTTAATGTGGCATCAAGCGGAATAGCTGCTTTACTAATCCCAGGTGGTAGGACAGCTCATTCAAGGTTTTCTATTCCATTTAATGTGGATGAGCACTCTACTTGCAATATTAAGCAAGGAAGTGATTTGGCAGAGCTGATTGTCAAAGCAAAATTAATTATTTGGGATGAAGCACCAATGACACACAAGCATTGTTTTGAAGCGGTAGACAGAACATTTCGTGACATAATGCGTTTTTCCAATGAAAATAGCTTAAATAGACCTTTTGGTGGTAAAGTGATTGTATTTGGTGGAGATTTTAGACAAATACTTCCTGTAATACCGAAAGGATGAAGACAGGATGTTGTTCATGCCAACATTAATGCATCATACCTTTGGAAGCATTGTTAAGTCTTGACATTAACAAAAAATATGAGGCTTCAAACTGGCTGCTCTGATCTGGATGTTGAAGAAATAAAGTTATTCTCAGAATGGGTGCTTAGCATTGGAGATGGAACCTTTGGGAAACCAAATGATGGAGAGGTTAGTATTGAAATTCCCAATGATTTGCTTATATCAGATACTGTTGTTCCTATTGCTTCAATTGTGGAAAATACTTATCCATCATTATTACAAAACATGCATGGTTCATTATTCTTTCAACATCGAGCTATTTTAGCTCCAACAAATGACATAGTTTTCAACTTGAATGAATATATGTTGTCATTGCTTCCTGGAGAAGAAAGAACATATCTCAGTTTTGACAATCCGTGTACAGAAAGTGTTGATTTCAATTCTGCAGATGATATTCACACTCCAGAATTTTTTAATACAATTAATTCATCTGATCTTCCAAATCATGTCTTAAAGTTGAAAATTGGTGCGCCAGTAATGTTGTTGAGAAACATTGATCAGTGTTCAGGTCTCTACAACGGTACAAGGCTCATTATTACTCAGTTAGGAGCTTATGTATTAGAAGCAAAAGTCATCTCTGGAGTAAATGTGGGGCACAAGGTATTCATTCCTAGACTGTCATTGACTCCTTCAGATAATAGAATTCCTTTTAAGTTTCAGAGAAGGCAGTTCCCTATCGTTGTGTCGTTTGCAATGACTATCAATAAAAGTCAAGGTCAATCTTTGAAGCACGTTGGAATTTACTTGCCAAGGTCTGTTTTCTCCCATGGCCAATTATATGTTGCAGTTTCCAGAGTCACCAACAGAGGAGGATTAAAATTACTCATAACTGATGATGAATGACATGTTTCAGATTCAACTTCAAATGTTGTATATAAAGAAGTCTTCCAAAATTTACAATAGGTTTGAGCTTAAATCTTTTCAATAAAAATCATTATTATTATCATTGTTGTTGTTATAATTATTATTATTATTATTATTATTATAATCATTAATTATTATTTTTAAATTATTAATATTATTATTATTATGATATGATATGATTATGATTATGATTACTTTTTTATTGTTCAAATATTTTTATTTCAAATTGTCTTCGATTTATGACTATCATATACTAATTACCTTTATAACTTTTCAACCTATTTTTTGCAGGGCATCCACGAAACTTCTTTCAATGTCTATTTACTATTTTGTATGTAGTGGGAAACTACATATTTTTGGACCAATATTGTTTTATATGACAAATGTTATGAAAAACTGTTTACTGAAATTTTAGTTAATAAGTCTTTTCAATCAAGTTTACTATTAATATTAATTGTTATTATTAATTGATCATGTATTCTTAGATAAATCTAACACTCCACTCTCAATCGTTTCCGTCATATTCTCGCTCCGTGCATCGCACGGGTTCCCCACTAGTTTTAAGTTTAAAAGCTAATAAAAATAACTTTTAAATGAATTACTATTTTAAAATTTGTTATTTATAAAAAATAAGCTACTTTTTTAATAGAAAGTTTTTTCTTCAATAATTTTTGCCTCAACTTCTTACAATAAAAAGAAAAACTCATAAATGAGTGGGATCAAATACTATTTTAAAAGGAAAAAATATGTTTTTCATCCTTCTCATTCTGGTCAAATTTAATCTTCATCCCTGACTTTTATAATTTTTATTTTATATTCCTATACTTTTAAAATATATTAATTGTAGTCTCTAATGTTAATTAGCTCTGACAAGTTGATGTTAAATTGATCAATTACCTAATAAATAGACTAAATATCCACATGAATCAAATGAGATTTAACACTAAAGAGTAATGTATAAATTCATTAAACAAATCAACAACCTATAAGAGCTAATTAATGTTAGAGACTATTGTTAATATGTTTTAAAAGTATACGAATATAAAACATAATTTTAAGAGCAATTCCACTTATAGGTACTCATCTTGGTTAATGTGTTAAGAATATATATAAGTGATTATTTTCAAGTTATTGCTGAGGAGATGCTTGTACAAGCACCCGATGTTTCACAGGAAATGGGGATCATGTTGTACCTTTTTCTATTAGTAAAAAATAATGTTGATAAAATTATAAGAATGTGAGGTTATTTGTGAGATTTATTAATAAAATTTTTAAAATTTTTTGGTTAGAGAAAAGAGTTGTCTAAATTGAAAAACAGTGAAAATGAGTGGTATATAATAATGAGACTCATTTAATAGGTAGATCCACATCGAAAGAGCTTGGATTTTTTAATAGAAGTTTTCACTTTACTTATTTGAAGTTTAAATTTTATCAAACACTTGAAATGCTAAATTCTCATAGATGAGGGACTTTATTTGGATTTATTTTAGTCGTCACAGTTTTACTCCCTCCATTTTATTTTGACAGTCATTTAAGGTTTCTACACACAAATTAAGAACAATAATAAATGACTCAAAAGACATAGTAATCTTACTAAATTACCCTTATTAATTTACTACACACTTTTTTCATTTTACCTAAATATATTAATGAGTAGTGTGGTGCACATTTTTTTAAGTTTCTTTTCCCATAAAAGTGGGAGGGTAAAAATGGAAAACTAACATTAATACTCACATAGAAACTAGAGAGCGACTCATATTATGAAAAAAATTTATTTTCCTAAAACGACTATCAATATGAAATGGAGGGAGTACTACTTAAACTAAAAATGAGAGATATACTCACTTTATTGAAATTCTCTCATGATAATTGTACAACTTAGTTTTATAGAGATCTTTCCCTAATAATTGGTTTACAATATATTTTTTAAAATTAATAATTTACTTTTTAACTTTAAAAAAAACCTTTGGACGGTGAAATTAGAATTATAGCTCAATTTTTTTTTTGTCAAAATAAATGTTAGTTCAAAATTTTAAATTCTATACTTCGTTGTACTAAAAATTATGACATAAAATACCACCTAGCATGTGAATCAACTGATAAGAGACTGTTTCGGCTTAACCAGTGATCTTGAGTTCTAACTCGGAGTACGTGCGCAATTATGTTAAATATTTGGAGGGAAAGCTTTGCCACCTATAAAAGTTCTACTCTCCCATTGAGGATACACGCGGTCTTGAAAAAAAATCATGACATAGAATTAGAATTCTAAATTCAATTTTAATATATTCTACTATTTGGATGTAAAATCCAAAAAATAAAAATAAAATTAATTATAAATCTCACACTAAAAAATAATTAAAAATTCTAAATTCAATTCGAATGATACATTTAATTTTAGGCATCAAATGGTACATTAAGTTTAAAGTGACAAAATTATCATATATTCCTTCTTCTAAACACTTTTACAGCCCAGAAAAATAATTGTATTGTACCAATGTAAACTTAATCTTAATTTATGCAAAATGAAACATGAGAACATCTTAAATGTAATAAAAATTCTGCTAATTAAATTGAAATACATTTAAAACAAATTTGTAATTCATCAAGAGAAGATTTAGGCACGTGGTAATTAATGCACACAAATTGTAAGTGGTGGTAAATCAGACGAGGCAGGGCGAAGAAGGTGTATGGATACTATTGGGTCATGGATAGCTGGTGCCTGTTAGTGACCCGTGAGGTGAGCCCAGGCATCTGACAATGACTGCAACTCACAATATCTCGTAAAATTAACCAATAGTATATAGTAGTAATAAAAATTAAGAGAACATATATAGTTACCACTTACTACTAACATAATATAGAATTGCCATAAGATTGAGATTAAGATTTAACTACATTGCACTCCACCTTTGTCTGTGTTGTGGATTCTTTTCTAAGTTTCTTTCTTCTGTGTGCCCACTTTCACATGTGGCTCGTTCTTCCACTCCCCACGCTTCCCACTTAATCTTTGGTTTTCTTTTCTCTATCTATTCCAATGTTCGAGGTTTACCTTTTGGCTCTTCAAATTTTGCATAGGCCATAGCCGTGTGCATTGTGCAAAGTAAGAGTTTCAGTACATACTACATAGAATGGGTCAGAATGATTATTTTTTCTCTCCATATTTCTTCATATTGCTAATGAAATTTCATAGTATTTCCCTTTTTCTTTTATTTCTTTCTTATTTCATATTGTATTATTAATTATATAAATTAGTATATAACTATGATCGAATATATTAATTAAATAAAGTCATTAAAAATCATATTATAATAAATTTTAAATAAAAAAATTCTTGTAATAAATCAATATATCACATATTTTCTTTCCATATATACATTTTTTTATTTTCTTATAATTTTAAAACATTATTAATTGAGGAATAAATGTCATTGTATGTGCATAATGTGTTCTTAATGAATTTTTTTAGCTAAGCAAAGAGAAATATATTAAAAAGGATCATACAATGGTACGTCAACCCATATACAATTACAAGAAATCAAATAAAACTATAAATGACCTCTGTTGTAAAGCCATCAAAGAAATCCCAAGTTAAAACCTACACCATTACAAAAACCAAAATAAAACCACCTAGTTACAAGAGAAGACCTGTTGCCAAGCCAAAATTATAGGAAAAATGAAGTTTATAGGATCGAAAAATGAACTCAAAAGCCCGGATTAGACGAATGATTTATTATATTAGACTTTAAATAATAAAAAATTATAATTGATTGAATTGGATAATCTAAAGTTTGGCCAGAATCCGTCAATGATCTAATGCTTAATTAATTATAAAATGGAACTCCCTATAATCATATTCATTCGTATGAAACAGGGTGAAACTCAATCTAAAAATCTCACGTCAAAATGGATTCATGAAAAAAAATACAAGTTAACTTGGGCATATGGGAGGTTTTTCATTTCCATGTTAGTGGAAATGAAAAATCATCTAGCATATGTAAATTTTCATGCATAAGGAAAAAATATATCATCTAGCATATGTAATTCATGAATATTTAAGGTGGTTTTAATCTTCACATTTTTTAAAAAGTAATGATATGTGTGAACATCTTATATTTTCATACACTAATTAACCTAACACTCCTCATCTCTCTTTATATAACTCCCCTTGATATATCACAACACCTATCCCATCTATTACTTTTCACTCTTGGGTTCCTGTCTCTCATTAGGTGTAGACATTCCCATGGGATGTCTACCAACCACTACCCTTTAAAAAAGGTGATATAACACTTCCAAGAAAATAATTGAATATTTGATTTAAGTATACAAATAGCATTTAAAAACAATTTATATTTAAAATAATGAGTAAAGTAGCAAATTAGTCCCTGACTTTTTTAGGGTCATGCAATTTAGTTTCTAAGAAATAGAAAAACTCAAACGAAGGAAGCTGTCTTGTCTCGCAATGGTAGAAGAAAGAGATATCATTGCCAATCGGGAGGAAAGGAAGAGTCATTTACCTCTTTCTCCCTATTGATGTTTGACCCGATTTTGCTCCCCGGGCCTTAGCAGCCCACCCCATAACCCGCTTCCTTCGACTGCCTTCAGAGAAGAGGAGGGGATTTCGAAGAATGGAATGAAAATTCCGGCAGGTAGTTTACTTGCTTACTTGTTAGAGTCAGGAATCCTTGTAAATCTTCTCCGCAGGGAAATGGGTCCAAAGGACCTGTGCCTCTATCCCGACGAGGTTATCGTTACCAATGGTAGTCATGAGTTCATGGAGTACAGTACCTTAAGGTCGTGGGTCCGACAATGGCTTAACTACGTCAAGTGGTACTACATGGTTGCAGTATCTCCAGGCGTAACCATCTAGGATCTCTTAGACGCACCATTCGTGAACCGAAAATGGAAGGTTGAATCGACCGACTCTCAGTTGGTCCGATTCGGACTTGTCTGGAAGGTTTTCGATTTGGTTGCCCTAAACCGGTTTCAGTGAGGTCAATCAAATGGAGAGGTACGAAGAGGACTTTTTGGTCATCTCCAGTTTATTCATTAGGGAGAGTTACCACGTTCTTTGCCTTTTGAACTTACTTCAAGGTACCGAAAAGTAACAGAAGGAAGTAAAAGACCCTCATCATTAGGTGTACTGTGGTACCCAAGAGTTAGGTATTGTTTTGACGAAAACAACGAGTTGTTTAGTCAAATGGATATGGCCTCATTTGAAAAGGAGGTCATTCCCAACGATCCTACTCCTGTCAGAGTCCTTACCTCGGGCGACTGGGTCAATCTGTTGAAGGAGCAGGGAAAAGACGAATATTTGTCATAGGAAACTGGCTGAATCGAAGGTTATTAAACTTTGTTCTTATATGGTTGATGGATGTCATCCGTCAGATCACTATAGGTGGCATGCATGGATGTCTTTTATGCCTTAGCCATTCTCCCTACATAGCAACTTTAAGTAGATGATAGAAGGGATGAGATGTTAGCCTTAGCGCAGAAGATCCATCATGGAGTATCCATCATGAAGCCTTAGGTTAGGCTACTACTCAGGATAGGATGTCTCTGTAGACAAATTTTAGAACCTCGCGGGATCAATTCTAGCGACAAACTACATCACCTTCACTGATAAGGCGATGACCCCAAATGGAACTAGGTATGTCCGCCCATTATATATAACTGTCAAATGCAAAGACATTATCGTGGCACATGTTCTTATAGACATAGGCAAGGTAAGTATAAAACTATACCAGCCAAGTAGATTTCAGATCAAAGCAAGTTTCTTTATTAAAACAGGTGACAAATTAATTGTCATATGTTCAACTTGAAACCTCTTCGCGAATTCACACGCACCTTCTCTCGAAGTCAAAGACTTAGGGAGAGATATAGACACACATATGCATTCTAACATCATACCATATGTCATGGCAACGCAATCTGTAACATCCCGATAATTGAGACTAATTACATATAGGAAATGATAGCGTAATGATTCTAAGGATAACAATAAGAAAAAGAGGAAGGAAAAGATAGGAGGTAGGATTAAGAGTGAAAACTAAGAAACTAAGTATCAGCATTCTCGCTCAAGCGAGAATGAGCTCGCTTGAGCGAATTATGCAGCAAAAATGTAAAAACTAGTTTTTGCATATCTCGCTTGAGCGAGAACAGGCTCGCTCAAGCGAGAAATAGGGTAGTTTTGGGGGGCTTTCTGGACGTTTTTCACTTGAGTGGGGAGGGGCTCGCCCAAGCGAGAAACTTCCATTCTGGTCCATTCTCGGTCAGGCGAGAAGCCTCTAGCTTGAGTGAGAATGTAAAACAACTTTATGCCCCGACCCTCTCGCTCAAGCGAGAATATCTCGCTTGAGCGAGAGCCCACTTATAGAATTAAAAACTAGCATTTAGGGCTCGCATTTCCTCACTTCTTCATTTCTAACTTTCACCCTAGAGAGAAAAAGTGGTTCTAGAGTGAGGAATCGACCATTGGAGCTTGAAGAAGGATTTCCAAGTCAAGAGAATCCTCCCCAAGCCTTCCCGATCCCTTCTCCTCATCTATTGTTTCTCCTTTGAGGTGAATATAACTCACACACTCACCTCCATCTTGAATGTTTCCTTTTGAATGAACCCTAATCCTTCCTATTCCCTTCCTTTATCTTGTATGCACATGTTGGTTAATGTTTCCTCTCCTTTGTTGTTTTTGTATAGTTGTATGGAACTAGAGATGTATTAGGGGTTTTTCCCCAAGTTAGGGTTTCCTTACCATTTATGTTTCTTAGTATCTGTTGTGTAATCCATGAAATATATTCAAATGTGAGTTGTGCATCATGGCTTTGGCCCCAGTCAATAACTAGAAAATGAATTTGGCCTCGGCCCTAGCAAAAATGGCTTCAGCTCCAGTTTTAGCTTCGGGCCCAGTTCACCATAATTAAATAAGATTAGACTATGGTCCCCAATTAATTGGACTTCGGTCCCCAGTTAAAACACGGGTTTCGGCCCCCAGTTAATTGGCGGTGTTATGCACAAGGAAGATGTTCCTTGTAGTCCGAGCTCGGGTCTAGCCCCAGCTAGTGATAAAACCCGGTCTGCCGGGTAATGTAGGTCATACATGTTCATATTCATGTTTATGCCGAGATAATATATTATGAATGGTGTTTCCTTATTCTGTTGCATTCATTTGCCTATTTCCCCCATACTGCATGTTGCATGGTTATATTCATTGAGACATCCGTCTCACCACACATTTTGTGGACCATATTTTAGATGTGCAGGTACCTCCACACGCACGGGCCCTTGAGCTAGGAGCTGGAGCTATTTAGTGTTTTTTTCATGAAGAACTAGTATTTGGGCAATGTTAGGCCCCTTTTGATTATATGATTATGTATTAACTTCTATTCTTTTGAGAGGATACGACTGTACATGTGGTTTTCCTTAGCTCTCTATTGTCAGGACGCATGTATGGGGGTATCCTCAGCTTATTATTGTATATTGAATGATTGTAGCCCACGTGACAACTTTATACTTAGTTCACTTTCACATATTGTTCAAGTTATCATTGGTCGCTTAAACAATTATGTGGTGGTTGTGTTCGATACATAAAATAGCGTGAAATAATTTCAGAGATTTGGGGATTTTGCTTCCAACGAGCTAAATTCTCAAATCTAGGAATTAGGACGTTACACGTGTTAGGACCACATGAAACACTAGAAGGGGGGTTGAATAGTGTTTTATAATCTTTACAGATTTTTCTGAAAACCTTTTAAACACAAGCAAACTGATTTGAAAATATATGAGCAACCTTCCGAAACTGGGAAGTTCAGCAACTTGCTGATACAACTCAAAAGGTTGGATAAAAACAATTTTAAGTATTTTCGTGTGAAGAAAAGATTGTTTTGTGCATTGATTTATAAAACAACTTTTCTTAAACCCTCCTTGGTTAGATAAAACAGATAACAGCGAAAAGTAAAAGAGTTAAGGGTAGAGAGAACTTGACCACATAAATTTATCCTGGTTCACCCACTAACACAGTGAGCTACGTCCAGTCCCAAGGCAACACTCCATTGGATTTTTCACTAATCTCGCAAGATTATAAGTATTATTTGAACCCAGCCTCTTCAGGCTAAACACCAAGTATTCTTTGGACCCAGCCTCTCCAGGCTAAACAAGTATTCTTTGGACACAGCCTCTCCAGGCTAAACAAGTATTCTTTGTTCCTCCAAGCCTCTTCAGGCTCTCAGACACTTATCAGTGTTTACAATAAAGGTTAGTTTAAGTTTCTGAGAAACTTAAACACAGGTTCTCTTGTACAAAGAGATAACTGAGTAAAACTCAGGATACAAAGAATAAATCTAAGTACAAGGAAATGAACTACAATAATGTGTTTTGGCTAGAAGGATTTTCTGATGAATCTTGGCCATTCTCTCTTAGGCTTTTCTGTTTGCCTATCTTGGGCTTTAATTTTGCCATTTCATATCTTGGGATTCATGGCTGCCGACCTTCATAATCTTTCATGAAGATATTTATAGTGTTCTAAAATTGATCCGTTGAGAGATAGCTTGAACACCGTTGAGAAATAACATTTAATGTATTTTAATACGTTGTGATACAACTTCTTCTGTAATGCTTCTGACTTGGTCAGAGTAGGTGTGTAGGTATGAAATAGTTCTGACATACAGCAATTTGGCTCTTGATCTTGCATGAGAGATTTTCTAGCACTTCAGCAAGTTGATGTTCTTTTCTTTCTCTTTCATCTTTGCATATGTCTCATATGTATAAAGAGACAGAATCTGTAGATCGGTTAGAAATCTTCAAAGTCCCTTTTTCTGATAGCTTTAATTCCGTTGTAAGACAAAGTAGATGTAGCTTGTAGCAGCAGAGTAGGTAGTAGCAGCGTTGGATCTATCTCTGACCTCTGTTTACTTTTCTGCAGTAGGCTTCCTCTTTTGTGTCAGGAAATAAAACTGTGCCAGAAAGCCTTTGCTTCTTCTTGCAACAAGTTCGACTAACACAACTGTTTGCTTTTCAGAGACTTGATACTTTCAATACTTTCATCAGGTTGACTAAGTCTTCAGAAAGCAGCATGACATCTCAGACTTCAGAGGGTTCTTTTCACTTCAGTAGATTCTGTCTTTCAGAGAGTCTAGTCTTTTCCAGAAGGTTGACCATCTTCAGCAAGACTTAGCTTTTCAACAGAAGATACTTTCAGCAAGTTCTTTCTTCAGAAGGTTGCTACAATGTTCTTCCTTTAGTTTGTTGCATTTCTTCAGCAGGTTCCTTTCGTTAGCATGTTGCTTCTTTTCGTCAGGTTCAACAAATCAGTAGATTACTGCAAGACAAAGAACAACAACTTGAGTAATGTCTGTTTCTTAATCAAATTATATAATGACCAAATTTGTTACTCATTAAAACTAAGGATAATGAGTCATTAATTAAATTGAATACTTAATTTATTATGAGACTCAACAACACGATCATCCGCGATGACGATATTGTCACCGAGAATAGCGTACCTATCAAAGATTGCTCCAGGATAACACTGTTCTGCCGCGTACCACACCAGAACATGATGTGATAATGCGAACAAAGGCCACGTGGAATAATACCCGAGGGGCTAACCAGTGACAAAGCATATGTTCCTATGTTTGCGAACAAATGCAATGTCAAAGACGTTTGTACCCAATGTGGAATTAACTAAAGAAGACACAAACGATCGGTCAAAAAAGGATTGCATTAGCTCAAATAGGAGCAAAAGAGGCCACCTATCGGTAGCACTCTTCAGATGCAGAGAGTACACAATACCCTTAATACCCCATAATAGCTCCAAAGGGGCAGTCTGATTGAACGTACCATCCATAGGAATGGAGGCCAATACATATGCCAACCACTGGTGCATAGGACCCGAACGTGTAAGGGAAACAGAAGGCGACATAGCACCGGGAATAGAATCCCCGACAACAAACTTTTGGAGTGCTACCCGTGTATAATATTTACTTCTTGTTTTTTCTATCACAATTGTCTCGTTGTATGTTTCCCATTAATTTTTTTATGACGTGTCACGTTTAGTGACACTGTGTCACACTATTTGCCATTATAGTGTCCATTATAGCGCAAAAATGATGTGCTTTTGTTAAATTTATAGCATGAAAGACTTCAATTCCAACAATTATATGCTTCCCTATTCTCCCATTTTGTCTCTTATTCGCCTTCTTTCATTGGAATGTCTCAACCCCAATGACGTTACTTTTGTATCCCGATAGCAAATAGTATGACACGTCATAAAATATTTAATGGGA
Source organism: Sesbania bispinosa (assembly GCA_026901365.1). Classification (NCBI taxonomy): domain Eukaryota; kingdom Viridiplantae; phylum Streptophyta; class Magnoliopsida; order Fabales; family Fabaceae; genus Sesbania; species Sesbania bispinosa. The sequence continues at coordinate 857,474 of QLOH01000439.1, forward strand.
AACACATAGGTGGACTACGGTGACAGAAAAAGCAAGAAGTCATGGATTATATTGAGTTTTCTATTTCTTAGAGACTAAACTGCATGATCCTAAAATAGTAGCGAGGGACTAGTTTGCTAGTTTAGTCTTAAAATAATTGTTTATGGTGTGATATAGGGGGTGTTCAAATCCAATCCAATCCAATTGGAACCTCAACAACCGATCCAAAAAATCACAAACCAAAATAACCACAAACCGAAAAAACCGCAAAAAACCACAATTTTTTATTGCATTGGATTGGATTTCGGATCTGCCTGTTAGAACCAATCCAATCCAAACCGATCCAAACTTTTCTAAACATTTTGATATATTATCATGGGCGGGGATCAACTTACTATAGGAGTAACTTTGGACAAAGTTACTCCGCTTAATAATTTCTTATAAACATTGAATTTCATCAATCCAACCGTTATATTAAAAGTTTTCATTAAGTAGATCAAGCCTACAAAATTTCATAAAATTTAAAAATTATTTGATGTTTCATCAAATCACTTCAATTTAACGTGCAATATACTTTTTAAAATATAAGTGAATGTCTACTTTAAAATTACATACCTATGAATGTTCAATTGATCTAAAATTTGCTGTGCATAATCATCATATTAATATCAAATTAATCAACGGTTGGATTGATGAAATTCAATGTTTATAAGAAGTTATTAAGTAGAGTAACTTTGCAAGAGTTACTCTTGGAGTAAGTTGATCCCCACCCTATTATCATTATTGATATTATTTTTCTATGATTATGTAAAAAAATTATTATTGTGCAACTATATTTAACGAATAACATTCAATCATGGGATCGAAAATCATCAAGTAATTTGTATGTTATAAGATAGGATAATAGAATTGCATGTTTTTATCTTATTGGATTTACCATAAGCGAATATTGTTATATGTACAATGGAATTGGGATCCACCCTCATATCTAATTAAGTATTTAAAGTTACAACTTATTTGTTCAAAAAACATTAACAATTTGGCAAAGTATAAAACTTTTCTGCTTTAAATTGGTAAATGATTAATGATTTCAGGAACTAGTAATGATGTCATAATTTTACTCTCATAACTTCATTTTTTAGTTTATTTGAGAAACCGAAATCCAATCCAATTCAAATCGATTAAAATTGGATTGCATTGCACTGGATTGGATCTAATTTGGAAAAAAATCAAAACCGATTGGATGATTAAATGAGAAAATCGAAATTATTGGATTGAATTATTTTTCCCTCAAACCCGATCCAATCCAATCCTTGAACACCCCTAGTGTGATAGTTAGCTTTAGAGTGTGTTTGATAAAGTATTTTAGGTAGATAAAAGTTGAAATTAGTAGCTGAAATCATTTTATCAGTATATGGTACGGTAACGTTTTTAGGTAGCTACTAACTTTTTTTTAAAAATTAAAGTTACTTGAGGTGGTTTTTTTAAAAAGCTCCCCTTTTCAGCTACTAGTTGAAAAATTTATTACAAGTTTATCACTTAACAACCTCACTTATATATCATTTTACCAAACACTAATGAAATGATTTCAGATAGTAGCTGAAAATGCAGTTTTTTTTTTAAAAAAAACTACCCTAAGTAGCTTCTCTAAAAAAACTAGTACGTACATATAAAAACTACTATGTTATCAAACACTGATGAAATGATTTTAGCTACCAAATTCAGCTTTCATCTAACTAAAAATGTCTTACCAAACACACTGTTATCATTCATGACATAAAAGTATTCTATGAAAAAATGACAATAATTATTAAACAATAATGATTTAATTAACAATTTTGTTATAATTGAATGATTAATTGTACTACCTAATATAATTAATACAGATGAGATTAAAGTAGTGTTTTTTTTTTCACTTATGATATGTAGCATGCTAATAAAAGTACAAATAAAAGTATTCTCATTATAATAGTTTTCGCAAATGACATTTTTAATACTTGAACCTTTTTCTCTTAAAAAGTTATAATTTGTTTACCACTACACTAAATCATTTATACATAAATCAAGTACTAAAAAACTTATAGTACAAGAGAGACTAGCTTAATTAGAATATAAAATATTACTATATATGCGGTATCATCACCCTAGAAAAATTCTCATAATTTATTAATTCCAACCATTAAAGACAACGACTTAAGTCCCTTTTCAAATATCAAAGGCTTCTTTAGTCTTTTTCATCCAATATATATATATATATATATATATATATATATATATATATATATATGTTACCTAAGCACAAAATTTAAATTATTATTTTTTAAATCTCAAGCGCTATCCTAAGAAAAATAAAAAGGTGTCTTATTGTTCAAGTAGATACAAATTAATCCAGAAAGGTGTGCGTGTGCATATATACATTTTAGAAATTGGAAATGATAAGATTACGTTTTTCAGTTACAAGACAGTGGCAATGGAGGCTGTAATGCAACAAGCAGCATGCTATGCTTAATTTAGTGTGCGTTTGGATTAGCGTTTGTAAACTTGAGTTTGAATGAACGTGGATTTAGTGAATGTGATTTATGATAAACTTGAGTATGAGTAAACGTGATTTCATGTTTGGATATTTTGCTGCAAACGTGAGTTTTAAAAAGTGAATATTAAGGAAACTCAAGTTTCACACACAGAAGCTACAAAAACATGCGTTTTACAAACTCAAGTTTCAGAACCCAAACGTGCGTATCATATGGGAAACCAAACAAGATGCATATTTTGCAAACTCACATTTACGGTCCAAAACGTGAGTTTAACATTGTAAAACGCCAATCCAAACCTACTCTTAATTAATTTGCTCCGTTTTTAGAATTTGCATGCATTTGCTATTGCAATTATAAACGATATATATATATATATATGGTCCTATCTATCTTTCACTACTCCCCATGATTCCCATCCTTTAAATGAAAAATGATATAATTAACTCAAGCTTAGCGACATGATCAGAATTAGATTCGTCAAAAGTGCAAATATTTATAATGCGCATCTGTACTTGTTACATGTTGGGATTGATTTGCATTGATTCCATTATTTATATTCTACCGCCAGTATATAATCAATTCAAATCTCATCTTCACACAAAATTCTCAAAGAATAAGCTCCCCCTACTATTAGCAATTTATTACTTACTACAAATTAATAAACATCTAGCTATTGCTAGACCAAACAGTTAATTAATTATATACAGCCCAAAGTCCCTTTCAAATTATAGGGTGGGCATAAATTCTTCTTTTAGGCCTGAACATTTTCTCAAGACGGGGCCCCAAATTTGATAAGTGGCCAAACTTGGTTTTGATATAACTTGCTATAAGCATATGCATGCATGTACGGTAATTGAAATAGGAACAATGATTTGATTTTGTAATTAGTTATAATTATATAGAACTCATATATATTTTTCTATATGTACTAATAGACGCTAATTAACGAAATAAAAAAAAGGTTGGTCAAATAAGGAAGTTGACTGTTAGGAGGAGATAAGAATCAAATGGACTTTGAAGGGAAGAAATTAAAAAAGGACCTTTTTAATTAGTCCTTTCTCTTTATATATATATATATATATATATAAAAACTCATCATCATATATATGATATATTAATTCTAAAATCTAAATCCAATATATGTATACGGTTAGGGAGTAGTGAGGGACAAAACCAATCTCGGTCTGGAATGGAATTTTAAATGTCAAATTGGGAGAAAACAAATCAAATCAAAAACACTTACCACAAAAATAATAGTGTCATCTCTTTGTGAGACCAAAACTATCTACTTATCTCTAAGCCAGGTGTCTGTATTAAGGGTATCTTAATGGCCCTGGCCAGTTCCAATGTGTCCGGGCCCACATTCCAACCAAAGCAAGCAAGATAGTTAGTCCCAATCACAAGTCTAGTCTTTGCACTATATCTATAACAATGCTTTATAAAACCAAAAGGTAGATCCAGTTAGCTGTGAGTGTCACATAAGTAAGACTTTAATCTCATTTTGTAACCTTATAAATTCAATATTTTCTTCTTCATTCTTTTCTCGACACTGATTGATATGGGAAACAGTTTTGTTTGTTTTATTTTATAGTATGATACTGATTTGGAGCTAACCCCTTCTTTTTTAATTTGTTTGCTTGCTTATTTTGTTATCAATTTGGAAAAAGTGTTTTTTAGAGGATTGGGATTGGGGATCCGGGAGCCCACATGTTCATGTGTTAAAAGGAGTAGAGAACGCCTTGACATAAGGGTTAATTAACTGATGTGATGTCACTATAAATAAAAAATTAAAATATCTCCTTAAGCTTATTAACTCCTAATCAATGAATAATTTAAAAAAAAAATAATTATGACTAGGAAAATTCATTTACCTTTTTACTTTAATTATTTGACCAACATTGAATTACATCAAATGCGACATTATAAACAAATCATATCATATCAAGCTAAGTCGACATTTGAAGAAAAAGGTGAAGATCTATCTTATCTAATTCTTATCAAATAAAAATGGGGTGGTGGAATGTGAAAGTGGATCCAACAGCGACTGCTAGCTTCTTGGAGGAGGGTACATTATTTTAAACTATTTAACTTTTAAAAAAATTAAAGTTAAAATTTTTATTTATGTTTAAAATGAGATTTTAAACGCAAGCTTATAAGAATTGATTGTCTTTATATAATAAAGTATAATTACTTTTTAACTGTAAATCCATTCTTATATATCCATATTAAATTTAGGTTCTTATTCTTGATAGAGATATAACCTTAAAAGGTACAGTTTTTCACACAATGTCCCTTATCTTTCTCAAATTAAGACACGTATTCAAAATCAAAACTGTTATAATTAAATCAATAGACTAATTCCTTTTTCTTAATTAACTGTGTAATTAAATAATTTTTATTTTCTTTAATTTATTTAATCACACTTGATTCAACTGGTACATGTTTGATACCATTAAATTAATTATTCCGGTCGTCCAATGCAATGCCAAATTGGTGTTAATTAACTAATCAAACAGTGGTTGATCACAATATAAATGGATGGTTACTCAGGTGAATTTTATATGCAAGGTTAGAGCATCTCCATCGCGGGAATCTCATTCCGCGCGATGGTTGCTAGTGCCTGCAGCGTCGATCCTTTGCTGATGGAGAGAACCGCATGTGTTGATCCTTTGTCAGTGCCGTTGTTGCCTGCAGCACTCGCAAAAGCGGGTTGTTGCAGGTTTTTTTTAATTATTATAACATTATTTTTAATAACTGAATTAAATTTTTTTATAATATAATATGTAATTGAAATTTGATTAATTCGTGAGTGTGAGACAAAGAACCCTAAACCAATGTACTAACTTTGGGGAGAGGCCTCATGCATGCATATTTGTGGTTTGAATTTTTATTTGAAATTTTTCATGTAGTAAAGGTGATGTGAGGGGATCCACATGGTGAATTTTCATGATTTTTTTTAGGGGTTTTGTAATTACTGTGAATTAAATAGCTAAAAACATGGGAAAAATAATTAAAAATAGATAACATTAGTGAAAAATTATGAAATTTTAATTCAAGATATCCCCTAAATGTGCATGTTCAATTTATAGATTGTTTATACCTCTAAAATGCGCATGCTCATTTTATTGAATGTTTGAAATGTGCATTTTGCATGGTCATCGTTTTTAATCTTGTTAACCAAATTTGATTTAAAAATTAAGCTAGCAATATTTTAATATTATAAATTAAATTGGATGAAAATAATAAAATATATAAGTGTAGGGTAGGCTGTGAGGTCCATTAAAAAATCTTTTAAAAGTTGCTGGGTTTGAGATAAAAAGTGAATGAGTTGCTTAAAGTAATAAAAATAATATAATAATATAGAAAAGTGTAAAGAATTATAAAATATTGATTTAAGAAACTTTGATGAGTTGCTGGGATAAAGATGCTCTTAGATATTGGAATCCAAGAGTTCATCATTTTTTAAGGATTTTATTTAATCATCACATCCATCTTGAGAGTCAAAGCTTCGGTTATGTTATATTAACAGTTAACACATACGCTAATAATTAAGATGGTGTTGTTATTACATAACATAGGTATAGGAAGTGAACGTTGCGTAGGATATGTTTATGAGGGTATATATATTTTTCCCTTTGTTTTCTTCTTCTTCTTCTTTAATTTGGATTGCATGTCCATGACAAGTGTCTAGCTTGAATTAATTTCACAGAGACTCAAAATGGATCGCATCATCCCATGAGAGGCTTCTGTGCCAAAGTCTTCGGCAATCGGCTGTTTTGCATTATAAACTGTTAGTTCCAGCCATAGATTGGTCTTATGACAGCAAATCATTAACTATGTTTGATTGTGATGTAAAATTGACTCCTTAGTCCTTACCCACCCAATAATCAAATAAACAAAATCAATCAACGTATCGTTACAAATCAGTAATTTTTTTATTCCAATCAATTTATATAATTTCCATGAGCTAATGATCGAAGTGCATTATTTCTCGGTATATAATGTTTGAATTATTTACGTTTAATTTTAGTGCGCGCGGGTGTACAGTCTTGACTTATTCTTTGGATTTTAGAAAACATATAATTATTTTCTTTTGATACAATGAGTATTTTATGATCTCTATTGGATGTGGCATCAAGGATACCATATCTGTTGGATAAACCTCCTCTGGGTTTTGGGGATATATATTTTGTTTCATAATTTGTGTGGGGTGTCTTTTGTTCATATATAGAATCTTAGTATAATCTTTGTTGTTTTGGGGCTTTTGTCCCTCCACTCTACCAAAAAAATACCATATCCTTTCAAACTCAAATTTTCTCTCATTAATTTAAGATTATTTAAAAAAAGGTATAAAAAGTCTTCCTGTGAATAATGTTTTTAGTCACTAGTACGTTATTGTTCATATGTGTACAATTTAGTTATAGGATTAAAATTTATAGACTTTGATATTTTTTTTATAGTTAATCACATATATCTCTTATTACTAAAAATAATATTGCTCGAAATTTAGTCACAGTTAAAACACCTCACAACTTCTGAAGAGTATGTTTAGTGAGGATACAACCTTAGAACTATATATGGAAGAGTTTCATAATAAATTGATACAAAAATGAATTTTTTTTATCAATTACACAAACAAAATTTTAAAAGATCAGTTCATTTAAAATTTTAAAGTTATATGTGGAAGATCGTTACATGCAATTAATATAATTAAACAAAATCACACATGTTTAGATATTTGAAATATTATAGTGGAAATGAGAATCTTACATGTTTTAATTAATGTATATATAATTTTATTGTCCTTGAATTGGATTGCATATGACGTCCTTTTATTTATGCAGTTTAGGGACGGGTGTCTTATTTGTTAGCTGTTTGCCAAATCTATGAATATTCGAATAAGCTTTTGTATGTGTATTAGGAAGCAGCGGTGTGTGGAGCATCATTTCCAAGTTATATGGGATGGTGTAATCCTCAGATTTTATTATTATTTTGTACATAATGACGCATAGCTTTATGCTTCATATGTTGGGTGAGCTAATGATGCTACTAGTAGGTGATGCATCGATCCAGCACATATATAGAAAGAAGGAACAAAAACAAATAGCAAAAAAAAAAAAAAAGTTAAGGCCACACTTAAATTGACCTTAATTTAATATATTAGATCAAGTTGAACTTTCTTTTTAAAAGGTTTATGCTTACATTTTGTACTCAAATTTTCACCTTAAATTTACATAGATACATATTGTAAGTGACAAAGCAAATATATATCCATCATATATAGTGGCTATTCGTGAAAATGTGAGAAAAGGAAAAAAAAAAAAAACATGGGTCTCTTGGAAATTGATGGTTATTGGTTGTAGTGATGACAACAAGCCAACTTGGTCTCTGATGCATATTGATCCAACTTGTTTAGTCCTTGTACCCCTCTGAAACACTAAAACGTTAATATCCATGTTTGTAATTTAAAATCTGTCCTTTTCCCTCTCTGCCTGCCTAGCTACCTAATGTTGAAAATGACCAAATTAAACACAACGATTTTGGCATGGTGAAACAGATTTACTGGTTACAAACAAAAATTCAGTATCTCCTTATGCATATAAGTAGTGCAATTTGAGGCTCTTAATTAACTACATGGAAAATTTCAAAGATTAGGAACCAATTTGAATTTTTTTTTCAAGGGGTGATTGGGGTGGGACATATTTGAGTTTAGTGCGTGCAGGATGGCCCCCAAACACATCAGCTATAGCCTATGGAATATAGATAGATACGTATAATGTGAAGAATAATGAATTGGGTTTATAATTATAGTTATTGAGAAAAAGGCATTATTTTGCAGAGTTGAATTGGGTAGAGATTTAATTCCTACCTTTCATTTTACTTTTTCTTTCTCTCAATTATCAAAGGGTTCACCACCTTGTTGTCTATATTCAAAGATTGTTTTTTTCTTTGTGCAAGTAACATCATATCCTAGCTAATGAATTATATTAAGACAGAGAAAGTAAGGGGTTACCCAATAGCAAAGAAAGCAACAACAAACCATCAAATCCATGTTTATAAACGTACATACTATAGCACAATAAACAACTTCTCCTCCATGGGGGATTCAGATTATCAGTCACCAAACTCTTGCAGTTGGGAAACAACTCATTGAAGCACTAACAAGTAATAACAACCGGATGGCCCCTCCCACAGCTCCTCATGTCTTCTATGAATGGAGCAACATTTCTTTGCTTCCCCACTATTATTTCAAAATTTATGTATCATTTCATTAAACTTAATATTTTTGCCAGCATGGCATGTGCCTGCCCATACTCCCAATATTCTTTCGAGGAAAAGAGATCTTATTTTTTCATCCAATTGCAGGTGGATTCACGCCAATCACTATACCCCTCTTAATTAATTTGAATATAGATAGATAGATATATAAATTTACTATATATATTAGGCATTGCAACCGAATCCAATATCTACCCATAAGTATATGCTTCATAGTGATTCCATTTGCTTTTGTTATTTATATATGGGGCCAAGTGGCCAACCCTGTCAAAGTCGATCACAATTTGGTTTCACCAATTTGGTTTGAATTTTAGTGTGAATGAAATAAATTAAGGTGTAATGTGGCGATTTCGTTGACCAATTTTGCAACAAAAATATAATTGATGATGTGAGGTGCATACCAAAGTAAGCACAATGAAATGGTTGCATTGCATGAGTGCATGGGGGAATTTATGATTGCAGTTCTGTCCGTGTATTATCAAGTTGTATCATACAATACAAGGAGAAGTCGGTGGTACATTTTGCATGTGGCCTTTTATGATGACCGTTCTGTGCAGGGACATATAGCCTTGCCCACAATGTAGCTACCTAGGGACAAATTTGTGTAGTGGTCGTTGGGGCCATCCTTTTTCCCTTTTCATAACTTGATTAATCAGTTACCCTCCAAGCAAATAGTAAATAATACACATTGTACAACCATCAAGAAAAAACTCAAAAAGGAACAATATATAAGCCATAGGTAAAGTGATCATTATCTCCAAATTTAAGTGGATAAATAGCTTATCAAACTCATGCAGCATACCTTCCCAGCCATTTAAGGAGGAGCCTTACCTCACTCTCTCCCTCTTCCTTCTTTGATTCATGTTTTGTTTAGTATGCTTTTTCAGGATGTCCTGAAAGGAAAGAAAAACATGGGAGGAAGAAGTCTATCCATTGTTTGGTAGCACATTTGCAAGAAAAAGATTATTTGAAGTGATAAAATGTCCTAGGACTATTATTTTCTTATCCTTCCGCTTTTGGAAGGAAAGAGGAGCATATAATTAATTCTTAAAATTCCACTAGAGATTTACATACATTTTTATTCTTTTTCTCTTATGAAACCAAACAAAAGAAGGGAGTTTTCCTCCCTTTCTCCCATCATTTGTTTTATTTTCTATGCTATATGGCTTGCTTTCCTTTCCCATCTAATATAATCTATCATACCAAACAAAGCCTTGAGGGTTTGGACAGAGACAGGAGTCATGCGTTACTTCTGTACCTCTTTTATTAGACCTTGGCAACCGTAATTTATGTCAATAATGTTATGAGATAAATAAGTCAATGATGGAAGCAATAACATTTCTTCTGCATCAGCTCAGATCAATTAGGTGCATTATTATTATTATTATTGTAGATAAAAGAAAAAAAAAAACATCTGAATAATTTGGAGCGACAAATTTTCAAAGCTAAATGTGATTTGAAACAGTCATTAAAAGGAAAAAGGTAAAAAGAAAAAGGAGCCTGAGGGCTGAAGATCAGATATGATAACCAGTGGGGTAAGGTGAGACAGGTTTCAAATGATGCCTACTGTCTTTCATCTCTTGAAACTCTTCTACCGTTTTGATTTCCACATGGTGTCAGTAATCTTTCTCCCCTGAATCCCTCTGCCCAGTTCCTCAGTTTGTTGCAGCGTGATAAATTTGGTTACATGGCAAAACTAGAAAGACATGTAAAGTCCTGCAGTCTCTGCAATCAATATCCAATTTGGATGAGTGGTCCTCTATTAGCTTTTTTCAAACGAGGAACCCGAGATCTCCAAAATAGAGGTCATGAACATGAGTCCAAAATTCGGTTTAATGCTTCCACGCAAAATACCCACAATCCCCCAAAATAAAACCGTACGAAAGCCTCACATGGTTGCATGACTTTCTAGGACATAACACAATTCACAAGCTGACTACTGCCTGTGCTGACCATGAGCTGTGTTCATCATGCATGCATGGCATTCATTCATCATGCATGCATGTTACAACAGGTTTCATAGCTTATCCTTGTTGTAACAAGTTTGGTTGTGGTCATCTAGAGGATGACTGGTCCAACACAACATTTGAGATGCTCTATTGTGCATGGTCTAAAACTAACACAAAGACCCAAATAGGTGCTGTACTATTGAATATGACAGACACCACACTATGAGTCTATGACTATTGATGTTCAAGCCAAAGGCAATGTCACCACTATATATGGTTTACATATATAAGGGAGCATCACCCTGTTTTAACAAAGCCCGTTTTCTAAGAACTGGGGTTTCAGGGTTTCTGCTTTGATGAAATCTCGATTCTCGAACACACCGACGCTGACACAGATGTACACACCAGTACTGCCCTCTGCTCAATCATAAAATCCAATACATAATTTATGATGTTACACCAACGAGGATCACGGACAGGATCAAAAACTCAGTGAAAACTAAAAGCAAACCACGATCAAAATATTATAAGTGAATGAGCTGTCAAGAATTTAAAGCAAATGCATAGTAATAAAAACGAGTGGGAAACGTAAATTCAATAGCCTCTTGATATTTTCGTATTCTATGTGATTCTACCAACACGTATCAAAACGCACACACGTATAAAGTTAAATGAATTACATTGATTTTACCCCCCCAAAAAAATGATGATGCACTTAAATAACGTGACTATAGCATTAACAACATCACAGTCACGAATCATGGCTCTTGCAAGAAAACGATGAAAAAGTTACTTCTTACAAGAAAACGTTGAAAAAGTTAGAAGTTTCATAGTTTGAGAATATTCTGTTACTTTTATTTGCAAAAATATTTTTTTTTCAAATATTAATACAGGTAAATAGTAAACACAACTCCATTTTTTCACCGCTTTCTAAACAATTTTTTAAAAATAAAATCTAGAAATGAAATAAAAAAAATCATTTTCTCAAATTCCCTTAAAATTTTTGCTCAGCCAGTTTCTGATGACTAAGAAAACAATCATGCAAGACAAATATCAAAAGCAAGAAAGAAGGTGTCCCACAAAATGCAAATTTCCACCCACTCCAAATCTTGAGCAGTAACTTAGTATTCACTTAGCAAGATACCAAATATGCAGTGCTTCGTGTACGTCGTAGGCCCCTCAAGTGGTTGTGCCTTCCACCAGTAACCTGTTTAAGCAGTATCCAAGATAATGATTTTCCTTCTTAATCCACGGTAATAAATTGGGAACTTTAATGCAGATGCAATTATTTTCTAGCAAAGCAGGGAGAAACAGACATGCAAAGAGCGAAATTGTCAATGTTCCGCGGACTAATGTGAAAGAGGATGAATGCCTCCTCCAAATTGATATGCTTAAAATTCTTTTGGAGTTAATGTAATCAGCCCCACCTGTCAAGTCAATAAAACAAAAAATGACTTGTTTCACTCGTCTTTTGGTGTGTTCCACATGCACATATCCATATCCTAACCATGGCAATGATGCTGCCAGCACAACATAACAACCACCGTCTGCGCTGATTTGGTAAGTTTATGAATCTTTTCCAAAATTGAAAGAAAAGCAAAGAGCGATCAATCAGTCAATCAAAAAACATCTTATCTGATAAAGCATCACCCACAGTAAGAAGGCACATGCAAAAGAAGCAACTGACCTAACAACTTTTTATCCTTCAATTGATGATGGTCTAAATTTCAGTTTACGGTCGGCACCAGACACATCAGACAAACCACACGGTCCCTTGAACCAAATCCTAGAAGCTAACCCTTCTTTGATCAAACTTAATAGATTCCAGGATGCTGTTGAGCATATGCTTGTTACTAATTATCATAATATAATGTTGTCCTCATGTTACCACCCCACCCCAGAACTCAAACACTAACCCACCTGACATAAACAAACTCCAGATTCAGGCAACAGTTGTCAGAAAAGATAATGCATTTCACGTCTTCAGATGATACAGAGCAAATCAGTACCTCTGCAAAAATTAGAAACATCTGACAGCAGCAGCAGCAGCAGCAAATTTGCACATCGCATAAAGAACTCGATGCATACCACACACACGCATCCTATAATTTGAATGGAACCTAAGACAAAAGGCTGCAAATAAATGATAAAGAGATCCGCTGTACCATGGATGCTATATCACGTCTACATTTATTATTTATATATGCGTGTAGGGGAGAGTAGATAGAGGCAGATAGTTAAATAATTAACTAACAGCAATGAAGCTACAAAGCAATTTTGACAGACGAGTGGGTGAAGAATTGAGACCAAGTAATATTTGCTAGATGTTAGTCATAAAGGTTTCCAAAATTATCTGTGATGATCAAGATGCCGATTCACTAAAACATTCATGACTTCATTATCCATTGGAAATCAATTAGAAAGATTCAATCTTCTCAGGCAGCGTAAGTTCAATGCGCTCCATAAGAACCTAAAGCATTATAAAGGAAAAAAGCGTAAAGCCATCAGATTCTGCAATATTATCCATCAGTCATACATGTTATATTGAGTCAAATTTCCACTTAGAATTAATCATCTTTTTAGGTGCTTACATTTAAAGACCCACAGGAGAGAGAGAGAGAATGGTGTCAGTACAGACAAACTCTGACGGTGAAAAGGGAAAGGAAGAGATAACCTTTATAATTGTCAATGTTAAGTTAAGCCAATTCATAGGGAACTATTCGAACTAGCCAATCTAAAAAAATAAAGCTAAAGAAAAGAAAAAGACACTTCAAGAATTCAGTCAACAAGCTTCACCAAGAACCTAATCCTCAGTTCCTCATGCTTTAACAAACAGGAACCTTCCCAACTATTACCATCAACACAAAATTATATATGCATGAGCACGACTGAAAGGCTGTAATCATGAAAAATACCAATGACCAATAAAAAAATGTGATAAAAACTTATTTATCATTTTTTTTTCTACTCTTCTATGACAGATGAAGGCTTCTTCATAATCCATTAGCATGCAGTATAATGCTTCATTTGGATTCTTCCCCCACTTATTGTTTCTCACTCTTTCCTAAGATGTTCTATCTCTCTCTCATCTTCGCCGCCTCATAATTGAGCAAGGGCCACGCTACACTTGACATTGACAATAATAATAATATAGTCCTTTTCTCTATCGTTTGTTTTCCTTCCATTTTTCCTTGGCTAAGTCATCCCCATTAATGAGGAGTCTGAAAAGGTGGAAACTCAACACCAAGCCCAAATATGAAGACAAGTTAAAATGGATTGCCCAAATACTATATAAATTATAAATATAAGAACAGTCAAAACTATCTAGAGTATAGAAGTGGAAATTTAAGGGGAACACAAGACAAGTGAAAGTGAAATTTGATTAATATAACAAGGAAAGATAACTTGTTTTTTTCTTTGTTGAAGCAAGGAGCAAAAGGATTATGAAATGGTGAATCAATGACAGTATCCCACAATAAACTATGTTCTTTCACATAAATTATCCTTTTATTGCGCACACAGGATTAAAATAAAAAATAAAAAACTGCACATTATACCAGCAGTTTCTCCATTCCCTTTGTGGACACCCTATTTCTGTAATTGGTCTTTCTTTTGGGGTGGGGGGGAGTGGGGGGAGGTACAGTGTGGTAGTATACTAGTATCAGCATAGGTCAGTGGCAGAGCTTGAAATAAATTCGTGACAGAGCCAATATGTTAATACATGACGAAAATTCTTGGCCGATTGTGATGAAGTTAACTTTTAGGGAACTTGACTAGATAACGATTGCATTGAGGAATATGAAATCTCTTCAAAAATTTCTTGAACTCATTCACAAAATTCATCAGAGAAGAAAGATGCTTTAAGTTCAAACAAGGACAGATCTAAACCAAATTAATATCAATCAGCCCAAAGTCTAAGTATGCAATAAACTCAACCTAGGTAGCAAATGGTTAACTTCCCTTCAACTCATACATGATTCAAACATCAATTTCATCTCCTTGTTGCGCCCTACATTTGCCACTAGTGGTTTTACTTTTTATCTTTCTCCTTTTGAATTTGGAGATTTTGTTCTCACATAAACTATTTTTTCCTAATAATCTTTTATAACATTTGGGGAAGTCATGGCTTCCCCTGTATCTAAAAAACTCTGCATCTGGCAAAGGTCATACATGCTACGCAACTCTCTCAATGTGTTCTCAGCTCAGAAATTCTTTCAGTGACACATTTGATAACTAATTTACTTCATAATTTGGTTACAGACATCACAAGTTAGCACTTAGTACATGAAATCAACATTATTATCTATTTCATCTAAATAAAATATAATAAAAACAATTTATCAGCTAGAACTAGAACAGTACCGCTGGATAGCTAAACAAAAATGGATATTAATATGTTGCCATTCATATTTTGGAAAAACATAATCAAGTCACCTGAAGATAACTGCTTCAGTACATAACTACTCACGCAAGCCTAACTCCAGAAAATCTAGTGCAGCATTCATCACTTGGTAACACCATCACAATATAGGATAGCCCATCCAATTCCAACAATTTATTCCAATTCTCGATTCTTACCTCAAATCAAGTTCAGCACATGGAATTTGAGAAATCGTACGGTGAAGACAGCTTCGAGGACACCGAAGCAGGCTCCGAAGAAGACATCGAGAACATAATGCCTCCCGAGAACAACCCTAGAAAATACGGTGATTAGAGCCCACGACCAAACCGCTGCCATCAACAGATTCACGGCCACAACCTCGTCTTCCCCAATCCACCGATGAACGAGAGTGGCGACACGTGGAAAGTTCGGATCGGCGATGGCGTCGACGATGGAGGCGTGAGAGAGGGAAAAGATGGAGGCGATGAAGCAAACCCTAGAGGAGTGGCCGCTGGGGAAGGAGAAGTTGTCGACGGGAACGACGGCGTAGTACTCGTTGTTGTTGGTGACATAGGAGGGGCGAGATCTGCGAACGAGGAATTTGAGGAGGGCGATAAAGAGGAGGTCGACGAGGGAACAGAGGATGAGAGAGAGGAGGAGGTGGGAACGGAGGGGAGAGGAAGAAGGGGTGGCGAAGAAGAGTGAGAGAGAGACGGGGAAGAAGAAGCGGAAATCGGCCAGGTGCTCTAGGAGGCGGAGGAGGGGTTTAGGGGCGAGGGGTCCTGTAACGGTGTGGATGTATAGGGAGATTCTATTGTCGAAACTCGCAATGCGGCGGAGTAACGGCGTTGATTTGGGTGGTTTATTGCCCATCGCACTCGCTGACGAGGCTATCTCCACAGAGGTGGCTGTTACGGATTGGACATGGAAAGTTCAAACGAACCAAAACGGTTACTCGGTTAGGGATATCCAACGACGCCGTTTTGCTGCTCATGAGATTTTCTTTAATCAGCCCTTGTAAATTATCTTTGGAATAAACCTACGTGTCACATTTTGGATAAACTTTTATAGAAACTAGCACAGTACTCATGCATCCACGGGTGACATTGGATTGCTAGTGATATTTATTTTTATATATATTATCAAATTTTTATAATAAAATTAATTTATGATGTAATTATATATATCGATTTTTGGAATGTGAAAAGCATATTGTTACCATGTTTATAGAAAATAGTAACCAATACATCATTAATATAATTATAAATTAAAAATATATTAAGATTTGAGAATTAAAGTATGGTAAAAGGAAAAAAAGAAAGAAAACAGTAGTAAGAGTAATTTTGCCTCCCTTCCAAGATACACGTGGTTCATTAAATTAAAAAAATTACTTTTATAATAAAACAAATTAATTAGAAAAAATAATGAAAGAAAATATTTTGATATAATAATAATAATAAAAGAAAATGAAAGTGTGATAATAAATAAATTAAAAAAGAAACAAAGTGAAAATGGAAGGAGCGAGATTGCGCCCGTGGAAGATACTTGTGGTTCATAAAAAAATAACTTTATTAAAGTGAAAATAAAGAAACTAAAAAAAAGTGCAAGTGAGAAAACATTACATGTGTTTTTACTTTTTATGTAATGAAACAAATAAACAAAAAATGGATGATAATAGAAAGTGTTTTAATATAATAATAATAATAATAATAATAATAATAATAAATATAAATATAAATATAAAGTATGATTAAGAAAAGGGAAAAAACGACAAAAGCAAGACAATCTCCCGTGCAGATTACCTGTAGATCGTGGTTCATTAAAAATTCACATTACTAAACCGAGAGAGAATAAATTTAATAGAACTCAAGTGAGAAAACGTAACACGTGTACTCCAAGAACAATTTTATGAAAGAGAGTAAATAGATAAGAAAGATAGAGTGTGATTAAAAAGAAACGACAGGATCAGGACTGTCTCCATAGAAGGATACCCGTATAGAGGCATAGACAGGACTTTGATTTATAAAATATTCACTTTATTAAAATGAGAATACATTTTAAAAAAAAAACTCAAGTGAGAAAACGTGACACGTTTATTGTGGAAACACTTTTAAGATAGAAAGTAAATAGATAGATAGAAAAGAAACTTTTTTTATTTTGTAATTGAGGGAAAATGTTTTAATATAACAATAATAAAAAATGAAATGAAAATCAAACTATGAAAAAAGGAAAAACAAATAGGAGAAAATTTGTCTCCCGTGAAAAATACATGTGGTTAATTAAAAAAACCACTTTTGTAATGAAATAAATTAAAAAGAACGAATAATGAAAGAAAATATAATATAATAATAATAACAACAACAACAACAATAATAATAATAATAATAATAATAATAATAATAATAATAATAATAGAAAGAAAAAATGGAAATGGCAAGAGCAACACTGCCTCCCGTGGTTCAAAAAAATCACTTTAGTGAAGTGAGGATAAAGAAACTAAAAAAACTCAAGTGAGAACACATGAAATGTGTTTTATGTAATAAAATAGATAAGTAGAAATTGATAATGAGAATATAGTTTTAATATAATGATAATAAAAAAAAAGTTAAAGTGTGATTAAAAAAACGTTAGGAAGATGACTGGCTCTCGTGTACGTAGGATACTCGTAGAGGCGTAGACAGAACTTTGATTCATAAAAAAAAATCACTTTATTAAAATGAGAATAATTTTTTAAAAAAAAAACTCAACTCATAAAATGTGACACGTGTATTCAGAAATATTTTTAAGATAGATAGTAAATAGATATATAGAATAGATAAAAGAGATAATAAGTAAAAAACATTGATGAATAAAAAAAGAGATAAATGATATATTGAAAAAACACTTTAAATTCAATGTAAATTAAATATTTTTTCTATTTTGTAATTTGTATTTCTATGTTATGAGAGTGCTAAATATAAATTAATAATGAGATAAAATATTTTTAAATAACAATAAGAAAATAAAAAGGTAATATAAGAAAGAAAAGAAAAAAAAAACATAAAACCATTGAAAACGTTAAAAAAAAATTAGCGTTTTTAAGCACAAAATCAAAGCTAACAGGTTTTGTTTTTTTGTATGTAAGGTTGGGTTTTTAATGTTTAATTGATTGAATCGAAGTGAACAGGAAAAGTAGAAATGTAAAGAGAGTGAGAAATCATGAGGCATAAGAATTGGACACGTGTCCAATTAGTGGAAAGATTTTATATAGAAGATATGATGGGAGAAGAGAAAATAATGAACCAATAAGATAAAATGTATCCAACTTTTTTTATAAGTTGAAATTAGTTATTCATGGAGAAATTAAATAAGAAATCTTTTGAAAAAGTTGAGTTAAAAAAAAAACTAATTTCAACTTATGGAGAAGTTGAATTTGTTTTATCTTCTTGATTCATTTTATTTTTTTATCTCATAAGTCTTTCTAGAAAAGTTTATCCAAAGTAGCCCAATTTAGTCCTTATAAAATTTTAATTGGATAAGAAGTCCCTCGTCATTTTTCTCATTTGTCACATTAATCTTTGTCATGACCTTTCTTTGTTTCCTCCACATTAAGTGTCATTCTCTGTCACGTTAAGTGACACATGTCTTTCATGTTGGCATCCTACTTGATATATTAATGAGCTTCCTCACTTGAAAACCCTTCAATTTAGTCTTTGACCCCATCTTTTCTCGATCAATTTCGTCTCTACTAGTTTGTGCCCTAATTACTCATCAATTTCATCCCTCCCAATGTGTGTGTCTATTAACATTGGTGTCAATTGTTCCCTTCAATTTAAATTTATATAAAAGGAGGTTAACCCCCAATTTTACCCACAACCTAGTCACCATTAATTACTGTTGTTACATTGTAGGAGTCTGTTTCGTAAGCGGGAGCATTGAATAACAGGGAGTAGTAGTGTTTCAAACCAAGCACAATGAAGTTGGAGACTTGTTGCACAATAAGATTGGTGTGTGAAAGGTCATTTTTTTAAATAATGAGTATTGTTAATGCTTTAGTTTGGTTGTTATGGTCCCCAACAGACAACAATGGACACAATAGTCTTCTTTAATGTGAAAATGTCTCTTGTCCCTTGATTTATTGGCTTCACCTTGTGTATATAAAAGATTTTTTTAATCCATTACTTCCTATTCACATGTGTATGTTGTGTATTGCATGTAACCATATGGATATAATGATTAGTGCAGGGAACTTCTTTTGTATTGTTTTAATGTTTCTTCCTTTATACTTTCTCTTTGAGTGCGTGTTCTTTTATTTCTATGAAATTGAGAGGTTAGTGGAATTTTTTTTGCCTTTTTGTGTGATTTTGTGTGATGTAGATGGAGCTTGAGCCTCAATTGTTTTTACATTTATCATCCATCATTAAGAAGATTTGCGACATAGGGAAATCAAACACTCCATTATGCATATGAAGAATGTAATGTGTAAGAGGGTATCAATCCTGACCATATTTGTTTGCCGATAGCCTATGATTTGTGCAAGGAACATGGCTACAGAATGTTTGAGAGGATTTCTTTGGCATAACCTTGATCATGACTTTGAGGGTGGCTTACAGTTGTTGGAGAAAGATAATGATCTGGTAAGCATGTGCACTATTGGAAGGAGGTGTGACGGGAAGATTCATCTTTATTTTGACCACCATGTGAATCAACCACCCATTATTGTAATGCCAGTGAATGAGGAACCTATGGATCAACCAAAACTTTGCAAACACGTAGTTGAAGTCTTAAGACTATTGTATGAAACTGGGAATGTGGTTAATGAAAATGATCCAAAATATGAGGAGGGAATGGGTGATCATCATGATTTAAGATGTAAGGGGGTTATAGGTAATGGAAAGGATGTTAATGTAGAGGAATTGAGGGACAATGTTATAGAGCTTGACAATAAGTAAGTGCAAGGATATCAAGCAAACTTTAAGGGAAATGACAAAGTTTGGAATTGATGTGGAAGTTGAAATTGAAATGCAAAATGAGCAAGGAGGGAGAAACAATGGTCAGGACAATGCTTGCAAATTATCAGAAGAAAAACCTTCATATTCTGATGATTATGAACTTGTAGAAAATAGTCATTACAGACCTGAACATGAAGTTAGTGATGGTCATTAAGAGGAAGTTTGTCTCATAAGAGGTGTAAGATGAGGAAAATCCAACAAATGTAGATGGTGATAGTTTTGATGATGGCGAGTTTGTTGAATCTTAAGGTTTTAAGCCTTAAGACATCAAGATTAAAGAAATCATTTTTTATTCAAGTCAATCTGGCACATAACCTCAAGAAGCACAACTTAGACAAGTAAAGCAAGACCAGAATTATCTTTACGTGTTGCAATCAAAAGGAAAAACATAAAAGAGGGAACATCAAGGAGAAAGTACAAAGTCCTCTGCAAAAAGCGTCGTGCAACTGTTAATCATACCTTTAGTGCAGGGAGCTGCCCAATCGTTCCGATGCATTAAATGTGTCTCAAAATAGATAGATTTCAAAGGAGAGCTTCCAATACTATAAATTGAGGATGAAGAACAACATTTAAAAAATCAAGAAGTATATTAACTGTGTCATTACTTTGTTTGTGAGCTATATATTCATCTTTCACCCTATACAGAAATTTCATATCATATACTAAGTATAGTTACATGAATTGCATTCTAGATTTTTCTTTTGGAATAATTTTTCTTTGAGAAAGCCTTTTCCCTTTTTTACACACTTTAAGAGTTTTAGAGCCTAAAGAGGATACATGAGAAAATAATACTCGTTTGGAAATGAATCTAAAGAGGTTTGAAGAAAAAGAATATTTGTAACTTGATCAAGTTAGTGGAAAATCCTATCTATGTTAACAGAGACTGAACATAACTCATTTTGATTGTGAGTGGATTAAAATAAATACTTGTGTGAATTTCTTAATCATTACCTCTCAATTAATTTCTATTTGAATTTAACTTGTTTAATCTAACATAGGGTTAAGTCTAAAATATAAACTTATTACGAAAATTAATATGTAGAAATCTTCTTGTAAAATTAGTTTAATTTTACATTTAAATTCGATCAGTGAAATTCAATATAAAGCAAATTTGATTGGATTGGTATTAAGATTTTGTGGTATTATTTTAGGAAATATTTAATACATTATTAAATATATAATATATATATATAAAAATATAATTTATAAATTTAAAATCTCAAATACATCATCTAATAAATTAATTATTATAATACTAGAATAATAAATTAATTATTATAATACTAGAAAAACAACTTATTATAAACTAAAAGAAAACTTACATGACATTACAAATAATATTTCTAATAAGAAATGAATTACTTATTTATTTATATTGTATTTTATGTTGTGATTTTATTAATGATATTTTATTTTACTCTCTTTGAAAAATTGTTAATGGAACTTAAATTTATTAATATAAATATAAAATCATATAAAAAATAAGACATAAAAATCAATTTAAACTAGATTAAAATCGATATTATTATATAGATATTAAAATGCTATTATGTATAAATAATAAAATCATAAAAGAAATAAATTAACATGAGCAATTTTATAAATATATTGAATTATATTATTTTTAACATACGATTCCAAAATCAATCAAATAAAAAAAATTTAAAATTTTACAGTTTTTTTATTTTTTATTTTCAATTGTCAAATTTTTAATTCAATTTTTTCGATTTTACGTTGGATTGGTTAGGAGGCACAGCCACACATATGTTGAATTAGCGAAGTAATTTATCTAGCGGGCTTTAGTTCTTGCCCTTTATTTTTTTTGTCAGAAGCAAGCTGGATTCATAACAGAAGCTGGCGGGCCAGTAAAGGGAGTTGCTTTTAGAACCTCCTTTTTACTATTCACACCCCCATAATATACCCCCTTCCCATCACCCCTCCCCCAACGCCCCATTCCTGTTCCCCAACCCCCTCCCCTTTAATTTTTTTTAAAGCTTTGAGTCCGTCTCTAAACTCGTCTCTATTTAAAAATTTTCCGGAATCTTCCGGAAATTAATTTTCGGAAATTTTTGAAAGGTTCCAGAAAATTTTTAAATCCGAAAAGGGGTATGCATTATGGGTTTAGGGTATATTATGGGGTAGTTTGGGAATGGGGTATATTATGGGGTGCGAATAGCAAAAAGGGGGGTTCTAAAAGCAACTCCTGCCAGCAAAACAAAGGCCAAGCTGGCGGGCTTTAGTTCTTTGCCCTTTTCTTAATTGTTTGTGTTTCAGTGTTCTATCAAATGGTTTATCATTAATAGATGGGCCAAGACTAAAATATTTTTGTGATGAGATCCTACTGAGTGGCAGTGTTTGTAATCAGATGACAATGTAGCCCTTCTGACCAAAAAAAGAAATGTAGCCCGTTTTACATTTTTTGTAATATCTTGAGTGCACTTATATCTTCTTCTTCTTCTTACTAAACTAGCAAATTAGTCCGTGAGAGATTTTTGACCGTGCAGTTTAGTACCTAAGAGATTCAAAATCCCAAAATGGTCTGAAATGTTATTTTTCTAGGACTAATTTGCATGTTTTTTAATGTATGAAGGACTAATTTGCTTGTTTTATAGGGACCATTTTGTATTACAGGGATCATTTTACATGATGGAGTAGGGGTGTAAGTGGGTCCGATCCAACCCGCGAACCCGATTGACCCAACCCAACCCGAAGGATATTTAACGGATCGGTTCGGTTCAGACATTTTCTTTCAAACCCGATCTGGTTCGGTTCGGGTCTCGGGTTTGCCTATCTTGAACCCGATAGACCCGAACCAAACCAAACCAAGAAAAGAAGCCTTAATCTTATTTCATTTTTCTTCCCATAGAGAACAAAAACACAATCAGGGGTGGTTCCTCAAACCCTATTTCATCTGCTTCTCTCATTTTATGTTTCCTTATTTCTTTTCTTTTTTTCATGTTATATTTTAATTTCATGTCATCTTCCACATTTTTTTTTAAAAAAGAAAAAATGCTCATGACCCGATGACCCAACCCAACCTAACCCGAACATATTCGGGTTGGTTCGGGTCGGGTTACTCACTCAAAAAAAAAAAAACCTGAACCAACCCAACCCACCATCATTATATCGGTTTGGACTTGATGTCACCCTCAAACCCGATCTAACCCAACCCGATTACACCCCTATGATGGAGCAATTTCTTAGGGACTATTTTGGGATTTTGAATCTCTCAAGAACTAAACTGCACGATCAAGAATCTCTCGGGGACTAATTAGCTAGTAAAGTCTCTTTTTTTTTTGGTAAAACTATATCCTTTGTTCTTGAATGGATGACTAAAACAAGTAGGAGTTGTTTTGAATTTTTATAGTATTGTATAACATCAAAACTATGCTTAACTCCTCTCATATATCTAATACACAGTTCTGCGCAGTGTAATCATATATATTTATGTGTGGTTAAAAAGTATTCTTCTTATTCCAAAAGGGCAAGTAGAAAATGGAACTGACCCTAATAATAATTTTTTTTTAGCTACAGCTAGGCTTAATGATTGATTCTTCCAATATAAATACTCAACTACATATACATGGAAAGAGACAGTATAATTTTGAAGCCCGGCCCGTTGTTGGACTACATCCTTGTTTGCAATAAAAATGAGTTTGGACTGCCCGACAATATTATTCTTGACTGTAAATCTTTCAGTACAAGCAGTCAAGTAGCCCACCCATGATTATATTTCATGCATATCATTGACCAAAAAAAAAAAAGTAGTCAAGTAGCCCACCCATATATATCTTAGGCTTTGTCTAGGGTGTTTCATCTCGTGGGTGAAATACTGGTGTTTCACCCTTTTTTTAATCGTTGGATTTAATAAATTTTTAATCAATGGTCCAGATTTATTACCTGCAACTTGTTGTTTATAACTTAAAAATATTACTAGTTAGTCCCTCTGTTTTTTAAAAAAATTGCTTAATTTATTAATAGATCCATTTGTTTTCCATTTTTAGTATTGGTTCAAAAATTGATTTTATCATTTTTAATTGATTTTTAATATTTAAAAATAAAAATAAATACATTTTACATAAAATCATAATAAATTCATATCAAAGTAATTCTATTAAAGTAATTAATAATTTAATATCACAATGTTAATAAATTCACTACTATATTATCGTGTTTCATGTGTAATTAATAATTTAGCCTAATAGTTAGATTAATTGCTGTGACTAATGAAAAATTTAAGGAATATATATAATAAATGCTCGTTAACAATTTTCCAGCCTAATTATCCCGTCTATCCTGCGTTTTTTTCTTCTTTTGTTTAAATTCCATCTTTTAAAATTATTTTATTAATTTTCTATCACCCATTTTCCTTTATAAAATTGATATGTTTGTCTCTGAAATCAGAGATAAGATGCAGCCAAGTGCAAGCACAAGAGCAAGTAACGTAATATAGCTACTTAAGTTAATTAGTTGACTACTCTACTCACTGCAAAGCAAAGACCAGATCGATTGAAGTGAGGACATCTTGACGATAATGAGCAGGTAATTTTTATTTTTTCATTTAAGTCCTTCTCTGCAATTTTATAAACTTTCTTATTTTAATATAGCAGGTAATAAAACCTATTATAACAAGTTAAAATAGTGAAACACCGGTGTTACACCCATGAAGTGAAACACCCTTTATTTTAGAGATATACTATTTGAATAGCAAGTGTTTGTACAACTTAATACAATAAACAGGTGTCCCCCTTTGCTCCATTTAAAAAAAAATTAAAAATAAATTTGCTTTTCAAGTAAAAACCTATCACCGCATCAAATTATAAAAGAGATATTTTTGAATTAAAAAATAAATAAAAGTAATAGGTTAAAAAAATAAAAAAATTACTCTGTTGTAATTGTTTTAACATTGGACATGAGTAAGTTATGAAACATTTTTTTATGTGGTTATAAAGTGAATGTGAATAAATTATAATGTTTACACTATTTGGTTACAAACTTATTGTTAACACATTATGGACAGATTGTTAAGAAATTATAAACCTAATATCAGATGGTTACAAACTGCATGCTTAAAAACATTACATGAGGAATAAAGAGAACCGAGAAAAAAAAGTAAAAAATCTAGCAATTTTTTATTTTTTTAATCTATTACTTTTATTTATTTTTTTAATTTAAAAACATCTCTTTTTATGATTTGATGTGATAGCAAGTTTCTGATTTGAAAAGCAATTTTTTTTAGTTTTTTTTTAAAAGGAGCAAAGAGGGACACGTGTTTGTTACATTAAGTTATACATATATTTGTTGTACAAATAGTATATCTTTTTATTTTATGTAGAGTATATAAATTTTGCACCTTTGCCTCAACCATTATGTCAAAATATAATCAACCGCATCACACTCTAATCCATTAATTCAATATACTTTTATGCATTTCATCTCAAACGGGCCGCACCGAGTCATCTGTTGACCCAAAATTAGGTTCACCTGGCTAAAATTGACAACACTTGCTTCATTTTTTTTCACATAGTTTTCAAGGCCCCAAAAAAGTGAAGATAAACCAGGATGGATAAATAACTAGTATCCAACTCATGCGATGCACAGATTTATTATTCAAATAAATATTTAACTTGAATTTTAATAATATTTAACCTATTTAATATATGTAAATATTAAATCATAATATTAATTAATTTTTAATATTTAATTTAATATTTTTTAGTAGATTAAGTAACTAACTAACGAAGTAAAGTTGATTTGGAAACATGAAATAGTCACATCTAATAATTACAAATAAACACTATCAGCAATATTACTTCATTTAAATTTTTTGAAACACTTTCTTGTAGACAATATTTTTTGTAACATTACAACACTTAAAGTTGTCATCACATATAAGAATCTTAAGTCTTTGTTGAGACTTAACCGAGATACAACAACATATAATTGACCATGAGAAAAAACAGGCTTCGGTAAATACACACCAACATGTGACAACCTTGACTTTTATTAATGGTCGTAGCAAATCAAAGAAAAATGAAAATTGTCTTCGTTGAAACTTTAAAGAGGTGAGATTTTTAGATGAAATTAAATTCATTCGATAAATGAATACCTTTGTTCCCAAATGTGTTCTCGTAATAACGGTTTCTCCAATGACATTAGAACCTAATTAATCAACTATTAATTTAGTTCCATTGCAAAGTCCAACGGATATATCAAGATTCGTCATTAGCATAACAATCACTTCAATCTTTAACACTAACTTATGATCATGGAGCCCAGAACACCTAATATCATTTAAGAATTCAATTGTCAACCAATTAGCTTCAATACCGACTTCCTCATCCACCTTCCATACATCATTTCTTCTCCTAGAAATAATGTCATGACATATTCATTGACAGAGTAAACAACATCCAATGTAGGAGCAATAATTGCTTTATCTTGAAACAAATCTATGTTTCCAAAATTTGATAGTAAATTAGGATAGACAAAGGAAACTATATCTCTAATTGTATTACCTATAGAATTTATTAGTAAAGCCTCTGATATTTCAATATTAGTTTGATTATCAATAATTCATATCAATATTAATATGACATGTAATCTCGTTCAATATAAATTTAATATTATATATACATGTAAAATTAAAGGTTTATTTCATCTATCACATTTTAAAATTATTTTAATATAAAAATGAGATATTCATCCATTTATGGTATTCAGAGTTTAATACGATGTCTAAAAGAATAAAAAAATTTATATTCCAATAATAACTAAATTGATAAAAGGATTTAATAAATATACACTGTCAGTGTAAATTAATTTTACACAATCATCCAATGATATGTTGATACATCTTTTAATGAGTATAATGATATATGAGGTGTCCTATTCATTAATTGATGTAACAAAATATTGTTGGATGACAATGTAAAATTTCTTTACACTGACAATGTGTAGTAATTAAACTCTTGATAAAAATAATTGGGAAGTAAACTTTTTGTTAATTTATCATCGAACATGTTTCTTACTTGATATGTATATAAATGATCTTTAATTGTGATTACAATTGTAAAGGTTTGACACTAAATCCAACTCATTCATTTCAAGTTAAAGCTTGTACGACATGTATTAATTACAAAATAAAAATATGTCATTAGAAGAAAGAAACACTGAAAAGAAAAATCACAAAATCTTATAAAAAGAAGAAAAATAAAAAATAGAATGTTGTTACACAATCTACAAATATTAACTCAAATATTATTTTTAACATTATATTAACAAATAGATCTATTGACATTTGTTGCACGGGTAACACGATTTTTTAATTCTCATATATAATTTAAATATTACAGTAATTATTTTTATAAAATAATGAAATTATAAGAAAAATAAATTAAAATTAAATATATTTCTATCTTAGAAAATATTATGTTTTTTAATATTAGATAAATTATATTTTTCATTCATGTTTTTCGGTTAACTTTAGACTTTATCCTTAACTTTTACAACCTTTTATTTTATATCCTTATACTTTGAAAACATTATAATCGTAGTTTCATAGTGCCTAACATTGGGTTCTGGGTTATGTTCATTTTTACATATATTATTAAATTTTTATAATAAAATTAATTTGTGATATAGTCATATACATCAATTAGTAAAATGTGAATATCATATTGTTATCATGTTTATAGAAAATAATAACAAATACATTATTAATATAATAAAATTAAAATATATTCACATTTGAGATCTCACAATGCAATTATTTCAAAACTGTATAAAAGTGTATGGAAAAAACCATTATTGAGAGAGCTAACTTCACTATGATATCGATATTCTTGACTGGAGCATGACTAACTATGATGGAGGGTATTTGTAGTTTATTAAAAAATCACTTTAAAAACCTATAATTGAAAATTTTGCTTAACTTTTAAACGTACTATATTAAATATATAATAAATCAAAATACAATATAATAATTTATTCAAGTAAAAGAAAATAAAATAATTATAAATTTTATAATTCTAATTTGAAATTTTGTCAAAAAAATTATAATCAAGACATCATAAAGTAATTATAAATTTAAACTATATTGGTATTTGAGAT
>QLOH01000440.1:600000-884522 GCA_026901365.1 Sesbania bispinosa
TGGGTCTATTTCATGAAATTAAAGTCTGAAGTTGCTAATCTTTTGACTTCCTTTGCAGCTATGGTTGAAAATCAGTTTGGTAAGAAGATTAAATGAATGAGGTCTGATAATGGGCCCGAATTCTATCTACAAAATTTTTACAATCATAGAGGAATCCTACATCAAACTTCCTGTGTAGAGACACCTCAGCAAAATGGAATTGTGGAAAGGAAGCATCAACATATCATGACAGTTGCAAGAGCCCTTATGTTTTAGTCTCACCTTCCTAAAAGCTTATGGACTTATGCAGTTTCCCATGCTGTTTACTTAATCAACAGGCAACCCAATTCTTTTCTTTTAAATAAAAGCCCATATGAAATATTATATGACTCTCTCCCTGATCTGAGTAATTTGAAAGTTTTTGGATGTCTTGCTTATGCAACATCCCTTACAGCAGGAAGGAAGAAATTTTTCTCTAGAAGTAGAAGATGCATTTTCCTGGGTTTCAAAAGCTTGTGTAAAAGGCTATGTTCTCTTCAATCTCAGTTTCAAAGAGGTTTTTCTCAGCAGACATGTAAATTTTTTTTAGCATCATTTTCCTTTTCTCATTAAGGATGCCAACATAAATACCTCTGGACCTTTCCTTTCACCATCCCTTCATTTACCTCAAACATATCCACCATTTACAGATCATATACCTTGACCACAAACCACTTCTTCTCAGCAAATGTCACCTCCCATAATAAATGACCCCCAACCTACAGCTTCTAAAAAACATACATCCATTAGAAGATCAAACAGACCCAAAAGATTACCTTCCTATTTAACATATTACCATCATAATCTCCTTTCCACATTCTCCAACACTAAACTATCCACTTCCCATCCTATTCATAATGTTATATCTCATTCATATCTATCCTAATCTCACAAAGCTTATACTCTCTCCCTTACTGCCAATCAAGAGCTAGAGTCCTATTTTGAGGCCATTAAATATGCCCCATGGAGAGATGCTATTCAACAGGAACTCAATGCTCTAAACAAGAACAATACATGGACTATTACAAGCTTGCCTGAAGGAAAACCTGTTGTTGGTTGTAAATTGGTTTTTAAATTGAAATTTCACTCAAATGGTACCACTGAAAGACATAAAGCCCGTTTGGTAGCCAAGGGCTATACTCAAACAGAAGGACTTGATTATCTGGAGACTTTCAGCCCAGTTGTTAAAATGACAACAGTTCTAACTCTATTAGCTATTGCCTCAGCTAAGAACTGGCACCTTCAACAACTGGATGTCAACACAGCTTTTCTTCATGGAGATTTACATGAAGAAGTTTACATGCTTCCTCCTCCTGGTCTTGTCTTGCTCCCCCATCAAACTAATCATGTTTTCAAATTAGAAAAGTCTCTATATGGCCTTAAACGGGCTAGTAGGTAATGGAATGCTAAACTATCTGCCGTGTTACTTAATTCTAGTTATAAGCAGTCCAAGGCAGACTATTCTTTGTTTGTTAAGCAAAATGGTGAATCTTACATAACAGTCTTGGTTTATGTTGATGATTTGTTGTTGGCAGGGAATGATCTCACTGGAATTGACTCCATTAAGGCCTTATTGTATCATAAATTCACTATTAAGGACCTAGGGAATTTAAAGTACTTCCTTGGGCTTGATGTTGCTAGATCACATTCAGGGATTGCTTTATTTCAGAAGAAATGTGTTTTGGATTTGTTGAAAGACACTGGTCTTCTTGGCACTAAGCCTTGTAGGACTCCTATGGATCATGCTTCCAAACTCCACAAGTCTCTTGGTGTTTTGCTTCCTGATCCAACCGTGTACAGAAGATTGTTGGGAAGATTAATATATTTGACTAATACCAGACCAGATTTGTTCTTTTATGTTGGTCATCTTAGTCAGTTTATGGATAAGCCTACTGATATCCATCTTCAAGCAGCTTTTTGTGTACTAAAATATGTCAAGATTACACCTGGGAAGGGCTTGTTTTTTCCTTCTTCATCAAACCTTACTCTCAAAGGTTTTGCTGACTCAGACCGGGCATCTTGCCCTGATACAAGAAGAATGGTTACTGGTTTTTTCTTCTTTCTTGGCCCTGCATTAGTTTCCTGGAAAAGAAAAAAGCAGGCCATAGTCTCTAAATCCTTTGTAGAGGCTGAATATAAAGCTCTTGCACAAGCTACTTGTGAAGCACAATGGCTATCTTATTTGCTGTCAGACTTTAGGATCTCCAACTCCACTGCCATAGCTCTTTATTGTGATAACCAGTCTGCTTTGCACATTGGTTCAAACCCGGTTTTCCATGAGCGAACCAAGCAAATTGAGCTTGATTGTCACATAGTCAGGGAGAAAGCTCAATTTGGTCTCATTCAATTGCTCCATGTGTCCAGTAATGATCAACTTGCTGACATTCTCACTAAGCCCATTAGCCCGGGTCCTTTTGATTTGAATGTTTCCAAGCTTGGAATGTTGGATATTCATTCCAGCTTGAGGGGGGATGTTAGCTGATGAAGTTATTTATTTAAGCCTTCTGTTAGTTTTAGTTAATTAACATTTTGTTAATAGTGCCAGCTCACCATAGTTAGTTACATTCAGTTTTTTCTTTTCCCGCTCAGTTTTCCTGTATATAAACCTTGTATAGTTTTGTTTTTCATAATGAGAATTCAATTCATATTCTCTCAAATTCTCTCCCACTTTCTCTCAGAGTTTTAATAGTGTATTTTTATTCACATAATTTATTTTCTCTATAATGATCAATTCAAAAGTTTTCTTTATTGAATCAATTTTATATATAATCAATTTTTCAAGTCATTGTTTCCTTGAAAGTTTTCTGTTTATATATGTTAAAAAAATATCCTTTTCCTCAATTAATCTCAACTTCATTTACTTTTATTTTTTTATTTTATAAAATAAAAAATTCACGTTTCCTAAAAAGTCTTAAATTTCCATTTGTATATTAAAAATTATTTATTTACATTTATCTCAAATCTTAATTTTAAGTAATTTTACATTTTTTAATCTATATTTTAAAATTTCACCTAAATTCAACATCACCCGTACTATATTTGAGATAATTACTAGTGTATTAATTTATTATGTACGGATCCTCTCTTGTTGCCTTTGCAGCAGTGTTAGCTACGGAATAGATAGGAAACAGCTACAGAATTTAATTACAGTAAATTATCATAGCTGTTCTGTAGCTATTTCGTAGCTATTCCGTCCTCCGCTAGTGAGAATTCAATCTGTATTGATTAAAAATAGTTAATAAGAAGATGTGTTACCCGTTTGTCAATACTAATTAGTAGCACGTTAAAATCAAGCATTTAGCTAAGCTTAAACAAGTAAGAAATAAAAAAATATTAAAAATTTTTATATTTAATATTGATTGCTCACAAAACTAATTTTATTTATATTCCTTACATGATCCTCAAAACTCTGATTGATTAACAAAATCAAATGAAAACGTTTACACGGTGCAACTTGGGTTTCTTTCTTTAATTAGTATACAAAGCTTGACTATACAAATTGACTGAGACATTGACCATGTCAACAGTGGAACCTCGCTGCATTGTGTCATCATGGCAATAACCCATTGGTCTACAAGAAAAATGTGCATTTTCTTGGAAAACTTGAAGCAACGACTAAAGGACCCATGATTTGGTAGAATGGTAGGTAATGTACTGGATGTCTGGATTCCGTGTCATTGTGAAACATGCTTGATTATCCAAAATTCCGAACTCAAAGTATGTAGGCATGTGTGGCTATTTTAACGACAAAAAAATCTTAGTTAATTCATGATTCATCCACATTCCACAAAGAGAGCTAGCTAGTTTGTTTTATAGTTAGATAAAATTGTTTTTTTGATAGTTTTTTTATAATTAATGGCAGAAAACAAATAATAAAATACGATTTATAAAATATATTGGATGGAAGTAATTTAAAATTAATTTCAAAAAAAGAGAATTGATTCTTATTTTTTCTAAATGGTAACCAAACAAGGGCTAAATGTGTAGGGCAACACTACTCAAAACAACGTTGGTCCAAAATCACATCTGGAACGTGATTTTGAGGTAAATCAAATACTCCAACTTTGTGTTTGGATAGAGTAGTTCGAAATTATTAGATTTTATGTGTTAGAATAGTAAAAAAAAACAGTTTCAAATGATAAAGAAGAGAGACTTTTATAACAAATTATATAGGAGAAATTTCAAAAGACATATATTGAGAGAGAATTTCAATTTCACAGTTATGTTTAACTTTGTAGATTATCATCTACAACATATCTCATATTTACAATTCACTCAACATTTCCTATCACAATTTTTAGAATTCTAAAATTCTCCATCCAAACACACACTAACTAGATTTGAACGCAAATCATGATTTTGATTGATTAGTGCAAATGTGTTGCATAGTGAAACCATAATAAATTAATGGGTTAAATATATTTTTAGTCCCTCAAGTTTGATCCGAAGTTGGTTTTTAGTCCCTAAACTTTAAAATCGTTGGTTTGGGCCCCTCGTGTTCTGAAATCATGTAATTTTAGTCCCTCCCATTAACACTGTTAACTTTTATGCTGGCGTGACAAATGAAATTCATTCTATGTCAGTTGTTCCAGTCAATTTCAATGACCATGATGTTGCAATTGAATTACACATCAGCTCATCCAGTCATATTTTATTTGTAGTTTTATTAATTTAACTTTACATTTTTTATGAACATGCGAAGACCAACAAAACTGACTGGATGAGCTAAGGTGTAGTTCAATTGTCACATCATGGTCATTAATTCTGACTAGACCAAGCTGACATGGAAATTTGTTTCCCACGTCAACGTTAAAAGTTTAGGAACTAAAACCAAATTCAAGTCAAATTTCGGGGACTAAAAACATATTTAACCCAAAATTAATTAAAAATAAGGGTGTCCCAAACATCAAAGTGGTAAAATTCTTATTTTTTTTATGCCAAATCTATTGTTAATTAGCAAGTATGTCATATATTGTATACATATTTTTTTGTGAAATATAAAAAAGTACATTAAAAATATGAAAATGTTTGAAAATTTTAATTTTTGAAAATTTTAAAACTCCACCTAACTGAAAAAAAACAATCTAATAATCATTATTTAATCTTTAACCGATTGAAGGAATTTAAATTTGGATTTAGTATACACTAACAGTGTAAAGTTATTTTACACAGTCATCCAATGATGTACTGCCACATTATTTATTGAGTTTAATAACTCTTAAGGTATCATAATCATTAATTGATGTGGGAACACATCATTGGATAACCATGTAAAACTTTTTTCCACTGTCAGTGTATACTTATTAAACTCTTTAAATATTATAAAAGAAATTAAACAATTAACAATATACTTTAATTGAAATCAATAGTTAATATTCATAAGGAAAATAATAACGTTATAAAGAAATCAATTTTCATTGTAATGTACTAATTCTTGATTTTAATGCTTGATACTTTGATAGCCAAAGAGAAGGGACAAAAAAAATAAAAGGAGCTCAGACACAGTTGGTTTCATCCAATGGATTCAGGTGGTGATGGACCCACCATCACAGTTACTTTCATCACAGCTCCCATATTATGCACCAGCCGGGAACCGAACCCGGGTCTGTACCGTGGCAGGGTACTATTCTACCACTAGACCACTGGTGCTTGATGATTAATCCTGCACGTTTAATATTATTAAACCATATTAGTGTTAAGTACTCGTTTCTACTCCCTACACGTACAGGGTAGGGGTATTCGGAATGGACATGTATTTCACCCTCTCGGGTTGTGATGGCTACAACGTGGTCAGTGCTCACATTCTAATTGCTTTGAGTTGTTTCTTCACTTTCTTGTTTATAGACCAAAAAAAAAAAGAGTTGTTTCTTCACTAATGTGTTTTGGGGTCAAAGTCTCCTTAATCTTGTCTCCCACATGTGGCACTATTTAATTTATTTTACTACATAATTTTTATATCTATATTTTTTAATAAATTAAATCTTAATCGGCTTAGACTGCATAAGCGCGTTACCGAGATAGAGTTGGACTCAGACTTTAATTTCACATGAATGAATTTTAGCCAAATTTTTTTAACTCAGCCCCTAAAATCTCGCTACCCACTTCGGCTTCATAGGAATACATTTAAAAATATATCCATTCTGCATTATGGAAATTAATAATGATATTGGGTATAAATTAAATTTTTAATTTTGAATCTTACATAATCAATATAACGTTCAATAGATATATGTTTCAGTTGAGTTCACTTTTTAAAAGTTGTTTTCACTTAATTAATTGAAAAAAATGTTAAAAGAACCCATTGACCTACAAGAAATATGCATATTCTTGGAAAATCACAAGCAACAACTAAACAACCCAAGGTAAAAGACCTTGCATTTAATATGATGGTAGGTCGTTGGTATACTAGTATATTGGTATCATAATTTTTCTCTACTGTTTGCTATTTTTAATTAATTTTCTCCTATTTTTTACTATTTAAATCACAGAAATTACTAGAGTCATCAAAAAATCGTGAAACTTCACCAATGGGGTCCTCATACCACACATAGCATCCATGAAAAATTTCACGTGAAAATTCCAACCACAAGGTTGCATGAATTAGTACTCACCCCAAAGTTGGTATTTAGAATTAAGGTTCATGTCTGAGACTCACAATGGAGCAATAGGCCAAATTTCCACTATTGAGTTTCGTCATGAAAACTCACCACGTGAATTGTGAAGGTAATGAGCCATCGAAAACAAATTTTGACAAATTTTCTCCATTGTTTCCTATTTTTTATTAATTTTCTCATATTTTTTACTATTTAAATCACAAAAATTACTAGAGTCATAAAAAAAATCATGAAACTTCACCAGTGGGGTCCTCAAACCACACATAGCATGCATGAAAAATTTCACGTGAAAATTCCAACCAGAAGGTTGCATGCATTAGTACTCACCCCAAAGTTGGTATTTAGGATTAAGGTTCATGCGTGAGACTCACAATATGGCAATAGGCCAAAATTCCCACTGTTGAGTTTCGTCACAAAAACTCACCACATGAATTGTATAGGTAATGAGCCATTGAAAACAAATTTTGACAAATTTTCTCCATTGTTTGTTATTTTTAATTAATTTTCTCCTATTTTTTACTATTTAAATCACAGAAATTACTAGAGTCATCAAAAAATCATGAAACTTCACTAGTGGGGTCCTCACACCACACATAGCATGCATGAAAAATTTCACGTAAAAATTCTAACCACAAGGTTGCATGCATTAGTACTCACCCCAAAGTTGGTACTTAGGATTCGGGTTCATGCCTCAGACTCATAATGGAGCAATAGGCCAAAATTCCCACCGTTGAGTTTCGTCACGAAAACTCATCACGTGAATTGTATAGGTAATGAGCCATCGAAAACAAATTTTGACAATTTTTCTCCATTGTTTGCTATTTTTAATTAGTTTTCTCCTAAATATTTTTAACAAATATTTTTAATTAGATAGTATAAAAATTTATATTAATTATACATTATATATCAAATTAAAGCTAAATAGCTAAATACCATTAGTTAAAATTTTTATAAACCAATTTTATGTCATAGATCTGTTGAAAAAGTAAAAATAATAATTCATGTATTTATTTGATGATATAATTACAATTGAAAGAAACGGTATTGTGTAGAAAATTCACGTTGGTATATTGCAGACATAAGTAGTTACAGACAAAAGTAGAATAAGTTAAAATATGGCACCAAGCTCACGCAAAGCATTAAATATTCGATGACTATGGTGAATAATACGTTGTAGGTGAATATTTTATGACTATGGTCACGAAACGCCCTGCGGTTAAAAACAAATAGGACAACAACTTTACTCTTCTCAGTGTAAAAGCATTTGGGTTTATGAACAAGGGACAAATATATTCAAATACAACAAAATAGGATAAAGGACTTAGGGTGCGTTTGGTTCTGCGTTTGGAACCTTTGAACTTGAGTTTAGAGCAGTCAAACTTGAGTTGGGGAGATTTTGGTGTTGTTTGTATTGACATCAATTACTTAAGTCTGGAGCTAAACTTGAGTTTATGTAGAAACAAGAATTTGTAGCTTCTGCGTTAACATAAACTTGAGTTTGGTGGCACAATTTTTCTGTTTCATTTTTTACCCTCTCCACCCATGAAATCTATATCTATATAACAAATAAAGACATGTCATTTTTAGTAATTATACCTGCAAACATGATTTATAAAATCTAAACCAAACAACATTTACTTTCTTAAACTCACGTTTGCAACAAACTATCCAAACAAGAAATCACGTTTATATAAACTCAAGTTCGCTTCAAATCACGTTCAATAAATCACGTTCATCTAAACTCAAGTTTGCAAACGCCAATCCAAACACGCACTTAATAGCAAATAATTGGATTTCTGAGTTTTTCAATTAAATTAAATAATAATAGATGGGAACTTGATATAACCGGTCCTGAGCAGGAGTGTAAGTTACACACTAATTTTGAAGGGTGTATTTTAGAGGGTACCTTGAAATAAACAATAAGATATGAAATTAAAAAATTTAATAGAGCTCAGATGCACATATTTTCACCTACATGTGTGGGCTGAAAGTGATTGACCCATCAATCACATTAATGCATGATTTTCCTCACAGCTCTCACAATGTGCACCAGCCGGGAATCGAACCCGGGTCTGCCAGGTGCAGGGTACTATTCTACCACTAGACCACTGGTGCTTGATGTTATTTCTTCACGTTATGTTACATTTAAATCATTATAGATTGCCTCAAGCTGTATTGCATTACTTGTTTCTATCTACATGTGCTGAGAACTTCATGGCATAGTTTAATCACGAAGGAATACAATTCTGAATTGATTTTTTCACACATTATTTTTTTTATCACTCGATCATCACTTGTTTTACTTTTTTTTTTTGTTTATTTTTCTCCTTCTATCTTTCTCTTCCCCATATTTTATATGCTCCAAAATTAAATTGTCAACCTATTGTTTTCTATTTAAATTTGAATTAAGTTGAGATTTGAATAGTGTGATATTTGTATAGCTCTAAAAACAATAAATTGATATTAAATAATATGATAATATATTATTGAATGATAATATAAAATATTTTTACATAAGTGATACATAGATTAAATTCTTTTATCGGAGATAATTTTCTTTTATGAATTCTGATTATTTTCATAAAACTGTGCTGAAATAAATTAAAATTAAAAGACTTATATTTTAAAAAGTCTTTTTTTTAGAATAATATGAAACGACTCTTTTTCTCTCCAAAATTATTGGAGTTTACTTTATTATTAGTTACTCGAGAAATGATACACCAAAGACCTTCGTTTCTGTTTCACAAAAAGTCACTACCCATCCAGACCACTTATGCTGAATAATGAAATGGCAAAAATTATTTTGTCACGTTGCCACTTACAGATTTTAATAAGGATATATTATAAGGAAAATGTTAGGCGGCTGAAAGACCTACAATTGTTAGTATTTTAAACATAAATCAAGTTTATTTTAAAAAGACATGTACATCATAAAAAGCTTCTTAATTTTTATAACATTAAGTGGCAGTTTATTTTTTTTTTTCAGTTAGGCACACACCAAAATCAATTCCACATGATTGATTTTAAATCATTTTTGTTAAATGTATTTCATAAAATGTGTATCACTCAATGTGTGTTTGGTTTAACGTTGAAATTGACCAAACTTAAGTTTGGATTCCCCAACATAACTATTCTTAGTGTTGAAAACGTGAACTTATCCACATTTCAATGCTAAATCAAATATGTTCTCATTTACCATTATTAATACTAAAACCAATTTTATTCCACTATAAATCAAATCGACACTCTATATCTAAAAAAATTGAAAATCGGAAAAACATATAATTCAAGAGTGTATATATATATATATATATACATGTAAGGACACTTTCAAAATTAGAGTAAAAAACACGTGGCAATTTTTTTTTCTTATCTTCACGGTGCATATTAATACATTTAATAGCTTAAAATAAAGGATAATACTAGAAGGCATAATTGAGGTAATACTTTGCAAAATACTTGCTTCAATTTTCATTTGAATTTTTGTGAATCCTTCTCCATGCTGTTTATTATAATTTTCCTACAGCAATTGAGAAAGAAAATGAATGTGTCCTTTCTTTTGGAGTACATAATTACATATATGTACTAACAAACCCTTTAAACATTTCTTTGGTAGTTTAACCACATAGCTGGAATCCCTGTTACAACTGCAGGGGAGGCTCTGTTACCAGCCAGGGCCAGGGGTACCCCTGTTACGCGCACACCCTTCACGGACATTGACATTGAATTGGAACAAGAAGAATGCTCTGCCACTTTTACCCTCACTGAAATGTTTATTACCCCATTTCTCCTAACTTTACTATCCCATAACCTATAGCTTAAGAATTGCAATTGATTTTCAGGCACAAAACTTGCTATAAAATCCGAAACCGGTATTCTCGCCATTCCAACACTGTTACTCCCTGTCGATGATGTTTTGCATTTCACTTCAATTGTTACGAACCTCGCATGCAATGGCACATCCATCACAATCTTCTCATTCCATGAAGGATAACTCCCACCTTCTGAATCCACTTTTGTGGTGCCAACATCACTGTTTCCATCGGATTGAACCGTCACGAATGCATTCCCTTTAATGAGTTTTTTGTTCACTTGGAGATTTTCTGCTGATAAAATCGTCATCTCTACAGTTCTTGACATCTTAATAATGGAATATGTATGTTCAAGATGTGGAATACTGAAACGACAACGTTTAGTTTCAAACTGTAGAATGTGAAGGGGTTTTGGAAACTGAATTGGTGTGATGAGTGGAATGGAGAAGCGGAAGAGAAGGTTAAATATGAAGAGTTTTGGGAAAGAAGAAAGAAACAATAGAGAAAGAGAGTGGTTGCTTCTTTTTATGGTTGGGGATATATTTTCTGTGTATTGTGTGTTTAAGCCGTTAGAAAATACGGCGCGTGGGGTTGGAAGTCATGGGCGGAGTAAGGAAAGTGTTTGACAATTCCTGATATGAGGAGCGTTAAAAAAAGACTGTGCCGTTAGACTTGACGGCGGAATGTACCAGGAAGTTTCATTCCTGTTAGGACGAATTTTCAACAGTTGCAGCCTTGCAGGAAATCTATTAGAAACCCCAAGATGCTTTATTCTTCATTTCATAATTAGCTGGAGAGAATAAAGGAAAATTCCAAGGTATAAAGGCTAAGACTTTATTTTAAATTTAACAAATTGGCAGCTGGGTGTATGATTGAGTGTATTATTTATGTCTATACTCCTATTAAATTTAGTATTATTAAAAATAACGAAATTGATTATATTTATAATATTAAATTTTCTATATAATTTAATTAAAAATAATTTTGGTTTCTTAATCAATATGTAAGGAGATCAACGAATGTTGGTTTAAGTGGATGTTTCCAATTCAAACAGGATTGTTTTATGTGAAGAATACTTGTGGTTTAAATAAAAAAAATATCACTATGTAAGGAGATATGTAGAAAGCTTTTTCTAGTTATAATACTAGTCTTTCAACTTGGATGATTTTGTAATGAAAATTATTTGATGTGCTTGCAGACACTAGTATTTGATTGGTTCTGGTTTGTTGTGCTCCGGAATCCTCTTGGTAAGTAAATTCCAATACCAACTTCCAAGAGAGAAAGGTCCAGTCTTTTGTTTTGTTTAATGGAATTACTTTCTAGTTTCTATGAAGGGTTGTTCCAACTAACAGGCCAAGTCAACTGCTCTTGCTGTTAGGAAACACAGTGACTTGGTTGTTTCTGGTGTACAATCTGGGGTTCAGGGATATGTATGGAGACAAAAATACCCGGAAGCTTACTAGTTTTTGAAGACAAATGGCAAATTCTGAGATTGAGAATATGTGCTTTAATATTATATACAGCCTGAAAATGAGTTTAGAGGACATGGAATAGGAAATATAGGATGCCACAAAAATGAATGGGGGTTTCAAGGATGTTTCCTTCCCTAGTTGAGTTTGTAGTACAATGGATATGGATATACAATATCTAAAATTTTAACTAAATAGATAATTAATTAATGTTATGATAAAATACATGCATAACAAATTATAAATGTGTTAGATTCAATGTCTGACTTCGTTTACAATTGAGTATAATTAATTCTAGAATCAATAATTAAAAATGAGTGATACACGTTTCACAAAGTACGTTGGATAGAAATGATTTAAAATCAATTTTGTGGAATCGATTCTGTAGTATGCGTAAAACAAGTCCTCACTCTATTGATTTTCTCATTCATGATTGAAATCTCTCAATAACCTAACTTAGCTTGTGAACCTTCTAGTGTTCACAACTTACTTTGTTAAAAACAATATATAGGGTCTATTGTGTGTGACTATATATACGTGTATGTATAATATAGTTTTTTAAAAATAATATATATATATATATATATATTATATAAATTTTTTAAAAAAGTTAAGAGTGGCCAAAGCCCCTTTTTGTCCGAGGATAGTTTTGCCCATGATTGCTTAACTAAATAATAGATATTTATATGTAATTTTTAAAAAAGTATACTTATTTTTTTTTTGTAATGAAAAAGTATACTTATTTAAAAAATGTTCTAAATTAAATAAAAAATTAAAAATTTGAAACTGACCGGTTCAAATTAATTTTGTTAAACTAGTTTTTGAAAGTTTTAATCGATTATTAATCTATTTTCACCAATTGTAAAACCAATCAATTTTTTGGATTAAATAAATTGAATATTAGACCTGTTCCCAATCAAATCGGTCAAACCCATCAATTAGATCCAATTTTCACAGCTATATATAAGCCATATGTATAAATGATAAATGCACCAAGCCGGCCAAGGCCTACCATCCAACAAAAGTGGAACGTGTATGTCAAGCTTCTTCATATAATGGATGGTTTAGGGCCAAGGCCCTACCATCCAACACTAGAAGTGCAACTAAGCCATGAGAAAGAGTTTAGGGCTCTTATGATAGTTGGTTGGTTTAAGGCCTGTTCTCTGTTTGTATTGGGCCTAGCCCATGTATTTGCTGGTTCCCAACCCCATTCGTTGACCAAAAAAAAAAACCCATTTTTTAGATCTTCTCATGTTACAAGACAACTCCTATAGGAGAGAGAAAGAGAGAGGGTATGTGTGGGTTCCACCTGTGCATGTGAAACCAACACATACATCCACACATACACTCTCGATCCCTCTCACACATACACTCTCGATCCCTCTCCTACAAGACCTGTCCTGTAATAGGAGAGAATCCTGATCCAAGAGTTTTGGGCTCTTATTTTATGATTGTATTTAAAAGGATTTGGTATTTTGAGATGTCTGTTGAGTAAAAATGAACCCTCTTTTGTTAAAAAAAATAAATTTCATATAACTTTGTTTTAAGGAGGTTATTTATTTATTTATTTCTCTAACCACAAATATTAAATAGGTGAGACAATATCAACATCTGTTGATGTTTATGAAGAAATAAATACAACTTTTTCATATAATATTGTCATATTAAATTTTAACATGAAATGATTCCCTTGTGCTTACTAGTATAATTTAATTTATAGTTTTCTAATACTTGATAAAAAAAAATTAGACTTAATATTTATGGAAAATTTTCTTAGGGAAAAACTGCTTAAATATGCTTAGTGGTAAGGCTGGTCCTAAACTCAGTTTACCTTGACTCATTTTCAACCATACTCCCACTCTCAAGGTAAATTTCATATTTTTAGCTAATTCATCTAAAAAAAACAGAAGTACAGAAAAGGGGGTATATAAAATAGTAACAACACTTTGCTACAGAAAATGATATAGATAACTATTATCTCAATTG
Organism: Sesbania bispinosa; assembly: GCA_026901365.1. Classification (NCBI taxonomy): domain Eukaryota; kingdom Viridiplantae; phylum Streptophyta; class Magnoliopsida; order Fabales; family Fabaceae; genus Sesbania; species Sesbania bispinosa. Next base: position 613,900 of record QLOH01000440.1, read on the forward strand.
TTTACTAACACACTCCTTTTCTATGGAAATTAGTTAACTCATGGTTGCCCAAACCGATCCTCTATGTAAGTTAACAGAAAAAATGGCATTTATATGCTTTTGAGATATAGTATTTCTACCAAATATACATCCTCTTTACAAACAGCACTGTTGGCACAATAACTTAAACACCCATAACTCCTGGTGCAAACAGCATTGGATAATCACTTTACCTCGGTCAATGCAGTATTGGCATATCCTTTATCTATATGAGTTTTGAGAATGTCCCTAAGGTGCTCCATTTGTACAGATGCTCCTTGAAGTTCCTCCCACTACAAGGAAGAGTACAAACGTTAACGAATTCTTCCCAGACAAATCAATATTCCTATTAATATACAAAATACTTAAATTGTCTGGTTGAGCAAAAAGTACAATTCTTATATCCTCTGCTTTAGAAATGAGCATTCTTGAGATAACATGCTTTTTGGTACATAAATTGATAGTATAAGTTTAGGGGGAAGCCACCACATTGGCACATTCCAAGGTCAGGGCATGTCACAAGCCATGGCAATGTGTGATACTGATACTTACAGAAAAGGGCAAATGTGTTTTGAGGGTGTACCAGTGTAACAATTGGAACACCTTCAGGTGATGGCATTGATTGGGTCTTCCTCAACAAAAATTGGAATAATGACAGGTGCAAAATAGAGGCTAGAGGGTTATGATAAAATGTCTCTGCCAAGTGTAATTTGAAAGACAGTATCTCTTAACAATATGCCAAAAGGCACAAGGATTTGACTTCTCTAAAATCAGGGGTGAAAATTGCAATAAAATATAGGCACATATATAATAAACTATGGAATTGTTAAAATTTCAACCATTGATTTTCCAGTCAATGGTTGTGATTCTAAACTTTATTCTTTAAAGTGTACTCCCTACTTTAGAAAATCCAAATCCAAGGCCCATACATTGCCAAGACAAATTTACCTAGATGATACTCTTGTCATTGTGTTTTGTATGTAGTACATGTTAACATATGGCATCTAATCAAAATATGTGTTAATGTTGTGATTATTACAAAATATTTGCTTTGATTTTATTTGTAATAAATGCTCTGATTTTATTTGTAATAAAATCTGTATCAGTATCAGATTATAATCAAATCTGATTTTTGATCAGATCTTAGGAAATAGGATAGTTATTTCTGATTGATTCTGTTTTATTTACAGTAGATTGGTTTCCTTTTTTAGGACCAATCCTGCCTTTAAATTGGTGGCTGTATTTTTCAATTAGTAATAAGAGAGAAATATTATTCTTCTCTATTCTTTTATGGTATCAGAGCTTCGTGCTCTGAACCTTGCCATTTCCCATGGTGAAAACGACGATGACCGGCACTAGTACCCGTTCTCAGACCACAGAAGATGAGCGCAGGGAGAAGGAGACTCCACCATGCGCGAACGACAATTTTCCCCAAAACCTGAATATTCCACTCACGGTGCACAGGCTCAATGGGAAAAACTATCTCGAATGGGCTCAATCCGTGAAACTGACAATGGAGGGAAGAAGCAGGTTGGGATACTTAACAGGAGAAATGAAGAAACCAGAAAAGGATGACCCTTCTTGGGCAAAATGGAAGGCTGAAAACTCCCTCATAATGTCATGGTTGATCAATTCCATGGAGCCAACAATTGGGAAGCCATATTTGTTTTTATCTACAGCAAAAGAAGTCTGGGAAGCTGCTCGTGAATGCTACTCAGATTTGGAGAACTCATCTCAGATATATGATCTGAAAACTCAGCTGTGGCAATCCAAACAAGATGATCGAGATGTTACCACCTACTATAATTTGATGCTGACCTTGTGGCAGGAGTTAGATCAATGCTATGAAGATGATTGGGAAAACCCCAAAGATGCAGCGCGATTTAAAAAAAGAGAAGAAAATGATAGAGTATACATGTTCCTTGCTGGCTTGGATAGAAGTCTAGATGAAGTAAGGGGAAGGATTCTTTCTAGAAGGCCTTTACCCTCCATTCGAGAAGTATTCTCAGAAGTTAGACGCAAGGAAGCTAGAAGGAGGGTCATGTTGCATGGATCTGAATCACCTATCACCCAGCAGATAGAAGGATCAGCCCTTGCAACAAAGGGGTTTGATTCTGAAAGAAAAAAACCATGGTGTGATCACTGTAAGAAACCATGGCACATAAGAGAAACCTGCTGGAAGCTTCATGGAAAACCAACAAACTTTAAAAGGAAGTCTAACAGAGAGGGCAGCGCATTCCAAACCACCTCTGAGGAAAATAAAGAGCTATCATCTTCTGTTGAAACAACTCCTTTCACAAAGGAACAATTGAAGCACCTGTACAAGATTTTTTCTCCCAAAATGACAGTAAATCCTTCTTGTTCTTTGGCCCAAAAAGGTACTCATCCCATTGCCACTCTCTGTAGTTCAGAAAATAATCTAAAACCTCTTTGGATCATAGACTCTGGAGCTACTGACCATATGACAGATTGTTCAAAACTTTTTTCCTCCTATAGTCCTTGTGCAGGAAACAAAAAAATTAAAGTTGCAGATGGCACCTTCTCTGCAATTGCTGGAATTGGATCAGTTCCTCTGTCTTCTTCTTTAACCTTACATAATGTCCTTCATGTGCCTAACTTATCATGCGGTTTACTCTCTGTCAGTAAAATTACTCTTGACTTAAACTGTCATGCTGTATTTGATTCCTCTGGTTGCAAATTTCAGGAATTGAATTCGGGGAGGATGATTGGCAATGCTAGAGAGATTAATGGACTCTATCTGTTTGAAAATGACAATGACTTGAGTAGACAAAGTCAAAGTACTTGTCTCCATTCTAGCCTAGTTTCTAAGGCCAGTGAAGTTATGTTATGGCACTATAGGTTAGGCATCCAAGTTTCAACTATATGAAACACTTGTTTCCTGAATTTTTTAATAAAAATATGTCCTTTTTAAATTGTGAAACTTGTCAATTGGCTAAACATCATCGTTCCCCTTATTTATCACAACCATACAAATCATCCAGCCCCTTTACTCTTATTCACAGTGATGTTTGGGGCCCTAGTAGGCATTCAACACCTTCGGGTAAACGTTGGTTCATCACCTTTATTGATGATCATACTAGGATAACTTGGTGAAGTTGGATCTATTGTCAAAACTTTTTTCAAAATGGTGACAACACAATTTCAAAAAACAGTTCAGATTTTTAGAAGTGATAATGGTAAGGAGTTTTTTAACAAAAGCTTAAACAATTTCTTCATAGAGAATGGAATTGTACATCAAAGCTCTTGTGTGAATACACCCCAACAAAATGGGGGTAGCAGAGAGGAAAAACAAACAGTTGCTTGAAATTGCTCGGGCTTTACTCTTTCAAAATTTTGTACCTCAATACCTTTGGGATGAAGCTATACTTACAGCAGCCTATTTGATCAACAGGATGCCAAGTAAAGTTTTGGATTTTAAAACTCCTTTGGAGGTCTTCTTAAGCATCTTTCCAAAAAATAGGTTGCTATCAACCATACCTCTAAAGGTTTTTGGCTGCACTGTTTTCGTTCATAATCATGAACCAAATCGGAATAAACTAAGTCCTAGAGCAAAGAAATGTGTGTTTATTGGTTATTCTTCCACACAAAAGGGATACAAATGCTTTGACCCTAATTCTAACAAAATATTTGTCACCATGGATGCCACCTTCTTTGAGTGTCAACCTTTTTTTACAACTCATCTTCAGGGGGGGAACACATGTGAAGATTCGACACAATTTTTTGAACTTGCAGATAACTCACCATTTGACTGCATTTTAGTTGAAAATGAATTTGAAAATTTCAAGGACTGTGATGTTCCAAGTTCAAAAGATTGTGACGACATCATTGTGCCAAATAATGAGGACAGTTTGGCCATAGGAACAGGTGGAAATAAGAAGCAAAGAGGCAAAAAACATATTGATTTTGTCTACTCAAGAAAGAAGAAAGCTCAAGAAGATGAGTCCAAAGGTCATCCCTTGCATTACCAAGAATCCGAGGAACCACAAGGTAATACTCTTCCTGAAACTATACATAATGGCAACCAAAATTCTGTTAGTGAGTCTCCTATACTAAATGATTCTGATCTTCCCATTGCTATTCGAAAAGGTGTAAGGTCCTGCACCAAACATCCTCTGTCCAATTTTGTTTCATATGATAAACTCTCACCCTCTTTTCGAGCCTTTACCTCACAGCTGTCATGCAGGGAAATTCCAAATAATATACAGGATGCTCTAAGGGTTCCCGAGTGGAAGGGGGCTGTTTTAGAAGAAATGAAAGCTCTTGAAAAGAATCAGACTTGGGAAATGGTGGAGCTGCCAAAGGGGAAGAAAACAGTGGGATACAAGTGGGTGTTTACAATCAAGTACAATTCAGATGGTACTCTAGAAAGATACAAAGCCCGCCTAGTTGCCAAGGGTTACACTCAAACCTACGGCATTGACTACTCGGAGACTTTTGCACCGGTGGCAAAACTGAACACTATTAGAGTCCTCCTATCTCTAGCTGCAAATCTTGATTGGCCCTTACAGCAGCTAGATGTGAAAAATGTTTTCCTAAATGGGAACTTGGAAGAGGAAGTATACATGGATGCACCACCTGGCTTTGAACAAGGGCACTATCCAAAGGTATGCAAGCTGAAAAAGGCTCTATATGGACTAAAGCAGTCTCCTAGAGCATGGTTTGAAAGATTCACTCAATTTGTAAAGAAACAAGGATATTGCCAAGGCCAAACAGACCACACTATGTTTGTGAGGCATTCAACTGAAGGGAAAATTGCTATACTAATTGTCTATGTGGATGACATCATCCTTACTGGAGATGATTTACAAGAAATGAGCCGGCTGAAAAAAAACTCTCTCTGCAGAATTTGAGATAAAGGATTTGGGATCCTTAAGATATTTTCTTGGGATGGAGGTAGCAAGGTCAAGGAAAGGAATTGTTCTCTCACAAAGGAAGTATATACTTGATCTTCTCAAAGAAACCGGTATGAGTGGTTGTAGACCGGCTGACACACCCATTGACCCAAATAAAAAACTTGGAGATGGCAAGGAAGGGGATCCTGTGGACACTTCACGCTACCAAAGACTGGTTGGGAAACTGATTTACTTGTCTCACACAAGGCCTGATATTGCTTTCTCTGTAAGTTTAGTAAGTCAGTTTATGCACTCTCCCCATGAGGAACATCTTGATGCAGTTTATAGAATCCTAAGGTATTTGAAGAGTACACCGGGTAAAGGTCTGTTATTCACAAAAACCACTCAGCAATCAATTGAAGCCTATACTGACGCTGATTGGGCAGGTTCAATCATTGATAGGAGATCAACTTCGGGCTATCGCACTTTTGTATGGGGCAACCTTGTCACTTGGCGAAGCAAAAAACAAAGTGTGGTTGCTAGGAGTAGTGCTGAAGCAGAGTACAGGGCAATGGCACAAGGAATTTGTGAAATGATTTGGCTAAAGGGAGTTCTTGAAGAATTAGGAATGGCCATCAATCTACCCATGAAGTTATATTGTGATAACAAGGCTGCAATCAGCATTGCTCAAAATCCAGTCCAACATGACAGGACTAAACATGTGGAGATTGATAGGCATTTCATTAAAGAGAAGTTGGAAAATGGGGCAGTTTGCATGCCTTTTGTCCCAACTTCATAGCAAGTGGCGGATGTTCTTACTAAAGGACTCTTCAGAAATAACTTTGAATTTCTTGTAAGCAAGTTGGGTATGATAGATATCTATGCACCAACTTGAGGGGGGTGTTGTGATTATTACAAAATATTTGCTTTGATTTTATTTGTAATAAATGCTCTGATTTTATTTGTAATAAAATCTGTATCAGTATCAGATTATAATCAAATCTGATTTCTGATCAGATCTTAGGAAATAGGATAGTTATTTCTGATTGATTTTGTTTTATTTACAGCAGATTGGTTTCCTTTTTTAGGACCAATCTTGCCTTTAAATTGGTGGCTGTATTTTTCAATTAGTAATAAGAGAGAAATATTATTCTTCTCTATTCTTTTAGTTAACATAGAATCAGCTTCATCCTTCATGGTTTTTCAATTTTGTATGAAAAAAATGTTGGGGAATTAAAAGTGGATTAGTAACAATTCCGAACTATTAAATACGAGAGCTCACCTCCTGATAGGATAATGATATGACTTTCCAACCAGCAGCAGTAATGTATCGGCGTTTCAGCATGGTATGTCCTAAAGGAACGCCTATAACAGGAAATGACAACAAAATAATAAACTGAGTGAATCAGGGCAGTTAAGATTCAATTAGATGCATGAGACAGAAGGGTAAGCAATTTAGCATACTTAAACAGAAGATACACACCGGTATTTCTAGAGAAATGAGTTGGACCATCAATCTCTAAAGCAACCTTCTTATCAACTAGCACAGCATCCAAAGTGTACCCATCCACAACATATTCTTTGACCCAATTAAGGCCAGTGCTAACAAGAAGACGTCCAACCTCTTTTTGAAACAATGAAGTTATTTTCTGATTAAACCTTTTAGTTTTTCCCGCAAGAGCAAGTTTACCCTCAAGCTCACCACATAAAGACAACTGAAGATGTGGGAACTCTAGCTTCAAGCACTGGTTTACAAGATGAACCTGAGAAGCAAACATGATATCCTCCCTATACAGCTCTGAAATCCTTTGCTCCTCATAATGGCTGAGAGTTTTCCATACATAAGAGAAGAAACTCCTATTCATTTGTCCAAAGACAGCATAGGACCAAGCTATAGTCCCAAGCTGATCCCTACTTAAAGTGAGTACAGGAGAGTCAATAGATCCATTTGAGGCACCGTTTCTATCAACACTGATTTGTTCATAATTATTTGATGTTTTTTCACCTATGAAACCTCTCAATTGGGTTTTATCATTGAAAACTCTGTCTAAAGAATCAAATACATGGTCAGCAGGCTCATATAGAGATGCAAAAGCCCACAAAAGCTGTGCAAGTTCTTGCTCTCGGAATGTGTGAATTATGTCTGAAGCCCTTTTTGACAATTCTGAGAAAAGATCAGGAGCAGAGTGCTGCATTGAAGCAAAAGCACCTGCAATATTAGCGATGTTTTGAGAGTTAAATTCACCAACTTTGGTCAGTGCAACCTCTGCAATTCTATCCATTTCTGAAAAATAAAGCAGTTCGCCTCCAATTTTGGACAGTGCCCAAGATATGTTAGAGATTCCTTGAGCAGAGCATTCAGGTAAGGCTGTCATTGCAATGCCCACAAGCATAGACATCTCTCTTTGTCGAGCAACAGCCAGTCTTCGAGTTCTCATCATAGAAACTTTCTCCATATTCTTAGCAATGCGGTGAAGAGAAGTAGCAATATTCAAAGGGGAGAGAGGGGAGGGGCTTAGGCCTTTCGCGACTGCAACAATTGTTTCGTAAGTTACCTCTAACACATCCTCTGCAGTCTGTGCTTCAATTATTGCTTTGTTTAAGTTAATTTCTTTTCTATGGTCAGATGGCCCAGAGAATTGAGACAGCCTATTGACAAATTCTTCCATTGTTTTCTCCTTCTTTTCTACAAACATTCCATCGGCGAGCAAACTCACTTTCTTTTTCAAATCACCAACATCATTCACAGGTTGCATAGGCTGTTGCAGCCCTAAGTCTTCCTCTGAACTATAGCCAAGATCATCTTCTAGTTCCTCGATTTTCTTAACTATTTTTTTCTTGCTTTCCAACTTCTTCTTAGCCTTCTTCTTTTTCTTCTTGACATCAACCAAATCTTCAATTGCATGAGCCATGCCCCTCGCCTCAATTGATTTCAACGCCATCTTTCTAGCCCTCACACACCATTCCATTCCATCAGTGTCTTCAAGCAACTTTGACTTCTGTTCTTTTACCCTTTTCTTGGGAGCTCGGTAACCAAATGGATCCAATTCCCCCACGAACTCCAATTCCCAGTCCATGCTAGACTCCTCTCCTTTATCATCATCATTTTCCAGTGCAGCAATTCTAGCACCTCTGGAGCTAGTGGCAGTGTCTCTACTTAAATATGTGAGGGTGCAGGACTTAGGTTTTTGATAAAAATGCCCAGTTCTTGAGATCACAGGGAAAGTATAATTCAGTCTTGGAGTGAAACCAAACGGTTTTAAACAACTTTGGTTAAGCAAAGAATTCAATAACCCTTCCATACTGTTCACTTATACTCAAAGAAAACAAATTAATCAAACAGGTTTAACCATGCAACTCAAAACAATCTGTTTGTCTTTCCCAGTTCCCTTCTTATGAACAGCAATAACTCACAAAAGGGGTTCCTGCAGGAGCTGTAGACATGAAAGGCAAAACCTTTCAACATAATTGATATGGGATATCAAAGACAAAATCTGTATACAATAATATATTCGAAATTAGTTGCTGGAAAATCAAATATAAGATATGAGCTCAATAAACTGTTCCAGAACTCATTCACAATTTCAGAGGTATGACCAAAAAAACAAAAATGTTTAGGTCCAGAACGTTGCAGAAACCACCTGAGTTACTTACTAAAAATTCCAGTGTATAGGTCCAGAACACTTCAATATGATAAATATCATCGACAACAAGTCCTAAAATTGATGAACTAAAAGAACTCACTTTGCGGAAAAATGGACAAAAGCCAAGAAGGAGAGAAGTCACACCTTATCTTGAGTGGGAGCATTCACTCCCGCGCGGTGACAAAGGCAAATTGTGTTTGCAGAACGAAGAAGTGTTTCAGAGGCCACTGTAATGTTGGGATGGAAGCGATAAAATAAGAAAATGTTTACTTAAAATTAAAATGAAAGAAATATATATTTTCCTTTAAAATCTTTACTATATGCTAATATTTAAATTAAGAGATTTATAAAATGTATTAAATAAATAAAATAAAAAGTTTGTATAATAATTTTTATTTTATTTGGCTTTCGAACAAGATTAGTGTGCCATGAAATAGTTTTTAAATATGTTAATTAATATATTTTGGTTAAGTTTTATTTTAAAATAATTAACTTTTCAATAATTTTTTTAGATTTTATTTTTAAAAAAGTAATTACTTTTTCTTTTTAAAATAATAATAAAAAATGAGTAAACTAGTAAATTGATCTCCTAACTTATTCAGGGTCATGTCGTTTAGTTATTGAGAAAGTGAAAATCCCAAAATGATATGTTTTTTGTTAACCCTTGGATGTAGGGGTGTAAGCGGGTCCGACCCAACCCGCGAACCCGACGAATCCAACCCAACCCGAAGATATTTAACGATTTGGTTCGGGTATTCGGTTCGGTTCAGATATTTTCTTTAGAACCCGATCTGGTTCGGTTCGGGTATCGGGTTTGCCTATGTTGAACCCGATAGACCCAACCCGAACCAAATCAAAAAAAGAAATCATAATTTTATTTCATTTCATGCAAGGAGAGAACAAAAATAGGCGCAGCGGCAGCGCAAGCAGAGATGGTTCCCCAAATCCTATTTCATCCGCTCCTCTCAATTTATTTTTCTCTATTTCTTTTCTTTTTTCATTTTATATTTTAATTTAATTTCATCTTCCACATTTTTTAAAAAAAAAAGAAAAAATGTTCATGACCCGATGACCCAATCCAACCCAACCCGAAATATTCGGGTTGGTTCGGTTCGGATTACTCACCCAAAAATGCAAAATCCGAACCAACCCAACCCACCACCATTCTATCGGTTCGGACTTGATGTCACCCCAAACTCGATCCAACCCAACCCGATTACACCCCTACTTGGATGACGTGATGTCACATTAAGTGACACCGTGTCACACGCACTATGGACTTAATACGACATCATTTTTAGCCAATCAAGAGTTGGAAGGCCGACCTAACAAGAAGACCATAAGCCTAACCGATCAACGGGCCTTCTAGCCGCGTGACCATGTCACCTTCTAGCCTTCTTGGTCGACTAACCTTCCACCCTTAATCATAGCACACCACACATTGCACATCATGAAAAAGAAACATGTGTACTTAACATGTTAAAAGACAAAGGTTATGGAAAATTAACTTGTTTTTAAAAAAATAGTTTAATTATACACAATTAAACTTTCGATATTAAAAATTTCAGAAATGTTAAACGACGGCGTTTAAGGATCTCAAAAGTCAAAACGGCGTGAGTTTTGGACACGTTATCTTCTTCTCGCTCAGCAAAACACTGTCGAGTGTGAGCAGCAGAAATGGCTACTTCTTCTGCTTCATTCGCTCGCTTCTCTATCATATCCAAACCTTCTATCCAACCGCAATTTATCCTCTTCAACTTCCCTTCTCGAACCGGGGCGTCCCGGTTCAAGTGTTCGGCCGGCCAAACCGGGTTCTTCACGAAACTGGGGCGGTTGATAAAGGAGAAGGCGAAGAGCGATGTGGAGAAGTTGTTCTCTGGTTTCTCCAAGACCCGAAACAACCTCGCCGTCATCGATGAGCTCCTCCTCTACTGGAACCTCTCCGACACTGACCAAGTCCTCGACCAACTCGAAGAGGTTTCTGTTATTCAGTTCTAAAGTTTTGTTTTTATTTTTCTATTTTGGTTTTTTATTAATGTGTTTTATTTATTTATTTATTTATTATTTATTTATTTATTTTCAGGCTCTTTTAGTGTCTGATTTTGGACCAAAAATCACTATAAAGATAGTGGAGAATTTGCGCGAGGACATATTGTCAGGGAAGCTTAAATCAGGGAATGAGATTAAGGTATCAATTCAACACAGACAAGTTAGAACAAATGTGCATACTATTACTGCATGCAAATTTATCAAATTAAATTAAACTAAACTATTAAAATTTGAGTTTCGTTAACTTTGGTTATGTAACATTTGTTAACATTTGATGATATGGAATGTGTTCTGCATTGTTTTGAATGGCTTTAGGAAGCACTGAAGAAGAATGTTTTGGAATTGTTAACCTCAAAGGGGAGTAAAACTGAACTTCAACTGGGATTCAGGTATGAACATTTTTAACTACTGAGGTTTTACTTTCTTGTGAGTCACTGAATTTTATTGGGTTCATTTTTGTGCTTTATATGGAATTAAATTATGTTTCCAGGAAGCCAGCTGTAATCATGATAGTTGGTGTTAATGGTGGTGGGAAGACAACATCTTTGGGTAAGGAAAAGGCTTCAACTATTGATTCTATCCTTTGACATGCAATGAATGAGTTTGGTATGGATGGAAAATTATCAAAAAGAAATTATCGGTCGGGATAAGTTTGAAATGTTCATTATAAATTCTTAAATTGATAATCTTCAGATGAAGCTGCCCCTTCCCTCCTCCAATAAGCAGTGAAATTGTTTTTTAACAATTTAGAAATCCAAAACCTTGCCAAATTGATCAGCTTTTACTTGCAGGAAAGCTGGCTTATAGATTGAAGAATGAAGGGGCAAAGGTTAGATTTATCTGAGTTTTGCATCAGTTCGTCATTTTGATCTTCGACTGAAAGTTTGTTGGTCAAGATGAAGAGCCATTTAACTGAAGCTTCAATTGTTCTAGAAATCTAGTCAGTTAAACCAGCTGGATTTCCTTATATAAATTTTTAAGTGCTTGCATAACATGTTCATTGGGGGAGCAATGAGCAACTTTTAGCCCAAGTTTGGTGTTCAGCCAACTGTTGTTTTATTTAAGGGTGTTTCTACGTTTAAATTTTAGAAAGATGAGCCAGCCCTGCTTCATTATTATTAGTATTTTCTTAACATTTCCCCCCTTTATGTTTTGTTTCCTTGTACTGGATTCTGACCCTCATTTGGAATAGCTATTTCTTTTATAAATTCAAGGTTAATACTCATCTTTTGATTATTTGAAAGAGACATTATTACTCAAATGAGAAAAGTGGATCAAATGGAAGAGAATATAATCAAAAGGGGAAGAGGGAGACCTGAGAAAATATAAGGAGAAACCATAAAAAAGACCGTCTCTAAAGTGGTTTTGCTGAAAACTTAGTTTTTGACACAGAATATTGGCATCAATTTATCCATGTAGCCAACCTCATTTATTGAAATAATGTTTGGTTGTTGTTGTTGTACTTCCACATTTTCTCAGCTGAATCCATTAAGGTTTTAGTTTGCCTACATTTAGTTTTACTCCTGCTGCATAGCTTGCTTTTCTCAAATATTTAAAATTGGCCCACAGTGTGGGTATGATTTATACTGTGTGAAGTATGAACCTAATGATGTTTCATTCCTCAAGATTCTCCTCATCTCCATTTCAGGGCTTTAATATCTGTCTGTGGTCATATCATATTACCTTCTGTCACTTCTTGATACATGTCCCATGTTAGGATACAATATTCTATGCTGGTTATCTGTTCTCATCTTCAAAAATCTACCAGATATTGATGGCAGCTGGTGATACATTCAGAGCAGCTGCTAGTGATCAGCTGGAAATATGGGCAGAAAGGACTGGGTGTGAGATTGTCGTGGCTGAATCTGAGAAAGCCAAAGCATCGTCAGGTACAAATAAATTAGATTTTACTCCTAACTCTGCTGTTCATCACTTTTGAGGTTTATAGCATCTTTAATTGGATAGCATTTTGTTTATTTTATGATGATCATTATTATTATATAGGTTGTGAATGCTAAATTTTGTAACTACCATATTACTTGCAGTGCTTTCACAGGCTGTAAAAAAGGGAAAAGAGCTAGGTTTTGATATTGTATTATGTGATACATCTGGACGTAAGTACAGAAATTTTTGGGTTACCTGTTTTGTATTTTAATGAACCACTTGGCTGGTTGTATATTACCATTGAGGTTCATTTTATATTCTCAGGTTTGCATACTAATTACAGCCTAATGGAAGAGTTGATATCTTGTAAAAAGGCTGTTGCTAAAGTAGTTTCTGGTGCACCAAATGTAAGCCCCGGTTTTTGACACTTTTCCTCTCAACTCAATCATCTTTCTGCTGGTAAATCATTGAGAATTGCTGAACATTAAATTATACTTTGCTTGTTTTTTAATCCACTGCCACTTTAAAGGCTTCTTTGTTTTTTCAAGTTACTTCCTAAGTTTTTTTTTGTTCTTATCTTCTTTTTCGTCTTTTGGCAATTTGCTGAGGAGTAAGCTTTTAAATTTTTATGTTGAATTTGATGAACCATTATTACGTGGATGGTATATATTATCTTTGTGTATAAACGCATGCATTTGTATTTTGCTTTTGTCTAGATGGTGTCAATTGATTTATACTAGCACACCTAGATTATGTTCTCTTTAGGTTTTTTTTTTTTTTCAGATGAAGTGTGGAAAAATATGATCAAGCAGGACATCAGTTAATGACTTCATAAGTGGAACTTCTAAGTTCTAACTTACCTGCTCGTAGGTTTTCATGTGCCATGAATTTTTCACTGGTGTCTTTTATGTTGACAGAAATGAGAATCTCTTTGCAACACAATTTTTTTTATTGCTGATAGTGTCTTTTGATGATGTAGTCCACGTATGCTGAAGGGATAACAATGTTTGCTTTCTATTTATCTATTGTTCAAGGCATTCCCTGTTTCTAATGTCCGAGGAGATTTATTTTAAATTTGTATATCTTTTCCTTGCAATCTATGAGCTGATGAATTCTTTAGTAACATGAGAGGAATTTACCGTTTCTATCAAATGAACTACATCTATATTATTTGTTTCCTTCACCTTAGACATCTTGATTCTTGATAGAGTTCAAGCTGTTGCAGCAAATTTTAGTATGATAAATTGGACTATCATCCGTGAATCATGATTAGTATTTGTGTTTTTCCCCAGTATCTTTTTTGTATCTTTTAGTGTAACAACTGTAATTTTTGTAGGAAGTTGTAATTGGTTATTTGTCTATGCTCCATAGCTCTCTTTGTAATTTAGTAAAGGTTGTTTTGTATGTCAGTGTGAGGAGTGTGAAAGGAAAATGTCTTTCCTTGAATATCTATTTCATTTCTCTCTTTCTCTCTTTCTCTCTCTCTCTCAGACACACACAGAGACGCTTACATCTAAAATAGTATAATATGAGGGTGTTGACAATGCTTGCAGGAGATCCTACTGGTTCTGGATGGGACTACTGGTTTGAATATGTTGCCACAAGCGAGAGAATTCAATGATGTAAATTCTAGTTCTGATTTTTTAATTTGATATTTGTCTTATTCTGTTCGGTAAAGTTGTTATTTTACATAGTTGAAACCCTGCTATCACTATATGAGAAGTATTCAGATTACTTCTTTGAGACTGGTATTGGATCATTTAAGCTAAAGATCTGCATTTCAATATTATAATTGCGACAGAAAAATGAGAAGTGATGATAAAACAATTCTACATCAAATCTTGCAACTAGTTGTAGTTAAGGGCTTATGATTTTATTGTGCCAGGAATTACATTAATAGAAGTCTCATTAGTTTGACTTATTATTTGATGCATACAGAGAAAACATTTATGTATTAAAGGAATTTACCTTCTTAATTTGCTTCCAAATGCCAATTTCTAACTTATAAACTTAAGTTTCTCCTTTAGCTAAGGGATATAATAGCAGGAATAGGAATACTAAGGTACTATCTGGCCCTTCCTGTGTAATGTTTATTGTGATGCACAAATCATGGTCATTTTTTAAATATGAAATGCTGGTATTCAAGAGTCAATAGATATAGTAAATCGTTCAATCTGAAAAGAAAAGGATGCAGAAAACAGGCCCTGAAATGGGGATAGATGGAATATATTAGAAAACAAAACATCAAACATATGTTGAAAAAAATATTAAAAGTTAAGTGGGGAGCTCATAAAGGTTTAGACATTTAGCTTGTTAGCATGCACATTACAGCAAACACTGCTGAATGAATTGTCATTCACAAAAATGTTTCAGTTTTTGGGTATGGTGGTGCTGTGATTTTTCTCTTTTATTATTCATTGTCTTGCTTATTTAGCTATTCCTGCCCATAATATTTCAATATCTGGTTCCACAGTTGCCTTCATATTAACTCACTGTTAGCTGTTAATGAAATTGTTTTGACCCTGCCTTTTGAATTTGGGACAGGTTGTGGGTGTTACTGGTTTAGTTTTGACCAAACTGGATGGTTCTGCTAGAGGTGGCTGTGTGGTATTCTCTTCATTTAATTATATCTTAATGGATTTTTTTAGTTTGTCAGGCTCAACAAAATTTCATCATTTGCACTATTTTTTATTGCCCAGATAATGGTTAGGAATAAGATGATAATTCTGGTTGGCAGGTCAGTGTGGTTGATGAGCTTGGAATCCCTGTAAAATTTGTGGGTGTTGGTGAAGGTGTTGAAGACCTTCAACCCTTTGATGCAGAGGCCTTTGTGGATGCCATTTTTATGTAAACCAATATCAGGGTTTGGTATGTACATCATATGACTTATCCTTTTCATTCTTTCAAAATTGAGTCTGCTCTTTTCAATCCTGTCATACTATATTGGAGTTAAACGCCATCCCCCCTCCTAATTTTTTTTTCTTATGATCACAACTGAAAAGATATCCCTCCTAATTTTGCAATTTGATAATCTCGTCTAAGCCTATTGTTTCGTGTTTTGTATCATTAGGCATGGGTGTTCTATTGATGTTATGCATAGTTTAACTTTTAAATTTAGAATATATGGTTAAGGTATTGGTTCAATTTATGTATTAAAGAAACCAAAACGAAAAATGAATTATTATTGATTGGATAACTTGTACTTTTAACCTTGAAGTTCCTTCCTTGCACGTTGACTGTTTCATTCTATTGTGTGTGTTTGTTTTTTGCAGTGTTTGTATATGTTGTGGTTCAAAATCATTTGTTAGCAGAACAGCTTGACATGAATATGCAGAGCAACGCAAGGTCACAGGAAAGATAACATTTTATTATTGAAGCCATTCTTGAGAGAGGTCAAGCGTTGTGAAAGAATGTAAATGATTTTGTGGGGTGCAGAGCTATTGCATGCTGAACGTATATAATCCTTTTCTGCAGAGCTATTGTTTACTGAGTGGATGGGGTTTATTTTTCACTCCTGATATTGAACTCAAGGATTTTTTTGTGGTGAGCATGTAAATGATTCTACAGAAAAAATAGACAGTAAACATATGTTCCGTCGTCTGTCAAATATCTGATTAATGATGATTTTTCCTTTCATCTGCTTCTCAATGAGGTTCCCTATGTAAGGACAACTTTCAAACAAGACATTTCTCGAGCCTTCTACAATTCTGATTAATTTTTGGGAACCTTTGATCTTTTCCTAAAACTAACATATATATTGAAAAGCGTGATCTTTGTTTATGTTGCAATTCATTCGGCTAATGGCGCTCCCCCCCCCCCTTTTTTGAGAAATCATAGTTGTACAGCTAGTTTGTACAACATAGAATGTGATAGGAATAGAAAAATGAGAAGTATGAGATGTAATGAAGAGACACAGAGGAATGTTGTATCAAATGTAATATGAATTTATTATATGAATATAAATTGAAGCATTTTGTTATCACAAACATTAAATGAAACTGCAGAATGAAAGCTAAATGTTCATAAGCTGGCAACTGGCATGTTATAGAAGGTAGCATGAGTAATATAGACCAAATTCCCAGTTTTCTTTAGTTTAAACTCAAGTGCAACTACAGTCAAATTTCTTCCAGTCTTCACTACAGAGGCATTAGCTAGTACTTCTTCCTGCATAAACATATAGTGAATTTGTTCAGGGTTTAAGCATGAAGAGGGCATATGAACATGAAAATGACATATTAAAGTTAGACTGCCCAGTTGACAACAGTGATATTGTTTAAAGTTACTTATAAGCGGTAAAAATATATATGGATTTGGATGCTACAAAGTGCAAGGTGAAACAAGAAAATAAAGTGCAAGTGGTAACAAATAATGAAAAAAATCAATGGATGGGTTTTCAACAATTTTATAGCTTCTAATTTACGAGTTTTTTTGTTCATAATCAAAATCAAGGCACTTTCTATTTAATGGTTATGGATATCTCACTTTATTCTCTAACTGCACCACGCACTTTATAGGATCTTTATCCAAACTATACATCTCAGGCTCAAGCTATAGTGCAATTCAGGAAGGCTTCAGCATGAGATGTAAGAGTCATCTAGCACATGTCAATGTAACTCACCAACATTACATATTGGGTGACTATGAAACTATACCCATTACTTACGTCCTAGGAGTCTCAAATAAGGTCTTAAATCACACAAATCCAAGTTCCAAAGCAATGCTTTGAGGGAATGCGAACAAACTGTGCAAGTGAAGTTGAATGATAACTAAGCAGCATTATAAACCCTAAGGGCTTGGTCAAATGAAACAAAACAGAGTCTCGTATCTGAAAGTTTACAGGTTCGAACCTCACTCCCTCTCTTTGGGGGAGGTAAAAATGTATAGTTCCTTTGAAGTGCTCTTAGAGCCGGCAGGCTCCTCCTGCCTTGGACTGTGACATCATCATTCATCCCCACCCTAAATTTTTTGTTACTAAAAAGAAAAAACTAAGCAACATTATAAGAATCTAAACATCTCAATCTCGGCATAAAGTAGTGGCTTGCTTTTTAATGTCCTCAGCTTCGCTCAGCTGTTTCAAAATGCAACTCAGGATAAAGTATCATAATTCCTCAGGCAGCACAGTAAACCATTCTAATTCTAAAGGATTGAACTCCATGCAATTTATCTAGCAATAGCATGGACTAGTTTGAAGCAAAAGCATGGAATTGCAATTGCAAAAGACAACAATTGAAAGTATCAAAACTGAATACAAAGTACTCACATTTATTGGAGTGGCAGAGAGGTATGAAATGCTAATTTCCCCAAGAAAAAGTCCCTTGTCTTCAGCAACTACAGTTCTAGCACAAGCAGTAGAGAGAACCTCAACCAAGGACCCAACAGCCCCTCCATGAAGGGTTCCATAGCCATTCTGCAATTCCAATAGAGAAAAAATGTATAAACTTTGAACCTGGAAATGCAAATTCAGTTCGTAACAGACAAAATGGGAAAACTTGAAACCAAAACTCTACTCAACAAACCAAAAACCTTCAAATTCCCCAAATTATGCTTATTCACATAGTATATAAACAAGAGCAAAGATTGGTAACAATTATGCAGGAACTCGTGAGTAATTTGGATCGACCAATGAACAGAACATTTCAAAGCAGAGATTTATCAAATTCCTAATTTCCCAAGCTACAAAACACTTACACAGATAGGGGCTTTGGCGAGGATGGTGCAAGAGATTTTTCCACGTTGGATGTGATCGACTTTGATGAAACTCCGAAAGAAGCGGTCGTAGAAGGCATGGGTGTTGCAGTTTTCAGGAACAGGGACACCACCTCCCATAAGGCTAACGAACAAAAGGGTCTCAGAAGCATGTTGAGGGTTCACTTCCTTCGAGATTTTCAGTGATGGCGAGGCACACACACTTTCAGGCACGGCGGAGGAACGTTTCGTCGCCATAATTGAGTTAGTTGTTAATTCCTCTCTAATTTCTTATCATCACTTTCACACAGTGTTTCTACTTTCGAGTGTCCCCAACAAGAAACGGGATTATGTGATTGCGATCACAACATTAGTCAAAAAAGTAGCACACCACAATTCCCATAAGATTTATAGTCTTCTTATCGGAGTCCTTCCGAGCCTAATTTTTCCGGAATCGAGGGTGAATCTAAGAGAATAAAATATAAACGTAATAATTTAGTTTTATTTACTAAACTAGCAAATTCATTCCTAATTTTTTTAGGGTTTAGTTTTGAGAAACAACAAAATCAATATAATCCTTAACTACTTGCTCCATTTGTCATTATTCAACTATGTGTTTACATTAACTTTTTTATGATATGTCATGTTTAGTGATATTGTGTCACACTATTTGTCATTGTAGCACAAAGATGTCGTTGGAAATGAGTCTTTCCAACGAAAAAAGGGGAAGGGAGAACAGAAAAACACATGATTGTTGGGATTGAGGTCTTCCAAGTTATAAATTTGACAAAACGATGTCAACTTTGTGTCATAGTGGAAGCTATAGTGACGAACAATGTGACATAATTTCACTAAACATGACATGCCATAAAAAATTAACGGGAAACACACATTTGAACTACAGTGACAAAGAAAACAATAAGTCGGTGATTATATTTGATTTTTCTATTTCTCAAAGATTAAATCTCATGATGACCCTAAAAGATTTCGGACGGATTTACTAGTTTAGTTTATTTTATCAAAAAAATTTAATGTTTAAACCCTAAGGGGTTAGTCGAGTGGAGCAAGACATGATCTCGAATCTGACAAGTCGCAGGTTTGAATCCACACTCGTCCCTTGGGGTGAGCCGGTGAAGTAAATATAAGTATCCATGTAAGTGTTCTTTGAGCCCAGAGGCCTTCCCTAGGTGGCTCTGTTGCGGTCACAACCGCAACTGACGGTGGAAGAGGGGTACTATAGAAACAAGGGCTACTTTTTATTTTCTTTGAATTTTCTTGTTTCACTTGCTATCTTTGAACTAGGTACTACATGGGGGTACAACAAGGTTTGGGGAATCTGTTTCAGATGTTTCATTTTATTCCTTTTCATGCTTAGACATAGAGAATGTATATGAACTGATAAAGACATTGTGTTTGATTTTAGATTGGTTGTATATTTCATCTTTATCTAATGCACTATTTGTAATAAGCCTAAACATTTCAAATGAACACAAAAACAAAAATGATTAACAAGGTGGAAATACAAACAGGAAAAACACAATAAAATTTCAACCAAATTTTAAAGTTTGTAAAAATACCAACATTCTACGACATGTTTGTAGTGTGCCCTCTTGGTCCCTTTGCTTCCTACTACTTCACTCTTCACTCTTGATTTTTCTCTATCTATTATATATATAAAAGCTGAATCGCAAACTATTACATTGACACCTCACCTCTAAAATTGCCACATATGTCCAATTTTGCGACATCAAAAATAATATGAGGTGACACCTCTAGATTTTGTCTTTGCTTGTAATATAGAGATAGGAACCCTACTCCAAAATTTATAAATCCATTTTCTTTGGCTTCACAACCCTCCATCTTCAAGTCACCTTGAGGCAGTAACTCATGCCTCCTCTACTTTCATGGCGGACCCGCTGTGTTTTCTTTGTGAGACAAAAAAACTCCACTCCCATTTTGCTTGTAGCTCTCTCTGACTCTCTCCCTAAACCTCAAAGATATGCCATCCTCGTGTAGATGTCAATCTATGCTAAAAAAGCTCAAAGCCTCGCTCGCCGTACTCATTCCACGAGGTTGAGTTTTTTTTTGTGCAATACCACAGGTATCCTCCACGGGAGGCAATCCTGTTCGAGCCGGGTAGGACCTCTATGGGCGACAAAGCTCTCCCTCCGAGTATTTAACACAGCTGCATACCAGGGCTCGAACTCGAGACCACTGGTTAAGCTGGAACAGCCCCTTACCAGCTGATCCACGTGCTCGGTGGTCCACGAGGTTGAGTTTGAATGGCTCTAACAAAAGGTTTTCTTTTTTCTTTTTATCTTTCTTTCTTTCTTTTTATCTTTCGCATCAAAACCATGAGGTTTCTTTTTCTTGCACAATTGAATGACTCTGACAAAAGGTTTTTCTTTTTTCTTTTTATCTTTCACATCAAAACCATGGGGTTTCTTTTTCTTGCACAATCCAATACATCGATAGCTTGAGATGAATAAATCGATCATTGGCCATAGCAACAAAAAAATTTCTTTCTGGTAAGTTTCAAACAAGCAAGATCAAGGTTTTCTAGTAATTTGAATTGAAAGGATGGTTACGTTAGTTTTACTATAATTCAATCAAATTTTATTTGCTTTATTTTCATTTAATATCAATTAACATTTGTGATAAAATCATTGCTATTAATTGAAATTCAATTGATATATCAGATTTTTTGAAATTCAATTGATTTTCTATTTTAATTCTATCAGATTTATTAAAATTCAATTGATATATTAGCTTTCAATTCCAACCAATTGATTAGCATGATTATTTCATTTCAAAAGTTTCATACGTTACAATACTTGTATTATTTGATTTATCATATATAATCCTATTATTACACTATTAACATATTGTTAATATTTTTATTTATTTCAATAATATATTATATACATGAATTGTCTTTGAGAACAATGTCAATACATATCTCAGGCTCCATGATTTCATGAGTTGTCAACTCTCACAATCTTTTACCCATTCATCTTCCTATTTTTCTACCCGTTTGTCTAATTTGAATGACCTATTTACTACTAGCTGTCCAATGTTAAGAATTTATTTTACGTTTACAAACCGTTATATTCCGCTATTTAATCTTTAAAACTTCTTTGTGAAAAATTATTGCTATTAATTGAAATTCAATTGATATATCAGATTTATTGAAAATTCAATTGCTTTCCTATTTTAATTCTATCTGATTTATTAAAATTCAATTGATATATTAGCTTTCAATTTCAATCAATTGGCATGATTATTTCATTTCAAAAGTTTCATGCGTTACAATATTTTTATTATTTGATTTATCATATATAATCCTATTGTTACACTATTAGCATATTGTTAATATTTTTATTTATTTCAATAATATATTATATACATGAATAAACTCTTGAGAACAATGTCAATACGTCTCAGGCTCCATGAGTTGTTATATGCTCCCAAAAACAGAGGTAATATGCTCCCAAGAACCATTTTTATTTATTTCTATTATTACTATTATTCCACTCAAAACAGAGGTAATATGCTCCCAAGAACCATTTCTATTAAGTCTCACGATTTCTCTATTTAAAATTTTAAAAACCTTCAAAATATTTATGTACAATAACAAATTTTTTAATTTTATTTATAAATGGATTTTAGCCAATAACATGTCAAATAATGTGCAGTTCTCAATACTTTAACAATGGAGTGGAGACAACCGTCTTTTAAAAAAAACGTTATGTTAGTTATAAGACTTTTTTAAAGTATTGTATTATAACTTTTTAATATTGCAAACTCCGACCTTTTGTAATAAGATCATACAATGCAATCCAATTTATACAATGTTACACTATAAAACTACACTTGAGTAGCACAACCACTTATTCAATTGATGATATTCATTATAAAGATTTATATAAGTAAATAAGAAGTTAAACATAATTTTTTCTAAAATTATTATGTTAAGCTTATTTGCATTTCTTTTTATAATTTTTTCACAACTTCTCAACACAACACAATAATTAAAAATTGTTCTTCTACTAACTTCAATATTTATAACACAAATTTATGTTCAATTAATTATAATTTTTATTACATTTCATCTCACAACACTAATTTCACTATTTATATATTTACAGTACTTAATTATAATTTTCTAATCTATAAAATAAACAAAAAAACCTTTCACTTTCCACGCAACGCGCGGGCCTAAACCTAGTTTGTTACTAAGAACAAAAATGATTCCTAGTAGGTAAAGTATTCCCCCCTCCTCTTTTTTTTCCAGCCTCTGTATGTATTTATACTCATTTTCCACTGCCCAAACCTACTTAATCAGTGCAAGTTGCATTGCTTTATTTCACTTCACTCTGCATTTTTTCCTCATCTGAATTTATCAGTGCAACTTGCCCTATTTCACTTCTCAGAGCATGGGCATTGAGCATGGTTCACACTGTATTGTGTCCCTTTTTCCATTCACACAACAAGAAAAAAAATTTGGACCAGCTTTTCTTAAGCCAAAAACTCTTTCTTTTTCTGTTTTTTTCCTCGTTTTTGTTTTTTTTAAATTATTTTGCTAAATCAATGAGAAAATGGGTCCAACCTAACCCAATTTTTTAATTTAAGCTTCACAAGCAATAGGTCTAATCAACCCAAGTGAAAGTTTTTTTAACATTCTAATTGCAACCCTTTTTTATTAATCAAATGATTAATTTTTATATTTAGTTTATTTGGATTTTTATATTAAAATGAAAGGAAATGATTAAGTACCATATATATATGAAAATAGAGAGCAAGAAAAAGCGAATGAAACTTCCGGACAAAATTGGGTGCTAACAATGTGTTATTAAATTCAATAAATGATTTGACAGCACATCATTGAATGTCAATGTAATTTTTTTTACACAGATAGTGTATATATATATTAAACTCCTTTTAAAAAGCTAAGAGGGATATAATGAGATTTTATTAAAATATTAATGGTAAAAATAAAAAGAAAAATAATAACCATAAGGTTAAACGTAATTTGAAGCAGTGTATAGAAAAACACTATAAGTTACTAAAATCCAAGTGAATTCCATGGATTTGTTTATATTTTTTAAAATGTACAAAGTAATTAAAATTTTAATATTTTAAGTATGTATGAAGATATATCAAATGTAATTACAATAAAAGTATGATTAATATTTTAATAATTAAAATTTTAATATTTCAAGCATAAATATGACATCTTACACTCTAAGAAGTGGGAGAGAAAAAGATAATTAAGCCATAACAATCAATTTCCTTCTTTACATATAACATATAATTAATAATTAAATCATATATTCATTTAACTTGTTAAAATGTATTTTATATTAATAGGAAGAAGATTAAAAAAATGATAATTTTTATGTATGATTAATATTTTAAAAATTAAAATTTTAAATTTATAAGTATAATATAAACATTTAAAGGATAATTTAAAACTGACATGAAATAACTCTTAAACCAAAATATGACACCTTACACTCTAAGGAAAAGAAAGTGGGAGAGAAAAATATAATTAAACAAAATAACCGTTTACCTTCTTTAAATATAACGTATAATGAATAATTAAACCATATATTTAACTAAATTATTAAATTATATTTTATATTAATAAGAAGAAGATTAAAAAATGATGACTTTTATGCTAATTTAATTATGTATTTATAATTGAAGATAGTGTGATAATTATTATATACATTTAATGTAATATTCAAGTGAATTTTACAATATATATATATATATATATATATAATAGCAGTAAATTGTTCTATTTCAATTAAATTGAACGAGAAAAAAAGTCATTTATTTCACGAAGGCGCGTGTCAATCAAATAAATTTGGAAATGACTTGACCAAAAAAGGGAAAGTAATCAATGGGTGATGTGGTATTACTGAACCACTGCAAATCCTTTTTTTCTTCTTCCCAAGCAATAAGCACACTTACCTATCATATCTTGTATATATAAGTACGGTATCATATATATTACCGACAATTCGGTGGAAACAAATGTGAAACAAATACCAAGCCGAAATGCATTGAGAAACGCGAGATCCTGTTTGACATTTCTCTCTCTGTATGCTCTCTTTTTTATTTTGCCTCTTTTTCTCTGTGAAAGCTTTTTCTTCCATTTTCGCCATCTTCTTCGAACAACCACCATGGAACAACCCTATAAACCACTTCAATCACTGCGTTTTTTGCACTCACTGAGAACGCTGCCGATTTGATCTCCCATTGCGAAATAAAAAGAACAGGAACATAAAGATTTATACTTTTGTTCTGAAAATCTCTTACCAACAACTGCTAATTTTTTTCTTCTTGCTCAATTCTCAACCCTTGTTCCAAAATTTTGTCATTTCTCTCTCGTGGGTCTCCTGATTCCACCAATTAAAGGGAAAAATGTCATCTTTGAGCAGAGAATTGGGGTTTCTCATTCTTCAATTTCTCGAGGAAGAGAAATTAGAGGATAATGTGCACAAGTAAAGTCCTTGATTTTTAATTTTTAACTATGAAAAATGTTGTTTTATTCGTTTATTTTCCTTGTTGTATATGGTAAGTAACTATTATGGCAAATTCACATTGGAAATGTCTTCTTTTTGTGTTGGAGTTTAGGTTAGAGCAAGAATCGGGTTTCTTCTTCAATATGAAGTATTTTGAAGAGAAAGCCCTGGCTGGAGAGTGGATGAGGCTGAGAAGTTAATCTCTAGCTTTACCAAAGTTGATGACAATCAATACTCCATGAAAATATTTTTCGAAATTAGGAAGTTGAAGTATCTTGAAGCCTTGGACAAGTTATTATTATTTTTATTGTTTATTTTTCTTAATTACTTCCCCATTATGCTTTTACGCAAATATTTATGTGCATTGGACTATTTTAATTCATGCTTGAATGAACTCGTTTGTGCTCATTCAGGAATGACAAAACAAAGGCTGTTGAAATTCTTGTGAATGATTTGAAAGTTTTTTCAACATTTAACGAAGACTTATACAAAGAAATAACCCATCTTCTGACGCTGCCGATTTGATCTCCCATTGCGAAATAAAAGAACAGGAACATAAAGATTTATACTTTTGTTCTGAAAACCTCTCACCAACAACTGCTAATTTTTTTTCTTCTTGCTCAATTCTCAACCCTTGTTCCAAAATTCTATCATTTCTCTCTCGTGGGCTCCCGATTCCACCAATTAAAGGGGAAAATGTCATCTTTGAGCAGGGAAATGGTGTTTCTCATTCTTCAATTTCTCGAGGAAGAGAAATTAGAGGATACTGTGCACAAGTAAAGTCCTTGATTTTTTATT
This sequence comes from Sesbania bispinosa, assembly GCA_026901365.1. Classification (NCBI taxonomy): domain Eukaryota; kingdom Viridiplantae; phylum Streptophyta; class Magnoliopsida; order Fabales; family Fabaceae; genus Sesbania; species Sesbania bispinosa. The sequence continues at coordinate 639,364 of QLOH01000440.1, forward strand.
TTTAACTATGAAAAATGTTGTTTTATTCGTTTATTTTCCTTGTTGTATATGGTAAGTAACTATTATGGCAAATTAACATTGGAAATGTGTTTTTTTTGTGTTGGAGTTTAGGTTAGAGCAAGAATCGGGTTGCTTCTTCAATATGAAGTATTTTGAAGAGAAAGCCTTGGCTGGAGAGTGGATGAGACTGAGAAGTTAATCTCTAGCTTTACCAAAGTTGATGACAATCAATACTCCATGAAAGTATTTTTCGAAATTAGGAAGTTGAAGTATCTTGAAGCCTTGGACAATTTATTATTATTTTTATTGTTTATTTTTCTTAATTACTTCCCCATTATGCTTTTACGCAAATATTTATGTGTATTGGACTATTTTAACCCATGCTTGAATGATCTCGCTTGTGCTAAGGAATGACAAAACAAAGGTTGTTGAAATTCTTGTGAATGATTTGAAAGTTTTCTCAACATTTAATGAAGACTTATACAAAGAAATAACCCATCTTCTAACGTTGCCGATTTGATATGCCATTGCGAATTAAAAAGAACAGGAACATAAAGATTTATACTTTTGTTCTGAAACCTCTTACCAACAACTGCTAATTTTTTTTCTTCTTGATCAATTCTCAACCCTTGTTCCAAAATTCTGTCATTTCTCTCTCGTGGGTCTCCCGATTCCACCAATTAAAGGGAAAAATGTCATCTTTGAGCAGGGAATTGGTGTTTCTCATTCTTCAATTTCTCGAGGAAGAGAAATTAGAGGATACTGTGCACAAGTAAAGTCCTTGATTTTTTATTTTTAACTGAAAAATGTTGTTTTATTCGTTTATTTTCCTTGTTGTATATGGTAAGTAACTATTATGGCAAATTAACATTGGAAATGTGTTTTTTTTGTGTTCTTTTTGTGTTGGGGTTTAGGTTAGAGCAAGAATCGGGTTTCTTCTTTAATGTGAAGTATTTTGAAGAGAAAGCCCTGGCTGGAGAGTGGATAAGGCTGAGAAGTTAATCTCTAGCTTTACCAAAGTTGATGACAATCAATACTCCATGGAAGTATTTTTCGAAATTAGGAAGTTGAAGTATCTTAAAGCCTTGGACAAGTTATTATTATTTTTATTGTTTATTTTTCTTAATTACTTCCCCATTATGCTTTTATGCAAATATTTATGTGTATTGGACTATTTTAACTCATGCTTGAATTATCTCGTTTGTGCTCAGGAATGACAAAACAAAGGCTGTTGAAATTCTTGTGAATGATTTGAAAGTTTTCTCAACATTTAACGAAGACTTATACAAAGAAATAACCCATCTTCTAACGCTGCCGATTTGATCTCCCATTGCGAAATAAAAAGAATAGGAACATAAAGATTTATACTTTTGTTCTGAAAACCTCTTACCAACAACTGCTAATTTTTTTTCTTCTTGCTCAATTCTCAACCCTTGTTCCAAAATTCTGTCATTTCTCTCTCGTGGGTCTCCCAATTCCACCAATTAAAGGGAAAATTGTCATCTTTGAGCAGGGAATTGGTGTTTCTCATTCTTCAATTTCTCGAGGAAGAGAAATTAGAGGATACTGTGCACAAGTAAAGTCCTTGATTTTTTATTTTTAACTATGAAAAATGTTGTTTTATTCGTTTACTTTCCTTGTTGTATATGGTAAGTAACTATTATGGCAAATTAACATTGGAAATGTGTTTTTTTTTTTGTTTTCTATTTGTGTTGGGGTTTAGGTTAGAGCAAGAATCGGGTTTCTTCTTCAATATGAAGTATTTTGAAGCGAAAGCCCTGGCTGGAGAGTGGATGAGGCTGAGAAGTTAATCTCTAGCTTTACCAAAGTTGATAACAATCAATACTCCATGAAAGTATTTTTCGAAATTAGGAAGTTGAAGTATCTTGAAGCCTTGGACAAGTTATTATTATTTTTATTGTTTATTTTTCTTAATTACTTCCCCATTATGTATTTATGCAAATATTTATGTGTATTGAACTATTTTAACTCATGCTTGAATGATCTCGTTTGTGCTCAGGAATGACAAAACAAAGGCTGTTGAAATTCTTGTGAATGATTTGAAAGTTTTCTCAACATTTAACGAAGAGTTATACAAAGAAATAACCCATCTTCTAACCCTTGATAACTTCAAGTAAATGTTTCCGTCCTATTTTTTGTATATAATTTTGTTAACTAGGGACTAGAGATATATTTACGTTAGGTTGCATTTTAAATAAGGATTTTGATTAAATACATGGAAAATGAACAATTATCAAAGTATGGTGATGCTAAATCGACTCAAAATATAATGCTGGTAGAGCTTAAGAAATTGATAGAAGCAAATCCCCTCATTCGAGAAAAGCTTATATTTCCTCCATTGAAGGGGTCATCACGGTAACGAAGCATGATTAATCAAAGGTAACATAGGTGCATGTAACTTTTACATGTAATTGATCTTTACACATGTGATATTCCATTCACCCAATGCATTAACTCTTTACATATAAACTAAATTGACCTTTTTTTTCATCTAGTAATGTCATTTGCAACTTTGTTAATTATGTAATTTTTGGTTAAGTCTTGTCAATGTTTTCTATCCAGTTTGAACTGGAATCATCACTTGTGTAACAACCCAAGACCAAATTCGGGCAACAAAACTTTATTTATTGACCATACTTGTTCGCCTCCAAATGGAGCTGGCACACCTACTTCCGTCATCCTCCTTATTCCAGTTGTTGCAAGGCCTTCATCTTATGCTCCACTAGGAGCACATGGTCCAGTATGACCTTAACTTGTCTCGTTGTTTGAATATTCATTGCTAAACTTGTTACTTGTCTAATTTTTTTAAATCTGGATATTTCATTTCTTATTATCACTTAATTTTGCGCAGCCATTTACACCATCCCCAGCAATTGCTAATGTTAATGCTTTCGCGGGATGGATAGTGAATGCAAATCCTTCCACATCTGCTCAATCACCTGCAGTTGCTGCTTCCTCATTGTCTTGTCCCCCAAATTAAGGTATACCTTGGTAAATTTATTGCCATGTAATTTGGTTCTTTATCAAAGGAAACAATCCATTATAAGGATAACGTTGAGAAGTAGTCAACACTCTAGTATACAATTGTCGAGTTTATTAAAATAAACAAATGCTAAATAACTATAACAAGGATAGTTTTTTGTTTTAGTTTTCTGGATTGACCGTGGGTAGAATGAGAGATTCTTTCACTGGAGAAATTCACCGTTATATCCTTCACATACATGTTCCTAGAAATTATTTAATTGTCATGGTTTGTTCAACATCTGATAACCTCAAATCAATAAAAACTCTCTTGTAACAATTTCTTAAAGGATTGGCTTTATTTTATTTCCATCAAGTATAAGGGATAATTTATTTATTATGTGTAGATGTGAAGATGATTTCACATGTTATTCTATTCCCCACAGTCTCCATTTTGAAGCATTCAAGAACACCTAATGCTCTTGGAATGATGGATTATTAGAATTATGATTATGATCAACTAATGACACATTTGAGATCTGCACAATCTGTTGAAGAGGTACTTATAAAGTAGTTTGGCAGGTTTTCTTTTCCATGCAGCTGAATTCTCATTTTTATAATGACAACTTTTTATGTGCAGGTCACATATCCTGCTCCATCTCAACAAGCCCCTTCGTGGCTAGATTTCCTTCCTAGAACTATTGTTTGTACGTTACATCAGGGATCAACAGTGACAAGCATGGATTTTAATCTTTCTTATCATTCTTTACTTGTTGGTAGGTTGAATTAGACTGCATGCTTTGTACTATAAAGAAGTTCAGTCTTATACTGACTTAGACAAATCATTTCTAAAATAGTTGGTTGTGAAAATGGTGAACTTTCACTTTGGGAAGCAGGACAGAGAGAGAGGCTGATATCAAATCCTTTCAAAATTATGGAATATTTCAGCTTGCTCTGTCTTATTTCAAGTTTATATTACATTATTAAATTGCATAATTGTGGATGGATCATAGATGTCTACTAAAAGAATACTCTTTACAGAAATTAATATGGTTGCCTATAATGACTTGTGTTTGCCTTTAGGCAATTAGTGGAAAGGGGGTGACGTGATGTGATTTTAGTTCCCTTTGGGGAGAAAACTAAATCAGGACATGTTGTAAATGTAAAAAAATGTCCACTTAATTCCTCGGGATGGTTAAATTGATTGTTTAATACTATCAGGAGAATAATATAGATTCTATCAAGTATTAAATGATGAATGCAATGCTCAAGGATTTTATTTTGTATTAAATATTGAAGCAAACTAATAATAAGAAAATGAAAATGGACATAATATATGGACTTTTCTTGATCATGTTAGGTGATGATATATTGTTATATATTGGAATAAAAAGTGTCAATACTTATGTGAAGTATGGAAGTAGCTTAATTGTATTAAGAATTTGAAACGGGAATGTAGATATAGTTAGGAAAATGTTTAACATGGGCAAATTATGAATTCAATGGTGATCAAATATTATTGTTCAGTGGCTGCACACAATCTTCTCAATTTTGTAGTCAGTCTTTTACCTTTAGCACAAGTTCTGCCCTTACCTTAATGGACTTTGTGAACTATTTAGGTCATAGAAAGCTATGGCATGTTTCTCATTTGAATTTTACTCATCCAATTGTCTGTTACAAAAAATAAATTTGTTTTTATATACCATAAGTGCCAGAATTTTCTTTTCTATTATGTTAGACTTTAGTAATTTGGACTCTTGTACAGGCCACAATTGTGAAAGACTCATCTATATCAGTCAATCGTGTATCATGGAGCCCATATGAGAATTTTATTGGTTAGTGTTGTAAGGAAACCTGGTTCTAGTTTATTGCATTATTACATGTTAATAATATAGTTTCTCTTCTTTCAGGGGTTGCTTTTACAAAACATTTGATTCATTTATATGCCTATCAAGCACCTAATGACCCTACACCAGTGTTTGGAGGCATGATATGAATATAATTCAAAGTTTTTTTGTAATTTCTGATCAATGTCTTTGTTTCATTTCCAGATTGACGCTCATGTGGGTGGTGTTAATGACTTGGCTTTTTCATATCGAAATAAATAGCTATGCATTGTAACTTGTGGAGATGATAAATTAATAAAGGTGATAGGGAAGTTTCTATTTCAAAATAGCTAGTATCCAAAAGAATGTATCTTCAGTTATCAATTCTTGGAAATGTTACTGGTTTGGGATTTGACTGGACAAAATTTCTTACTTTGAAGGCCATGGAGCACCTCTTTATTCAGTTTGTCCTCACCAGAAAGAAAATATCCATGTAAAAGTCTCCTAGTCCTAGCACCTCCCTTCTCATAAGGCATGCTTTCTATTCTTGGATTTTAAGGCATCCTCCTTGTTATTGTTGAATTTCTTATTTTTTACAAGCTAATTAATGGTATATGATTATTTGGACTTTTAATGTAAAGGGAGGATTTTCTATTGTGTAAAAATTTTGGTACAGAAAAACAAAAAGGCAAGAATCTTAAAAATTAAGGATCAGAATAGATTTGACCATACTACTGCTGGATGTAATGCAAGCCAATTTTCCTGGCACTATCATTTGTGTTGTCCATACTTGTTTATGCTTTTGTACAACTATATTTTGATCTTGTTCCATTTGTTGTCAATTCTGAAGAGATTACTAGATAAAGATGTATAAATAAGATGATGTTATTGCTTTCTTGTAAATACTGTTGAGTGAATGTTTGACTGATAATTGTTATGACAAATTATGCAGTTTATATTTTCTACTGTTGTTGATGGGAAAATTAAGCCCTGGTTATATGATAACCTGGGCTTCAGGGTGGACTTTGACGCTCCTGGACAGTGGTGCACCACTATGCTCTATAGCACTGATGGAAGTAGGTAAGAAAATGAGGAACAATGCAAGAAATATATCCAGTCAATATTACATGCTTTTTAATTCTTTGAACTTCTCTCTCTATAAGTTTTAATCTATTTTAGATTGTTTTCTTGTGGAACAAGTAAAGATGGAAACCCTTTACTAGTTGAGTGGAATGAAAGTGAAGGAGCACTAAAAAGAACATATTTTGGGTTTAGAAAGAAATTTGATGGCATTGTGCAATTTGACACAGTAAAGAGTCACTTTTTGGCTGCTGGTGAAGATGACCAAATTAAGTTTTGGCATATGGATAATACCAATGTTCTGACTAGTACAGATGCTGAGGGTGGCCTTCCTGTGAGTAGTCCCTGTACTTTCCATCTTTTGATGCATTTTTTAGAGCATTGTTTGACATGGTTGATGCCTTGTGTCAGAGTCACCCTCGTTTGAAGTTCAATAAGGAAGCAAATCTGCTTGTTGTTACTACGACAGATAGTGGTTTGAAAATCCTTGCTAAATCCAGTGGCATCAAATACTTGAGAGCCATTGAAGCTCGATTTTACGAAGCATCTAAAGCACCTGTTGTGACAAAGGTTTTTATCTGCTATAATTCACCATCTTCACTATCTGCTTCCTTAACAAATATATTTTCCTGGTTTTACTTGTTGTCTTGATTTTGATTTGTTAATGAATTAGATATCTGGCTCTTCCGTGGTTGCAAATATCAACCCATTCATTTATTTATAATATTTAAACCCTGAAGCATAAGCTTTAGAGTTTCCACCTCAACTTCTTGAACTTTTATCTTTTGGCCACGTAAGCAAATTTTTAACATTTCTACTCCCCAGTTGATTGTCTTTCCATCTTTCTTTTTAACAATATTCTTATTAGTATGTTTGGCAAAAGTAGCTGATAAGCTAGCCGGCAGTTGATAAGCCAACTTCTAGCTGATAAGCTAGCTTATTGAATTAGAAGTGTTTGGTAGAATTAGCTCATAAGCTAGTTGGTAAATGTAAAATGACATAAAAGGAGATAACTACATAAGTTTTATTATATAAATTTTATGCGTTTTATAGATAAAAATATATTATTTATGTATTCATGATTTTAGATTTAAAAAAAAACAATTAATTTTTTATTAAACCTTTTAGTGATAAAAAAACATAAAATAAATAGTGAAATTGATAAAATAAATAATGTAATATAAAAATAATTTCATAAAATAGTAAAAAATAAAAATTTAATTATTTATAATTTTTTTAATTGTTTTATAGGTAATAATAGGTAAAAGAAATTAAGGATAATAAAAGAAATATATTAAAATATAAAGGATACTGATGGAATAAAATTAAATAAGCTACACGCTACAAGCTATAAGCTAGTTGAACTAGCTTGTAGCTTATAAGCTAGAAGCTCCTAAAATAAGCTACTTTGAGATACCTTACTAAACACTTTTGTGTTGGTCAAACTAGCTTATAAACTAGTAGCTAGCTAGCTTATTGGTTTTTCCAAACACACTCTATGTCTACACAATGTACGGGTTAACATCTAGAGCTAGTTAATAAAATGGAATATGTAGAAAGAAGCTCTCCTGCTAGACCAACACATGATGGACAAAGACAATTATTTCAATATTAATAACATTTTTATGTATTGAATATGTTAGCATGAACTGAACATACAAATTGTGTATCTTTTTTATAAAGTAAAATAAGGTGTTCATATTTTTATTTTATGTTGTAGGGGTCTTGTCTAGGCATCTTCTAGGCTATTAGACAGTTATATATTCAATTAAATCATTTTGTTATTTATTATTTATTCTAGAAAGGATTTGATTCTATGACTAGAAGTGTATAGAGGAAAAAGAGTTTGGATGATGTATTCGACAAATCTAAAGCTTTGGAATTGAAGGAAATAGTTGATCCTGTCAAGTGTCGAATAGCTACTATTCCAGATGGTATAGGAGGTCCCACTAACAAGGTATTTCCTGGAACTTTTTTTTCATGTACAAGATGCTTAATTAATATATTTGTTTTATATCAAGAATTCCATGATCATAAAATTTGTACTTCTTACCAAGGTTGCACGTCTACTTTACACAAATTATGGGCGTGGTCTTCTGGCTCTTGGTTCAAAAGGGATTCAGAAGTTGTGGAAATGGAGTCGTAATGAATTAAATCCTTGCGGAAAGGTGATTGTATGCTGAGAAATCCAAACATGTGGAAACACATTCCTGTTGTTTTATAAATACAACATGCCTACATGCATACTCTGATATCGATGTTTCTATTACACATGCATGCATGTATTTTGTTATGCCTAATATAAATTTCATGTAAAATCTAAGTCTTCTGATGTTGGTTTAAAATTAAAGGCCACAACAAGTGTTAATCCACAACATTGGCAACCAGATATTGATCTTCTCATGACTAATGATGTCCCAGACAATTCTGAAGCAGTCGTTCCCTGCATCGCACTATCAAAGAATGACTCCTATGTTATGTCTGCATGTGGGGAAAGAATTTCACTGTTCCACATGATGACATTTAAGGTGACTTGGAAGTTTTTATGTTAATGTATTTTGTGTCATCTCCTATAGCTTCTTTCAACTGCATCTCGATATTTGTGAGTTGTGATAAATTATTGCTGGGGTTGAGGTAATGGCAACTTTTATGCCACCTCCTCCTATTTCAACCTTTCTTGCATTTCACCCTCAATATAATAACATCATTGCAATTGGAATGAAAGATTCAACGATTCATATTTACAATGTTAGGATAAATGAGGTAATTGCTTTAAGGATCTCTAAAGTTTAAATTTTGAGTGTTTCAAGAACCATATAGTGATTTGACCTCTCTTACTTTAGGTCAAATACATATTAAAAGGTCACCAGATGCACATTACTGGTTTTGCTTTTTCAACTCAACTAAATTTTGGTTTCTTAAATATATTCTCTTTTTTCTCCGTTACATCTTTTCCATGTAATTTTAACATGGCATGCCGGTTGTGGTACCATCCACCATAACCTATGTGTCATTCTCTATTTATATTATATTTGTTAGGACTCATTCTTTTCCTTTTCTCATCGTCAAATTTTTCCTTTCTTATTTGCATTAATTTTTGGTGGTTCATCCAATTTTGCAGTTTTTCTTTAAAAAAAACTTGGGATTTTTTACGCCAAGTCCTAATATTTGTTTAGACCTTTAGGGTACAATAACTTAAATATATTGTCTTTTCCCGTTAACCTTTTTCCTCTAGTTTCTACAATTTCAATTGTTATTTTGTCACTCTAGTTATTATGTAACTGATTTGTGCTTGTGTCATTGTGGTTCTTTCAATTTTTCACTATGATTCAAGTTCTATCTATTTCATATTTCTTTACAGAGTTCATTTTAAATTTATAATTTCATGAAAATAAAGGAAAATAATTGTTTGTAAATGTGGCTATTTTGTAGCTTTTCTTTTGGAGCATTGGTTCATGGGATAAGAAGAAATCACTATCAATTCAAATACCAGCAGGAAATACACATGTTGGTGATACTTACATGCAATTCCACATTGATCAAGTAAACTTGCTGGTATGCCATGAGACGCAACTAGCAATGTATGATGCTTCAAAAGTTGAATTGATTCGACAGGTAAGTAGTTATCCCCCATTTTCCCCTCTCTCCACAGAATGAAACCCTCAAAACAAAATTATGTATTTTATTTAGAAAAAATAACTCTTTTTGAATCAAAATCACACTTTTAAAATTTTATGAGAATTAGATAAGTTTCTTGAAATAAAAAAGCAAAAACCTCTCAAAAAGGCAGTTCTAGTGCTTTTCTCATAAGTTATAGTGAGTAGGTTATAAAAACAATGCTCTATGAAAAAGGTTTATATCATATTCATAAGAGCTTTTTGTTTTTTCCCCTCTCAGATTATCTAAATGCACCTATGTTTTAAGTTCTTGATGAATGAATTAGTAATATCTTGATGTTTGGATTATAGTGGGTGCCACAAGATGTGTTTTCTAGTTCCATATCCTCTGCAACATATTCTTGCAATAGCAAACTAGTTTATGTTGCTTTCACCGGTGGAAATGTTGGAGTGTTTGATGTTGACAGCATGAGACTAAGATGTCGTATAGCTTCATCTGCATACCTACATCAGACCTCATCAATCAGGTTTCTTTAACTGAGATCCTCATTTAGACATAATTATTTGTTTGTCTTTACTAGAAGTTTTACATTTTTGGTTGCATTCTTAGAATTTTTTGCTGAAATATGCTTTAGAAGTTTAATTCATGTTTCATTTTGATGAAACTTGGCTAGTTGGGGAAGTTACAAAGTTTGATTACATTCAGCCAAGTTGACTGAAATTTTCTTATGTGATTCTTGTTTCAAGAATAATCCTTAAACAACCCTTAACTTTTGTTTGTTTCATGCAGCCAAAAAGTATACCCTCTTGTTGTTACGGCACATCTAGAGGAGCCCAATCAATTTGCAATTGGACTGTCAGATGGGTCTATTAAGGTTATAGAGCCCACAGAGTCTGAAGGGAGGTAGGGGAATTAAAGCACCTATTGATAATGGCTTGCAGAATGGTAGGACAACCTCACCCTCAATCACAAATAACCCCACTCCTGAGCAGCTCCAAAGATGATATGATTCATGCACATCATTTTAGTTTTAGTTTTTTTAAAATATTATTATACAATAGTAGAACTGTAAGGTTGAATGTTTCTTATAGTGATATGTTTAGGTTAGGATAAACAGAAATACATTTATGATCTTCTCATATAAAGGTGATAATTTAAATACATGTATTTCTTCAAATATCTAATGGCATCTAAAATCAAGTAAAATTGCTTGTAGTCCAATTGGCATATTTTGTTATGGCTCATCTTTATTTGATGAATGATTCGAAAATAATGTGTCAGAGTGACATGGATCTGATCTGGTCAGTGTTGGTAGTTGGCACTATCATATTATTAGGTGCATGCATGAGCATAGAGCTTCGAGATTCCACTTGGTCTTCCAATTTTTATGGAGTAATCGGTGCAGATTAATTGTAGGCTCAATGATACAAATTTTATGGGCTGAAAAGTTTGTGGCAAAACAAAACAAATATATTATATTATTATTATTGGTGTTTTTTGTTAGCTAAAAAATGTGAGTAGATTTTGGCGAGATCCACGACATATATTGTATTTTTGCTGCCATGTTATGATAGATATTGATAGGAAATTATTGTAATAGTAATTTGTAGATAACTCATTATATCTATTTTTGATTAGAAAAACTAAGTATTGATTAAAAAATTTAAAGAAGATAAAAATTTTGTATTCAATAATTAATAAAAGAAAAAATCAATATTATAATTTGATTCAGCATAGAAGATTAGGTCATAACATAAGAAAAGACTCATATTTTGTGAGAAGGAGAATGTTATAACACATTTTCAAAAAAGATGATTCACTTATTACTCAAATATGATACCACACTAGCCAACTTCTGATAACAGTAATATCTTAAAAACTTTCTTGTTAAATTTTTACCTCTGTATTTGGACAAAGTGGTAAACTTACTGATTTGATAGTTGATATGTAAATTGTTTACAAGAATACCCCCATCCTAGAGGCCATGTTTACAAGAATTCTGAGACATGTTGGTACTTGCAGACAGAATTGATGCAATCTAAAGCATGCATATATACATTATTACTTGAAGTAACGTTCATGAGCTCAAATGTTATTTATGATCTTTTGATTTTCCTAAGTATAAGGACAAAAACTTTCTTGATACAAAATTTAGTTTATGCTTTTTAACTAAATTTCTACAAATCCAGAAAAGAAACTGATTGTGGCCTTCATAACAAGATTGAGACGTGTATCAGGCAGTGCCTAGAAACACAATAATTAATGCAAAAGAAATGTGTAAGTAAATATTTTTTTATAAAAAGAAAAGTCAATTTAACCAGAAATAAAATAATTAATGAAAGGAAAAGGCAAGCATGCAACATATAAGACACCGATGAAAAATCAAAGGAAAATTATTAGAAGCAAAGCTATAGCTATTAATTAACCTCTGCAAGTTCAATCTTGATCAATAGCTCTTGCCTTCTAACACATGGGCGTTTCTCCCACTCTCAACTAGGCAAGAACCATCATGAGAAGTTTTATTTAAAATTAGGTGTGAGGTCAGCCTTCAAATTTTCAAAGAGCTTACTACTGACTGATCTTGATGGTAAGAAAAAACAATTGAACATTAGTGTGATTTAAACAAAGCAACTTTTTAAAGTTAACAAAACAGAAAAGATCAGATCATTCATAAGTAACCTTGAAAGACAGAGAAGGTACAAATGAATTTAGAGGAGAAAGATGAGAAGGATTGCAATAATAGTACAATAAGGATGTAGGTAGGACACAGTTTAATGGTGTTATATGTAAACAAACCACAAGTCTACTACTAAACCTTAGATAGGTTGAGCAACATGTTCACAATACCAAACACCCATATTGATTGTAAGTTATTTTGTTGAGGATGTCTTTCATTCCTTTTCGGAATCTTCCTTCTTTCCTAAAAAGGGGTATAAAGTTTTTCGGACTCGGCCATCAGAATCATTATAATCATTGTTTAGTCGTGATACATCTCAATTTAGATAAAAGATAATAACAAAACATGTCAGATTCAATTGTCACCTAAAGAACCAAGATATGGTGAATTGGTACTTTGATTTTAATAACAGAAACATACAAAATTAACACTCAATGCAACTCAAACACAAATATTCAAATAACATGAATGAACAAATATAAAGAGGATAAGGACAAAAGAAATGTGCATAATTAGTTTACCTCATTGTGTAACAATGCATGACCTATATTTAGCTATTGGGCGACATGATCTTTTGATCTCATGTCATGAACCAACCATCCTAAAAACTAAAATTTAGGTAAAGACACATGGATAGTTTTATATTATACTTTTAATCACAATCACTTAAAAAAAATTCACTTGCTATCGAAGTTTTTTTTGTTTATACAGATTACTTTAACTTAACCCAAACAAAGGGTACAAATACAATGATTTCTTTCTCTAAATGGTACTAAATAAAGCCCCTTTCCCAAGCCTCTCTCAATCTCAACTTATAATAAAGTAACCTAGATAAATAAAGTTCAAAATGCTACTCACGTGTACTATATTCCTTTTTCATTAGAACAAAGAATTCTCTCTTTTTTAAATTTAAATATATCTTAACGTGTATATATGATATACGTATTAAGAGATAATTATTTTAAATTTAAATTTGATACATTGACATTAAAGGATAATTAATTTTATTTTCAATCCATCACAATAATAGTAAAAAAGAAATTGTGATGGATAATTATTTAAATTTAAATTCAAAAATAAGGAAAGAGTAAATATTTAAAGATGTTTTGTGAATATTTTTTTAAATTCTATATGTTCATTTGTGGGAGAGTGTTTAGTTCAAATGACCATATTTTTTTAAAAGAGTAACAATGACATTAAAAGGGAGCATTGTGTATAACAAAGTGACACGTGGAAAGTGCTCGGTAGATTTAGTATTAGTGTAGATAAGGGTTTAATGATTGTTTAACCTTTATGTTGCACAATTGAACCTATAGCATAACGAAACATTATATCTACTCCCTCTATTTCCATTTAGAAAGTAAAACTTTATTCATATTCTAACTTTTTAGATATTTAAGATAACATTAACTCATTAGTAAATATACATTTTACAATGGGTTTCTAGATCAATTACTAAGCCTCCGTTTGGTTTGACATTTCAATAGTGCAAACTCATGGTTTCACGAAATTGATTTTAAATCACTTTTGTCCAACATTATGCTTTGTAAAATGTGCATCACTTATCTCAACCATTGATTTCTATAATCAATTCTACTCAATTGTAAATCAGACAGACACTAATCAATTTTAAAAAAAGGTTGTGGCATTTTTAAAATTAGTTTATGTTAATCCAGATCAATTATAAAATGGATTAATTTAGAAAATATCTATCCCATCATTTATGTAGAGAATCGATTTAGAAGGTCTAAATAAGAGAAAAAAATTCACTAAAATTATAAGATTGGTTGTTTTTACAAATTAGAAAGTGTAATTTAGTACATTGGTTTTAAACTAACAGAATTAGAAAGGAATGGGAAGAAAAAAATTACATGCGTGAAATGTAATCTTATTAATAATGTTTAGGGATTTCAAATTGAACACTTTCCTTCGATTTAGAATGTGACTCGATTGCTATACTTATCTCCCCAACAAACGCATTACCTAGAGAAACATTGTCTCTCCGGAACCATTTTCCATTGCCAGAAGAGTTGCAGGAGCATTGTTGGTTCCTCTACCGCTACAGGAGCGCATTGTCGAACCATTGAGCCTTTGCTAATTACAAATAAGTGAAAAAGGAGCTCGTTTTTCAAAAGAAATTTCCTTGATATAAAGACGAGTTTCAATCTCGACATTACAGACCTCATGAGAACTCCAACAAATGGAGTTCGGTTTGCAATATGTAGTTCTTTGTTTCTTCTTTTAAGAAAAGGGGTTCTTCAAGAAGTAGCATGAGTTTTGTATTTGGGGTGCTGTTGGGAATAGTGGTGGGCCTAACTATCATCAAGATCTTCATCGATCCATTGTGAGAGGGAGTTGCTTTTAGAACCCCCCTTTTGCTATTCGCACCCCCATCATATACCCCCCTTCCCAAACTACCCCTACCCCCTACAGCCACCCCACCCCACCACTCCCACCCCCTTCCAAACACCTCACTCCCCCACCCTCCCCAACGGCCCCCTCCCCGTCCCCCAACCCCCCTCCCCTTTAATTTTTTTTTGAAGCTTTTGGTTTACTCACCTCCACCAAAAAAATTTTGGAACCTTCCGGAAATTAATTTTCGGAAGGTTCCGGAAAATTCTTAAATCCGGAAAGGGGGTGTGCATTGGGGGGACGAGTTTAGAGACGGAAAAATTCCGTCTCTAAACTCAAAGCTTAAAAAATGTTAAAGGGGAGGGGGTCGGGGAACTGGAAGGAGGCGTTGGGGAGTGGGGAAGGGGGAGGGGGAGGTGGGTGGCGGTGGGGGTTGGGGTGGGCGAGGGTAGGGGTAGTTTGGGAAAGGGTATATGATGGGGTGCAAATAGCAAAAAGGGGGTTCTAAAAGCAACTCCCATTGTGAGAATGCATGGTTTAGAAAGTGTAGAATGTTTTTTTACATCAACTACGAAATCAGTGTAAAAAGTACTTTGGAATATACATCATGATAGGTTTTATTACCTACTACTTTTAAATAAAAAAATTATTAAATTACAGGCAAGATCTCAATGAAAAGAAAAAGAATCAAACTAATGGGTTCCACCCTTTTCTTCCGTTGTTTCAGTTTCACTTGTCCCTCCCTCTCGTTTTTTTTCCTTTCTTCAACTGCAAGCCGCATCGACACAATTAAAATCCCCGATCATGCAGTGCAAGAGGGGAACGCTAAAAGCAAGTGTTTTTAACTCAATCAAATTGAACCTATCATTTTTTTTCTTAAAAACCTCATTGCTTGTTGCTTCTTAAACATAGCTTCTGTAATCACTTGATAGTTCCCAACTTGTATTCCAATCGCATTGACTTATCTACGATTTTTCTACATGCACCAAACTCCACACTGGATTCCAATCGCATTACTCTGTTTTTCACCAAACGAGACTAACTTCAAAAATTGTGAACTTTCTCTTTCTTCTGGATACTATTGACATCTTCAACCCAAATCTACTCGCCAACCAAACTCTGTTACTCTGCTACTAGGATGAAACTTTGTGAACCACACAAATTTTAATTAAACATGAACAATGACCAATCCACTACTAATCAGCAACACATGCGAAATAATGAAAACCCGTCCCCAAAATTGCTTCCTTCCGTCCCTCTGTGCTTCCTAAAAAAATCCATACCAACAATTAAAATGGCAATTCAAATGTCTTGCTCTGCGATCCCCACCTAAAAAATGGTTTGCAAAATCAAATGTTTGGTTTTCGTTTGATGAATGGACAAAGAGAGTTTTTCTACAAACAATGAGCAAAGGCCACTAGATAGTTTCTTCACTCTTCACGATGCCCACCTAAAAACCCGAAGGGACTTTTTAGAAATTAACAAAAATATTGGGTAACCGGTTACAGGTTGACAATCACAAACGTTCATTAAAAAATAACAAGATCTGATGGACACACCCGTGATACACCCACGCAATGACACACGCTAGACGAAACCTTAGAATATACATCATGGTAATTGATGTAAAAGGTAAAAAAGTCTTTTATGCGATAGTGATTATTATTTTTCTCACTTTTACCTTTATTCTTACCTAATTTTTAAATAATAAATTACTCTTGTAACAAAAAAAAAATACTCCATTATTAGAAATTTAAAAATTTGATAGAGACTTTTAATGGTGCACTAATGGAGGAATCAGATAGGAATGCGTTATAATTTTTGGGGGACTAGTTTGGAAAAAAATATTTTGGGGACAAAATGGGAAAATCGTGATATTTTGGGGGACTAAAAAGATATTTTAACCTTTTATTTATAAATTTAATATATATGCTACTAATCAGGACGACTAAAAAGTATGGGTGATCATGGGTCGGGTTGGGTTCAAGGTATTGACGGACCCGAGCCTTGTGTTGGGTTTTGTCATTTTTAGGTACGGACCCAACCCGGTTATAATTGGGTTGGGTTAGAATGGATCAATTGGGTCCAACTTTCTAAAATGTTTGGATTTGTAAATAAAATAAAAACTTATAATTTGATAACAAGGAAATCAATTTATACAATATTAAATATTAAAATGTGTAACTTATTAATAAAAAATATAAAAACTAATATTTTATTAATGGCTGGTTTGCATGGAACACAACCTGACCCGACTATGCAACCAAACGTATCCTTTTAAATTGGGTTAGGTTGTTCAGATTTATTAGGTATAGTTAACTCAAGATGTCCCCTGCTAAAAAGGAACAAATCAAGTAAAAATGTCACATACAATTACAAGCTAAAAAATAAAATTAAAAAAAATTAGAGCAAAAAAAAGGTGGGAACTGTTGTAAATGTCATAGTCATACACATCGACTTAGATGAGTTTTTTTTTTACGAGTAAAATAAGTCAATAGTCATGAAATGAAATTATCCAAATCCAACTCATGTGAAAGAAAACTTGTTAGTCCCTAATCCTTTGAGAGTTATATTGTGCTAGAGAGCTACGTTATTTATAGTTTTGTAACTTTAGAAGTTAAAAAAATGATGAAATTGAAAAAAATGATAATACTTCCTCTCTCCCTTGCTCTATTTTCCTGTTTGAATCCTTTTGATTTCTCATTCTCTCTTTTGGTTTTCTGGTTGCAACAGGTAGAGGTGAAGGATTGGGATGGTGACTCTGTTGCGGTCACAGCCGCAACTGACGGTGGAAGAGGGGTTACTGGGGCGGCGCACGGTGGTACTATAGGAAAATGGGTTGTTTTTTTATTTTCTTTGAATTTTGTTGTTTCACTTTCTGTCTTTGAACTGGATACTAACAAGGTTTGGAGAATCTGTTTCAGATATTTCATTTTATTCTTTTTCATGCTTAGACATAGAGAATGTATATGAACTGATAAAGACACTATGTTTAATTTTAGATAGGCTGTCTATTTCATCTTTATCTAATGCGTCATTTGTAATAAGCCAACACATTTCAGATGAACACAAAAACAAGAATGATTAATAGCAAGGTGGAAATTCAAACAGGGAAGACATAATAAAATTTCAACCAAATTTTAAGTTAGTAGAAATATCAATGTTCTACGACATTTATGTAGCATGCCCTCTTGGTCCCTTTGCTTCCTACTACTTCAGTCTTCACTCAAGTCCAAGACCTTTACTCTCGACTCTTTCTCTATTTGCTACTAAGAACAAAAATGATTCTCAGCAGGCAAAGTATTCCCCCCCCTCTTTTTTTTCAACCCCTATATGTATTTATACTCGTTTTCCACCGCCCAAACCTACTTAATCAGTGCAAGTCGCATTGCTTTATTTTACTCCATTCTACATTTCTTCCTCATCTTAATTTATCAGTGCAACTTGCCCTGTTTCATTTCTCAGAGCATGGGCATTGAGCAGGGTTCACATTGTATTGTGCCCCTTTTTCCATTCACACAACAAGAAAAAAAAATTGACCAACTTTTCTCAAGCCCAAAGCTCTTTCTTTTTCTTTTTTCTCTCTTTTTCTATTTTTAAATTATTTTGCTAAATAAATGGGAAAATGGGTCCAACCTAGCCCAATTTTTTAATTTAAGCTTTACAAGCAATAGGCCTAATCAGCCCAAAATGCAAGTTTTTTTTAACATTCTAAATCAACCCTTTTTTATTAATCAATTGATTAATCCATTTTATATTTAGTTTTTTTTTGGAATTTTATATTAAGACTTAACAGGAAAGGAAATGATTAAGGACCATACACACACATATATAGAAATAGAAAGCAAGAAAAGCGAATAAAACTTCTGGACAAAATTGGTACTGAAAATTTGTTATTAAATTCAATAAATGATGTGGCAGCATGTCATTGGATGTTTGTGTAAAATTTTTTTACACTGACAGTGTATATATATTAAACTCATTTTAAAAGGCTAAGTGGGATATAATGAGATTTTATTAAAATCTTAATGATAAAATTAAAAAAAAATAATCATAAGGTTAAACGCTATTTGAAGTAGCGTCTAGAAAAAACAATATAAGTTACTAAAATTGTAGTGAACTCCATGGATTTGTTTATATTTTTTAATAATATATTTTTTAAAATGTATAAAGTAATTAAAATTTTAATATTTTAAGTATGTATGAAGATATATCAAATGTAATTATAATAAAAGTATGATTAATATTTTAATAATTAAAATTTTAATATTTCAAGCATAAATATGACATCTTACACTCTAAGAAGTGGGAGAGAAAAAGATAATTAAGCAATAACAATCATTTATCTTCTTTACATATAACATATAATTAATAATTAATAATTAAATCATATATTCAATTGAGTTGTTAAAATGTATTTTATATTAATAGGAAGAAGATTAAAAAATGATATTTTTTATGTATGATTAATATTTTAAAAATTAAAATTTTAATATTATAAGTATAATATAAACATTGAAAGGATAATTTAAAAAATGATATAAAATAACTCTTAAACCAAAATATGACACCTTACACTCTAAGGAAAAAAAAGTGGGAGAGAAAAATATAATTAAGCAAAACAACCATTTACCTTCTTTAAATATAACGTATAATGAGTAATTAAATTATATATTTAATTAAATTATTAAACTGTATTTTATATTAATATTAATAAGAAGGAGATTAAAAAATGATAATTTTTATATTAATTTAATTATGCATTTATAATTGAAGATAGTGTGATAATTATTATATACAATTAATGTAGTGTTCAACTGAATTTTACAATATATATATATATATATATATATCAGTGATATCATAACCGGACCGGACCGGCCAGTAACCGGTCCATGGTCTGGTTCTACCAACTCTGAAAACCGGGGATGAAAAAAACCGGTCAAAGACCGGTAAAAACCGGTGAGAACAGGACGGTTAACTGGTTTGAACCGGTTCCTATGTTATCATCGTGAGAAAAAAAGAAAAAGAAGTTTTCTCCTGTCATCATCAATAACTCTTGCACCTGTGCGGCTGTGCACCGTTGCCCTCACACCTACCTTGCTTTCTTTTGTTCACATCCCTGCGCACTATGTTAGGTGGTTGTGTGCTTCGCTGTTGTGCTTCTTGCGCCACTGTGATGTGCTTGCGATGCTAGCACTGTGCCTTGCCTTTCCTCCTCCTAATTCTGTTGGAGCGATGGAAATGTCAAATGTGCAACCATTTGAAATTTTAAGCTTGTCCAACAACTGAGTACTTTGGAATTGAATTGCCTTGGGACGGAGCAGTGGAGCACATTGGAAAGGGAAGGTGATAGGTAGCAACTATCAAGAACCTAGGGGTTTATGGAAGGAGAAGCTACGTTTAATCTAAGAAGAAAATAAATGAACTGAATTATGCATATCCTTTTCAAAGGCAAGCATACCCTAAATACATAATGTTTTTGGGCCCCCTAAAAAAGACTACTGTTAGCCCATCAACTAACTTGGAGGAAAATTAAACAACAAACAATCAAAAGAAACTGAATTAATGTTGCAGCCAGCCCAAAGTTTAATTCACTAACTAAATAAAATCTTTCAACCAGAGGGGTTTCTGGGCTTGTCTTTTGGGTCTGTTAGGGCCCAACTGTGCATTACTAACAGTACCATCCCCTTCAGAAGAAACCTTGTCCTCAAGGTTTGAATTTTGTGCTTCCACGCGGATTGAGCCTGCAACGGTTGGTTGGGATCGTTCCTGGGGGACATCTAACGGTGCAGGAAGGCTCTTGGAGGAAGATAAAGGGGGCACATGGATTGAGCCTCCATCTAATGGCTGGGATTGCGCCTGGGGAAAAGGGGAAGGATCCAACGCCTCAGAAGCAGTCTTGGGTGGAGATAAAGTGGGCACACGGATTGTGTTTCTGGCAACGGTCCAGATCGCGCTGCGCGTGATCGAACGACTGGAAGGCTGCCTGGGAGGACGCGTTGAAGCTGTGCGGAACAGCTGGCGCCTTGAGGACTCCGCCCAACGGTCTCCCACGCGTCTCGTGCATCAACGGCTGAGAGGGAAGTTGGGGATACGCGTCCAGATCGGATGGTTCTGGGTGGACCATTTGAATCAATTGATCTGGCGAGACAGCAGACTTTTGACCGCTTTTGCTAGACGAAATTGATGGTCTAGATTGCGCGTCCTTTTGATCCAACGGCGAGATGGGGGTAGGAGAAAAATAAGGCACTTGTTTATGCACAAAAATAGTCTCCGCAGTTTCATTCTCTCCCTCTTCAGTTGCGTGAGTGTGTTGAATTGTTCGACTTTCCTGAGCCCCTTTAAGAGAAAAAGAGTTGTGTTCCAAGTTTTGTTCCAAACTCTCCTTTGCAATACAGTCTGTGAGTTCAGGTGGGAGAGACTTAAAGTGTGAGAGTGGATCCTGACCAACATAAGGTCGTAACATAGACACATGAACCACCGGGTGAATTTTGGATCCTGGTGGAAGATCCAAGTCATAAGCGACAGCTCCTATTCTCCGGCGAACTGTAAAGGGACCATAATACCGCTTAGACAGCTTCTGTGAGCTACAGCGTGCCACTGAGTTTTGACGATACGGCTGTAGGCGCAACAAAACCCAGTCTCCCGGTGCGAAGGTGCGATCCTGGCGGTGCTTATTAGCCTGTTCGATCATTCTCTGTCTACTTCTCTTGAGATTTTCTCTAAGTGCACTCATGATTTGTGTTCTCTTTTGCAGAGTTGCATCGAGTGAGCCAATGGTGGAGGAACTAGGCACGTAGTCAGGGATCCCAGGAGGTGATCGTCCATAAAGTTCTTGGAACGGGGACATGCCAATGGCAGAGTGGAAAGCAGAGTTATGCCAAAACTCGGCAAAGTGGAGAAATTTGTACCACTGACGAGGGTGATCACTCGTGAAACAGCGTAAGTAGGCCTCTAAACACCGGTTCATGACTTCTGTTTGACCATCCGTTTTAGGATGATAAGCAGTGTTGAATCTTAATGTTGTGCCTTGCAGGCGAAATAGCTCCCTCCAGAAAGAACTCAGGAAAAGAGGATCTCTATCTGAGATGATCGATTTAGGCACCCCGTGAAGACGACATATCTCCACTGAAAATCGCTTTGCCAAATCCTGTGCTGTAAACTTTGGTGGAAGGGCTAGGAGGTGGACATATTTTGTCAAGCGGTCACAAATTACCCAGATTACAGTATGGCCGAATGAGTTTGGCAGGTGAGTAACAAAGTCCATTGTCAATTCTTCCCACACTTGCATTGGGATTGGTAGTGCCTGTAATAACCCCTGTTTCTTTTGTGGAACATATTTGTTTTGCTGGCATGTGGAGCAACCTTGAACAAAAACCTTTGTGTCTCGATACAGCCCCGACCAATAAAAAGATGCTGCGATGTGCGCTAAGGTGCCCTTTAGCCCAGAGTGACCGGCTGTTGGTGTTTCATGATACTCCTTAAGCAATGCTTGTCTAAAGGTTGGAACTTCATGTATGTATATCCGGTCCTTAAAGTATAGGATTCCCTGTGCAAAATGAAACACGTTCTGCATACTCTTCTCAGTCACACATTTTTGAACCAGTTCTCTACCTTGGCTCTCTGTCTTGTAGTAGTGTTGAAGAGACTTAAGAAGTGCGGGGACAGGGGATGATAGCATTGAAAGGAGGAGATTTTCATCTGTGTGGCAGCGGGAGAGTGCATCAGCGACTGTGTTTGAACTACCAGGCTTGTAAAAAATTTCAAAACTAAACCCTTGGAGCTTGGTCGCCCATTTTTGCTGCTCAGGAGTCTGGAAAGTCTGGGTAAGCAAATTTTTTTAAACTCTTCTGATCAGTATAAATGTGAAAATGAGTCCCAATAAGATACTGACGCCATTTCTTTACTGACTCAGTGATGGCAAACATTTCCCTCACATAAAGAGAGGCAGCCTGCATTCGAGGACACATCTTCTTGCTGAAGAAGGCTAGAGGATGACCTTCTTGGGAGAGGACTGCACCAATGGCCACAGAAGAGGCATCAGTTTCCACCACAAAGAGCTTGGAGAAGTTGGGTAGGGCCAAGACCGGCATAGAAGTCATTTTATTTTTCAATTCTGTAAAGGCCTTTATGGCCTCTGTATTCCAATGTAAAATAGTGGAACCCAATAAATCTGTGAGAGGAGCGGCGAGAGAGGTGTAGTGTCTCACAAATCTTCTATAAAAGCCGGTGAGGCCTAAAAATCCCCTGAGTGCCGTGAGAGAACGTGGCTCCGGCCAATCTACTATTGCTTGCACCTTTTCTGGGTCTGGGGAAACACCTTGGGCTAAGATCACATGGCCCAAATAGGTCACGGTAGAAACAACAAAAATACACTTAGACATCTTAGCAACAAATTGATTAGTAGCAAGTAAATCTAAAATTGTGCTTAAATGAACTAAATGATCTGAGTAGGAGCGGCTGTAAATGAGTATGTCATCAAAGAAAACTAAAACAAACCGCCGTAGGTAGGGGCGCAATAAATCATTCATGGCTGCTTGGAAGGTAGATGGGGCGTTAGTGAGCCCAAAAGGCATAACCAGGAATTCATAGTGTCCATCACAAGTCCTGAAGGCTGTCTTGTGAGTATCTTCTGGTACCACTCTGATTTGATGGTAATCGGAACGGAGGTCTATCTTAGTGAAGATAGTAGCTGACCCCAATTCATCAAATAACTCATCAATAGTAGGTTTAGGAAACCTGTCTTTGATGGTAACTGCATTTAATGCACGGTAATCGACACAGAAACGCCAAGTACCATCTTTTTTTTGCACCAGTAGCACATGGGAAGAAAAAGGACTTGTGCTAGGGATAATGATCCCTTCTTTCAGCATATCTTGGATGATGGAGGCCATGTTCTCTTTCTGGGAATGAGGGGTAACGATAAGGTTTGACATTAACAGGGGAGGAATCGGGGATAAGAGGGATATGGTGGTCATGGGGTCTAGGTGGGGGTAAGCCATGGGGGTCTTGGAAGACTGTAGGGTAGGACTGTAAAACTGTTTCGATTTTTGTTTGAAGAGTAGGTGGGGGAAATATTGGGGAGTGTGGGGTAGGGATGGTATGTGGAAGAGGTTGGAAGGGAGGTGTGATCACCTTGCAAGGTAATGATAGTGTTCTGGTGGGTAAAGGAGATGTTAGGAATGGATAAATCAGCAAGAATAGGTCCAAGGGTGCGCAACCATGTAAAGTCTATAAATCTGTTTAAGTAATTAAACATGATTATAAGACTTAACATCCGTTAGTTTTAATGATTAACAAATAAGATTATATAATTAACAAATAAGATTATATAAAGAACAAATAAGATTATATAAACAGGTTCTACTGAGAAAGGTATTTGTTTGTTAATTATGTTTCAGGATAAATTACTCTTTAGAAGAAGAAGAAGATTTTGTGAACAGAATCAGAATCAGAAGATCAAGAATCAGAAGAACAAAAGTGCAGAATCTGAAGAAGGTTAATCCTTAACAGAGTTGAAGCAACTGAAGAATAGAAGTGAAGACTTAAAGACTGACTGAAGAACTGAAGAAGTGAAGACTTGAAGACTGTCTGAAGAAGCGAAGACTTGAAGACCATCTGAAGAAGTGAAGACCAAGAATACTATCTGAAGAACTGAAGGCAAAAGATATGAAGAAGTACAGATTCAAGTATACGTCTGTCTGAAGAACAACAATGAACTAAAGAAACCAAGAAGAAGAAGATACGAAGAAGAACGAAGCTACAATTCTAAGGAAGAAGGCCGCTGAAGTTTCAACCAATATGAAGAATTGAAGTTGTCTGAATTGAAGTTGTCTGAAGGAAGCAACTCGGATGAAGTAGTGAAGCTGTCTAAAGCAACGAAGCTGTCTGAAAGACTTGAGCTGTCTGAAGTCATCAACCTGTCTTAAGTGATGAAGTTGTCTGAAGAGCCAAGTCCGTCTGAAGACTCGAACTCGTCTGAAGACTGGAACTCGTCTGAAGGTTGGAAGCTGTCTGAAGCTTTATTAATGACGTGGCATCTTTGCTGAAACCTTGCGTGAAGACTTTTCCAAGTCTCTGCTTGCCCGAACGTTTTGAAACACATTTGTGGCAACAAACACAGAGACCTTTCCCGGTGCTTTTGAACTTCATACACCACTGAGGAAATCTCTGCAACGCAGTAGACGCAGCAACAACAGTAGCAGCCTTACTGCAGCACCAACGTTGTACTATGTCAGAACTCTCAAGAAGCGTGTCTCACAACGGATTAAAAGAAGACTATTTGCTGTCTCTGAACGATAGCATTTCAACGAGACATTTCTTCATTTGTGCAAACTGGAACAAAGCAGAAGAAAAGCTAAGGAGACTAAGCAAAAGCAACAAGGAAGATGTTTGAATAAAATATATTCAATTCAACATCTTTATCCAAATCCCAAAAGAGGAATCTGCAAACAACGACTACTGATCAAGACATCTCATTCAAAGAAGTAATGGTGTCAGAAGCAAGTGAAAAAGGAGTATATGCAGAATAAGCAAAAAGGGCAAATTCAACGGATACATATCCTCAAGAGAATCAGAAGAAATCCGAAAGCAAGCGGATGCAAGACAATGCAAGCTGGATAAAGCAGATGCAAGCAGATGCAAGATAATACAAGCTAGAGCAAGAAGATGCAAGCTGGATAAAACAGATACAAGAAAGCAAAAGAATTCAAGAGAGAGAATACACATGATCATCACATCTCTCAAAACAGAGCTCATCAACAGAAGTGTCAGAACGGGAGTATTCTGAACACTCAATATGCTTAAGGAGAAGCAACCGTTTGAGAAGCTATTACACAACGGCTATATGAGCCACATCATCAGAAGCTCAACGGTATTATGAATTATCTTCAACGGCTATACTCAAGAAGAACATATAAATAGCCTCAGATTGAAGTTGAAGATGTTGTTGAAGTTGTTGCGGTGCACAACCAAGTTGTTGTTATCGTTGCAGCACACAACCAAAATAGATCAATCGGGATTGTTTTTCAAGAAGGTTCTTGAAATCAATCAGGATGAAAACTGTTAACTAGGCTGAGTGTCTTACAGTTAACAAGAGTTGACTCGAGCTAAAATACATCGTGAAAATGTCAACTACGATTGATCAGAGAGTGAATTCTCAATCAGGCTACTGATCAGCTGGTCAGTTAGTTAGATTGTACAGTTGGTCTGTTGATCAAGTGAGTTGGTTGTCAAGAAGGCAATCATGCTGTACAAATGACTATCAAACCAAGTACGGTTTGAAGCTTTGAAGATACCTTGGCATTCCAATGATACGGGTGAGAATGTAGCCCATGGAAACCAATGGTAGGAGAATAAGGCTGGAGCTTAATTTCACATCTTAGTTAGCCTACTCTCAGAGGATGTATTCCTCATAGAAAAGACAAGGATTGTACTTAAATTCAAACACTTGTATCACTGTCTATCCTTGTATTTAGTTTGTAATGACTGTATCCTGAGTATGTACTCAGTAATCACTATGTACAAGAAGAATCTAAATTGAGAGGTTCTAGCGAACATCCAGCTTAGGTTGAGTAGTAAAATACTCTACACTTGGTTAAGTGTCTGAGAGCCTGGAGAGGCTTGGGGGAAGAAAGAATACTCTTAGAGCTTGGAGAGGCTTAATAGAAAAGACTACTTTGCTGGGTCGGTGTGACCTAGTGTGTTCAGGGTCTATGTGATCCTGGATGTTGATGTCTGGAGAGACTGTACTTGTGTATGTCTGGAGAGACTGTACTCGTGGATGTCTGGAGAGACTGTACTTGTGTATGTCTGGAGAGACTGTACTCGTGGATGTCTGGAGAGACTGTACTTGTGTATGTCTGGAGAGACTGTACTCGTGTATGTCTGGAGAGACTGTACTCGTGTTTGTCTGAAGAGACGGTACTTATGGAAATCCAGTGGTGGTTTGCCTCTGGGACTGGATGTAGCTCACGGGTTGGTGGGTGAACCAGGATAAATTCTGTGTCTAAGTTTCCTTTCCTTTAATCTCTTTTATTTACAGTCTTTATATTTACGTTGGGGATTGAAAAGTACTTTTCATAATAATCTTAACTCAAAGATTTCAATAAAACAAGTTGTCATACAAACATAATGGTAAAACGTCTCTAGTGTAGGTTGAAGTATTCTAGAAGAATACATTCAGAGGGTTGTCTGAAATACCTGTCTGAAGTGAGCCCAACAGGAACTCAGTTCAGACACATGATATAGATGGTCTCTGATCATCTAAAGTATTTCAGAAACAGTTCTGAAGGTACTCTTAATAATATTCTTCAGAAGACACTAAGATAAGTTTGTTTAAAATCAAAACAATCTTAAGTGTAAGAGAAAGTTGTTAATCTAAATCTTTCATATATTCCGCATGTTTTTAAAATAACTCTGATCTTAAGATTGGCTTTGTACAATGATCACTTAACGTGATTGTTTATTTTAAAGATTTCCAAAATTGTCTCAAAATATCTAAAACACTATTCAACCCCCCTTCTAGTGTTGCATGTGGTTCTAACAAACCATTCCATACCTAGGACTACATCAGCACCTTCAATAGGGAGTAGGTAGAATGGGATATAGAAACAATGGGTTTGGAGGGTGATTGGGACATCAGTACACAAACTTGTGCAATGAATCCTAGCGCCATTGCCTACCATAACTGAGAATTTAGGTGCTGGGATGGTTGGAAGTTGGAGGTGAGTAGCAATCCTAGGTTGCAGTATGTTATGGTTACTGCCAGTATCCACCAAGACTGTAACGGGGAGCCCAACAATATGCCCACGAAAGCGTAGGGTTTCCGGTGATGGTGCACCCGTTAAAGCTTGTAGGGAAAGTTGAAAGTATATAGCCTCAAGATCACTTTCAGCAGGTTCCGTAAGGGGTTCTGGGTTGCCATCAACAACAACATCCCTGTCATCATCCACCAATAACAAGAGGAAACGGGACTTAGAGCATTTGTGACTAGGCTGAAACTTTTCATCACAATTGTAACACAGGCCTTGTGCTTTTCTTTCCTGCATCTGAGCAGGGGTGAGCCTTTTTATGGGAAGAGGGGGTGGGTTTTGCATTTGAGGCAAGGAAGGGCGTGATGGTGAGGGTGTATTTGGGGAAAGTGGGGGTGGGTGTGGGGCGTGGTAGGCGGGGCTTAGAGTCTTTGATTTTGGCTTCAATGAGTTTGGCAAGGCCAATGGCTTGGGAGATGGAATAGGGTTGTAGAATGGCAAGTTCGCGTCTAATCTCAGGTAACAACCCAGAAATAAAGCAATTTAGAAGGGCATCTGGTGATAATCCAAAAACTCTATTACACAATTTTTCAAAAGAAGCCTGATAATCAGAAATTGTACCGTATTTGCGGAGCTTGAACAACTCTGCCTGATGGTTCTCATATGTTGAAGGACCAAATCGCAGTTCAAGAGCTCTGGTGAAAGAGAACCAATCAGTCAACTGGTGGTTGTGGTACATCCATTTGAACCAAGAAAGAGCATTCCCTTTCATATAAAAGCAACCATGGGCAGTCTGTGTTCAATGGGAATTTGATAAAATTGAAAGAATTGGTCAGCTTGAAATAGCCAGTCAAGGGGCTTAAACCCATCAAAGGGAGCTAGTTCCAGCTTAGGAAGTTGTAAAGGTGGGTTGGGGTTTGTTGGTGGGGTAGGGAATATAAATGGGGGGAGTAAAGGGAGGGATAAAAGTAGTGCCAAGAGGGGGAAGAGTAGTGGTGGATGAGGATTGGGTGGGGTTGATGCGATGGGGGGTAGTAAGTGGCAAAGTCATAAAACCAGGTTGAGTTTGTGGGGTGGATAAGGGGGGTAGAGTTGGGTGGTGGGATAGAGGAAAAACCAGGTGGAACAGTGGGAAAAGAGGTTGGGGTAGGGTTAGGGTTAGGGTTTAAAAGGGGATTTTGAATGGCAAGAGTAGTGACTTGAGAAGTAGAAGAGTGAGGTGGGAAGGTGATATGAGCTACCTGTTGCAGGAGGCCATCCATGACAGTCTGCAGGTTGTCATGGCGAGTATCCATGGTCTCTTGGAGGCGCAGATGCCGTGCAGTCTGCAACTCCTGTTGATTCTCCATATGGGTTTGGAGAGCACCCAATTTCTCAGCAATAGAATGAATGAGGTCATCCATTTCTCTGTTTTGGGGTTTAGGAGGCATGGAGTAAGAGAATGAAAGCACCAATTGATAGGTAGCAACTATCAAGAACCTAGGGGTTTATGGAAGGAGAAGCTACGTTTAATCTAAGAAGAAAATAAATGAACTGAATTCTGCATATCCTTTTCAAAGGCAAGCATACCCTAAATACATAATGTTTTTGGGCCCCCTAAAAAAGACTACCGTTAGCCCATCAAGTAACTTGGAGGAAAAAATGTAACACCCTAAATTCACGAGCAGGAATTTAGTCCGTTGGAAACCAAATTCCTAACCCAGAATTTAGAACATTATACTTTAAATATCGACCTGTTCTATAAATTATCGCAATCCCAACACAAAAGGATAATTTACATCAAACCATAGAGAATTAAGTCTGTAATCGATTACAATTGGCAAGGTTCTCTGGTAATCGATTACAGACCTTCTGTAATCGATTACCAGTGGAAAGGTTCTCTGGTAATCGATTACAGGCCTTCTGTAATCGATTACCAGTGACCTAAACTTAAGAGTTTGATTCAACACAAGTTATAATACCCGTTCTTTCTAATCTCATTCTTTTTAACTACATCAAGTTAACTGCCCAACCATGAAAAGTCATACAGTCCATTTTACAATTCTAGCCCCAAAGGTTACTACAAGTTTAGGCATAAATCCGAAATACAAGGCAAATATAACTACTACAAGTGTAGATACAAAAGTCGCCCACTAACTATATACAACAAAATATTAAGTCTTCAGCTTTCCAAAATCATCTCCGAGGCTCATTACAATGAGGAGGAGGAACCTGAACATCTATACAAAATCCACATAACTTGTGGTGAGATACAATCTCAGTGAACAATTCTCAATGCATGTATGCAAACAATTAGTCATGTCAGGCAATTATAACAATCATCGTCATATCCCATAAATACCTATGTATAACATATGCATAAGGATGCTCCTATATGTTTTGCCACTAGGCCATGAGCAATCACCATACAGAGTTAGACTCGAGCTCGAACTACAGGGGATATCTCCCCCGGGGACGAATCCCACCCTCACATAGGCCGAAGCCCCCATGTTGACCGAAGTCCTTTGATCATGAAACTTGGATTGGACAATTGATTTAAGCATTCCGGAATTGATAAATATCGAAATCTCGGTAGTTTCGACAATTTCGACATTTCGAACCTTTCGAAACCAACGAGATTCAATGTCAACCGACAACCACAATGTATACTCATCAATTCCGAAACCCATATCAATTCCCAAACACTTAGTTTATCATTTCGGCACGAGGTTAATCGAAAAGAACGGAACGTTTCGACGTTTCGAGAGTTTCGAAACTTTCGAGAATTTCGAAAGTTTCGAAACTATCGATTATCAAGAATCGATCCGTTTCTAACCGATTAAAATCATCCCCATAGTTCAAACAATCAATTTCAATTACAAACAAACAATTACGTCAAGTAAATTCAGAGAATCGGAAGAGAGAAGGAGGGGGTGCATGGGTATAGAGACCAATTCTAATCCTAGCAAAAAGTGAGAATTACTCACTATGATTGTAGAAATCCAAGTGATTAGAAGGAAGAAATGAAGTTCCTAGCTCCGTTCCGGCGTTCCTACTTCGATCCGGCAACTTCTCTCTCTAGGGTTCCCCTCTCTCTCTCTCTCTAGAAGTGAAACTCTCCAAAATTCTGCTGAAAAACGCGTCCTGGGTATTTATATTTTTGTCTGGTAATCGATTACCAACTCTGGTAATCGATTACTGAAGGCAAAAATATCCTAAAAACCCATTCTGGGTTCCTGGTAATCGATTACTAACTTTGGTAATCGATTACTGAGTTCCCAGGCTGATGGTAATCGATTACAAGGGTTATGTAATCGATTACAATATTTCAAACTCTCTGGTAATCGATTACCAGCTCTTTGTAATCGATTACCATATTTCCAACTCTCTGGTAATCGATTACCAGCTCTCTGTAATCGATTACCAGTGGCCCAAACTCAAGGGTTTAGTTCAAAATAAGTTACTTGGCTTACCTTACCCATCCCTACCCCTTATACTTAGTTCCTAAGATTCAAACCACATTAAAACCTATAAATCTCACCATTAACTTTATCAAAAGTTGGGATGTTACATTCTACCCTCCTTGAAGAAATTTTGCCCTCAAAATTTACTAAGTGAGAGGTATAAAGTCTTACCATTACTCAAACAACACAGGGAATTGATTCTTGATAACCTCTTCCTTCTCCCAAGTAGCTTCATCCAAAGATAAACCTTCCCAAACTACCTTAACCAAAGGAATATTTCTATTCCTCAGAGTCTTGGCACTTCTGTCAACAATCTGTATAGGTTTTGCAGGTAGTGTGAGGCTGTCCTTCAATTGTATTGATTCAGAAGACAAGACATGAGAGGGATCAAACACATATTTTCTTAGCTTAGACACATGAAAGACATTGTGAATTTTGGACAAGTATGGTGGAAGAGCCAATCTATATGCAAGAGGGCCGACTCTATGCAAAATTTGAAAAGGACCAATGTATCTAGGACTCAATTTCTTGGATTTCACTGATTTCCCTAAGCCAATGACAGGAGTTATTCTCAAGAACACATGTTCTCCTTCCTCAAACTCTAGTTCCTTCCTTCTCTTATCAGCATAACTTTTCTGACGGCTCTGGGCGGTTACAAGTTTTTCCCTAATCATCCTAATCTTATCTGAAGTTTCTTGAACCAGATCTGGACCTAAAAGAGCTTTCTCTCCTATCTCATACCAACAAACAGGGGACCTACACTTCCTACCATACAGAGCTTCATATGGAGCCATGCCTAAACTGCTGTGATAACTGTTATTGTAGGCAAACTCTACAAGGCGGTAGGTACTTATCCCAACTTCCCGACTCTTCTAGAGAACAAGCCCTCAACATGTCTTCTAAGGTTTGGATGGTTCTCTCAGACTGGCCATCAGTCTGAGGATGGTAAGCGGTGCTAAACCTAAGTTTAGTCCCGAATGACTGGTGTAGTGCATTCCAGAACCTTGAAGTGAACCTGGGATCCCTATCAGATATTATGCTAGAAGGAATACCATGTAACCTGACAATCTCCCTAACATACAACTCAGCTAACTTATTCAAGGAGAAAGTGTTCTTGACTGGAAGGAAATGGGCTGACTTAGTTAAACGGTCTACTATAACCCAAATGGTATCAAACCCTGCTTTGGACTCGAGGTAAACCCACCACAAAGTCCATAGCTATGCTTTCCCCACTTCCACTCAGGGATCTCTAAGGGTAATAGAACTCCAGATGGTTTTCTGATGTTCCACCTTCACTTGTTGACAAGTTAGGCACTTAGACACAAACTCTGCTATTTCCCTCTTCATACCTACCCACCAAAACCCTTTTCTTCAAATCCTGATACATCTTGGTAGAACCAGGATGTATAGACATCTTACCCTTATGAACTTCCTCTAGCACCTGCTGTTTGACTCTACTTCCCTTAGGGATACAATTCTTCCCTGAAAAAGAATCAATCCCTCACCTGACCTGGAAAATCCTACCTGCCCCATCTTACCCTGAAGATCAGGATCCAAATCCTGAGCCTCCTTAATCAAGGTTTGAAACTCACTGGAAATTTCTAACCTGTACATCTGAATGCTTCCTACCCTAAACTCAACACTTAAGTTCAAATCTCTAAACTTCTCTAGGAGATTCATCTCTTGTATCATCAATGATGACACATGTAGGGATTTTCTGCTAAGAGCATCAGCCACTACATTGGCCTTACCTGGGTGGTATTTCAGCTCAAAGTCAAAGTCTTTCCAAAAACTCCATCCATCTTCTTTGCCTCATGTTGAGTTCTTTTTGATCAAAAAGATACTTCAAGCTCTTATGATCACTAAAGACCTCAAACCTTACACCAAACAAGTAATGCCTCCAATTTTTAGGGCATAAACCACAAACAGCTAATTCTAAATCGTGGGTAGGATAATTCTCCTCATGGGGCCTCAACTGCCTAGATGCATAAGCACCCACTCTCCTATCCTGCATTAAGACACCTCCTAGTCCCTTCCCAGAGGCATCACAAAACACCTCAAAGGTTTCTAGACACATCAGGTAATGCTAACACCGGGGCACTGGTCAATCTATGCTTCAATTCTAGAAAACTATGCTCACAATCACTATCCCACACAAAAGCTTGGTCTTTCCTAGTTAACTTAGTGAGAGGTAAAGCTAAGCGAGAGAAGCCCTTAATGAATCTTCTATAATACCGGCTAACCCTAGAAAACTCCTAATTTCCGTAACAGTCCTAGGTCTTTCCCACTCAAGAACTGACTCCACCTTACCAGGGTCTGTAATCGATTACAGAAGGTCTGTAATCGATTACCAGAGAACCTTGCCAATTGTAATCGATTACAGACTTAATTCTCTATGGTTTGATGTAAATTATCCTTTTGTGTTGGGATTGCGATAATTTATAGAACAGGTCGATATTTAAAGTATATGTTCTAAATTCTGGGTTAGGAATTTGGTTTCCAACGGACTAAATTCCTGCTCGTGAATTTAGGGGTGTTACATTTATACTCATCAATTCCGAAACCCATATCAATTCCCAAACACTTAGTTTATCATTTCGGCACGAGGTTAATCGAAAAGAACGGAACGTTTTCGACGTTTCGAGAGTTTCGAAACTTTCGAGAATTTCGAAATTGTCGAAACTACCGAGATTTCGATATTTATCAATTCCGGAATGCTTAATCAATTGTCCAATCCAAGTTTCATGATCAAAGGACTTCGGTCAACATGGGGGCTTCGGCCTATGTGAGGGGGTGGGATTCGTCCCCGGGGGAGATATCCCCTGTAGTTTCGAGCTCGAGTCTAACTCTGTATGGTGATTGCTCATGGCCTAGTGGCAAAACAGTATAGGAGCATCCTTATGCATATGTTATACATAGGTATTTATGGGATATGACGATGATTGTTATAATTGCCTGACATGACTATTGTTTGCATACATGCATTGAGAATTGTTCCTGAGATTGTATCTCACCACAAGTTATGTGGATTTTGTATAGATGTTCAGGTTCCTCCTCCTCATTGTAATGAGCCTCGGAGATGATTTTGGAAAGCTGAAGACTTAATATTTGTTGTATAGTAGTTAGTGGGCGACTTTTGTATCTACACTTGTAGTTAGTTATATTTGCCTTGTATTTCGGATTTATGCCTAAACTTGTAGTAACCTTTTTGGGGCTAGAATTGTAAAATGGACTGTATGACTTTCATGGTTGGGCAGTTAACTTGATGTAGTTAAAAAGAATGAGATTAGAAAAGAACGGGGTTATTATAACTTGTGTTGAATCAAACTCTTAAGTTAGGTCACTGGTAATCGATTACAGAAGGCCTGTAATCGATTACCAGAGAACCTTCCACTGGTAATCGATTACAGAAGGTCTGTAATCGACTACCAGAGAACCTGTGCCAATTGTAATCGATTACAGACTTAATTCTCTATGGTTTGATGTAAATTATCCTTTTGTGTTGGGATTGCGATAATTTATAGAACAGGTCGATATTTAAAGTATAATGTTCTAAATTCTGGGTTAGGAATTTGGTTTCCAACGGACTAAATTCCTGCGTCGTGAATTTAGAGGGTTACATCAACAAACAATCAAAAGAAACTGAATTAATATTGCAGCCAGCCCAAAGTTTAATTCACTAACTAAATAAAATCTTTCAACCAGAGGGGTTTCTGGGCTTGTCTTTTTGGGTTCTGTTAGGGCCCAACTGTGCATTATTAACAGAAGGAGCACATTGGAACTCGACAAAACAGAGAAGGAATAATGAGGTTGTCCTCCACTCCTTCTAATGCAATTTTCTTTTTTTTATTTTAATAAATATTTTTATATGTATTTAATAAATAAATTTGAAATAAGTAAATAGTTAAATCAATCGATTCAATTATATAAAGGCTAGTAAGAAAGGATACTGACTCCCGGTAGTTAGTTTATATTTTTTAACAAATTTAATTAATATTATAAAGTTATTTAAATATATTATTGTTATTAATAATTACAAATTGTAAGAAAAAACAAAATTTCTTATACATCATTGATATATTTGATAAAAAAGAAGTTTATAAATCTAATAAAAATATTATTTAATTTTTACCGGGTTCGACCACGGTTTGATCACGGTTCGACCACTGAACCTTAAATCGGTGCTATTACCGGTCCGGTTTTAAAAAACCTTGATATACACACACACACAACACACACATAATAGCAGTAAATTGTTCTCTTTCAATTAAATTGAACGAGAAAAAGGAAAGTACTTGACCAAAGGCACATACAACCACACACACACACACACACACACTATATAAATTGAACGAAGGCACATGACAGTCAAATAAATTTGAAAAAGTACTTGACCAAAAAAAAGGAAAGTAATCAATGGGTGACGTGGCATTGTTGAATCGCTGCTAAATCCTTTTTTTCTTCTTCCTAAGCAATAAAGCACAATAACTTATCACGTCTTGTATAAGTACGATAGCATATCACTGATAAGTCGGTGGAAACAAATGTGAAATAAATACCACGGCGAAATGCATCGAGAAACGCAAGACCCTGTTGACGTTTCTCTCTGTGTGTGCTATCTTTTTTTATTTTGCCTCTTTTTCGCTGTGGAAGCTTTTTTTCTTCTATTTTTCACCATCCTCTTCGAACAACCACCATCGAACAACCCTAGAAACCACTTCAATCACCGCGCTTTTTTGCACTCGCTGAGAACCCTGCCAATTTGCTCTCATATTGCGAAATAAAAAGAGCAGGAACATAAAGTGTCTACTTTGTTCTGAAAACCTCTTACCAACAACTACTAATTTATTTCTTCTTGGTCAATTCTCCAACCCTAGTTCCAAATTCCGTCATTTCTCTCTCGTGGGCCTTCCGGATTCCACACGCAATTAAAGGGGAAAATGTCATCTTTAAGCAGGGAATTGGTGTTTCTCATTCTTCAATTTCTCAAGGAAGAGAAATTAGAGGATACTGTGCACAAGTAAAGTCCTTGCTTTTTTATTTTTAACTATAAAAAATTGTTTGTTTTTATTCGTTTATTTTCCTCTTTGTATATGGTAAGTAATTGTTATGGCAAATTAACACTGGAAATGTGTTTGTTCTGTGTTCTGTTTGTGTCGTGTTTAGGTTGGAGCAAGAATCGGGGTTCTTCTCAATATGAAGTATTTTGAAGAGAAAGCCTTGGCTGGAGAGTGGGGACGATCTGATAAGTACCTCTCTAGCTTACCCAAGTAGATGACAATCAATACTCAATGAAATTATTTTTCGAAATTAGGAAGTTGAAGTATCTTGAAGCCTTGGACAGGTTATTATTATTGTTATTGCTTATTTTTCTTAATTACTTCCCATTATGCTTTTAAGCAAATATTATGTGTATTGGACTATTTTAACTCATGCCCAGGAATGACAAAACAAAGGCCTGTTGAAATTTTGAAGAATGATTTGAAAGTTTTCTCAACATTTACACGAAGATGTGTACAAAGAAACAACCCATCTTCTAACCCTTGAACAACTTCAGGTAAATTTTTCCATCCTATTTTTTTGTATATGAGTTTGTTAAGTAGGGATATGAGAGATGTTAACATTTGGTTGCATTTTAAGTATGGTTTTTGATTAAATGCAGGGAAAATGAACTATTATCAAAGTATAGTGATGCTAAATCAGCTCGAAACGTAATGCTGGTAGAGCTTAAGAAATTGATAGAAGCAAATCCCCTCATTCGAGAAAAGCTTATGTTTCCTCCATTGAAGGGATCATCACGGTACAAAGCCTGATTAGTCAAAGGTAACATAGGTGCATGTAACTTTTACATGTATTGATCTTTGCACATATGATTATTCCATTCACGTAGTGCTTTAAAATCTTTATATATTAACTCAATTGACTTTTTTATTAGGTAATGTCGTTTGTAACTTTGTTAATCATGTACTTCTTTGTTAAGTCTTGTCAATGTTTCTATCCAGTTTGAAATGGCAGCATCACTTGTGCAACAACCCAAGACCAAATCCGAGCATCACAACTTATTTACTGACCATACTTGTTCACCTCCAAATGGAGCTGGCACACCTACTTCTGTCACCCTCCCTATTGCAGCTGTTGCAAGCCTTCATCTTATGCTCCACTAGGAGCCACATGGTCCAGTATGACCTTAGCTTGTCTAGTTGTTTGAATATTCATTGCTAAACTTGTTACTTGTCTAATCTTTATACATCGGGATGTTTTATTTCCTCTTATTACTTAATTTTGCGCAGCCATTTACACCAGCCCCAACAGCTGCTAATGTTAATGCTTTCGCGGGATGGATGGTGAATGCAAATCCTTCCACATCTGCTCAGTCACCTGTAGTTGCTGCTTCCTCATTGTCTTGTCCCCCAAATCAAGGTATATCTTGGTCAATATATTGCCATGTAATCCGATTTTCTACCAGGGGAAACAATCCGTTATAAGGATACCTTTGAGAAGTAGTCAACACTCTAGTATACAATTGTCGAGTTTATTAAAATAAACAAATGCAAAAGAACTATAACAAGGATAGTTTTTTCTTTTGGTTTTCTGGATTAACCCTAGATTGAATGAGAGATTTTTTCACTGGAGCAATTCATTGTTATATCTTTCACATACATGTTCCTAGGAATTATTTAGTTGTGATGGTTTGTTCAGCATCCGATAACCTCAAATGCAAACAGACTCTCATGTAACAATTTCTTAAAAGATTGGCTTTATTTTCTTTTCATCAAGCATAAGGGATAGTTTATTTATTATGTGTAGATGTGTAGATGATTTATCCCCCATAAAAATTACTTCTTTATTTGTATATTGATACTTAAGGGGACATACTTATTATTTTGACTTTTATCTTCTTAACTGTCTTATATAATAGCTGAAGAACTAGTGCGATCTTTCTATTATCAATTCTCTGGTCAAAATTAATTCTTTGAGTATTTTGTTGTCTGCTCCATTGCCAAGTTCACATATTATTCTATTCCCTACAGTCCTCCACTTTGAAGCATTCAAGAACATCTAATGCTCTTGGAATGATGGATTATCATAGTTATGATCATGATCTACTGATGACAACATTTGAGATCTGCAAAATCTGTTGATGAGGTACTTACAGTAGTTTGGCATGTTTCTTTTCATGCAGCTGAATTCCCATTTTTATAATGGAAACTATTTATGTGCAGGGCCACATATCCTGCTTCATCTCAACAAGCCCCTTGGTGGCTAGATGTCCTTCCTAGAACTGTTGTTTGTACGTTACATCAGGGATCAACAGTGACAAGCATGGATTTTAATCCTTCTTATCATTCTTTACTTGCTGGTAGGTTGAAATAGACGACATGTTTTGTATTATAAAGAAGTTCAGTCTTATACTGACTTGGACAAATCATTTCTGAAACAGTTGGTTGTGCAAACGGTGAACTTTCACTTTGGGAAGCAGGACTGAGAGAGAGGCTGATAATAAAGCCTTTCAAAATATGGAATATTTCAGCTTGTTCTGTCTTATTTCAGGTTTATATAGCATTATTCAATTGCATAATTGTTGATGGATCATAGATGTCTACTCAAAGAATACTCTTTACAGAAATTAATATGGTTGTCTATAATGACCTTGTGTTTACCTTTAGGGAATTATTGGAAAGGGGGTGGGGTGATGCGATTTTAGTTCCTTTTTGGGAGAAAACTAAATCAGGACATGTTGTGAATGTAAAAAACATCCACTTAATTCCCTTGGATGGATTAAAATGATTGTTTAATACTATCAGGAGAATAGTATAGGTTCTACCAAGTATTACATGATGAATGCAATGCTCAAGGATTTTATTTTGTATCATATGCTGAAGCAAACTAATAATAAAAAATGAAAATGGACACAATATATGGACTTTCCTTCATCATGTTAGGGGATGCTATAATATTAAATATTGGAATAAAAAGTGTCAATAGTTATGTGAAGTATGGGAGTAGCTTAATTGTATTAAGAATTTGAAACATGAATGTATATATAGTTGGGGAAATGTTTAATATGGGCAAATTATGAATTCAATGGTGATCAAATATTATTGTTCAGTGGCTACACAAAATCTTTGCAATTTTGTAGTTAGTCTTTTACCTTTAGCACAAGTTCTACCCTTACCTTAATGGGCTTTGTGAACTGTTTAGGTCATAGAAAGGTATGGCCTGTTTGTCATATGACTTTTACTCATCCAATTTTCTGTTACAAAATAAATTTGTTTTAATATACCATAAGTGCCATAATTTCTTTTCTGTTGTGTTGGACTTTAGTAATTTGGACTCTTGTACAGGCCACAATTGTGAAAGACTCATCTATATCAGTCAATCGTGTATCATGGAGCCTAGATGGGAATTTTATTGGTTAGTGTTGTAAGGAATCTTGGTTCTAGTTTGTTGCATTATTACAGGTTTATAATATAGTTTCTCTTCTTTCAGGGGTTGCTTTTAGAAAACATTTGATTCATTTATATGCCTATCAAGCACCTAATGACCTACAACACTATTTGGAGGCATGTTCAGATCAACTTTGGATATGAATTTAATTTCAAAGTTTTTGTAATTTCTGATCAATGTCCTTGTTTAATTTCTAGATTGACGCTCATGGTGTGGTGGTGTTAATGACTTGGCTTTTACATATCCAAACAAACAGTTATGCATTGTAACTTGTGGAGATGATAAATTGATAAAGGTGATGGGGAAGTTTCTATTTCAAAATAGCTAGTATCCAAAACAATGTATCTTTAGTTATTAATTCTTGGAAATGTTATAGGTTTGGGATTTGACTGGACAGAAGCTCTTTAACTTTGAAGGTCATGGAGCACCTGTTTATTCAATTTGTCCTCACCAGAAAGAAAATATCCAAGTAAAAGTCTCCTAGTCCTAGCACCTCCCCTCTCACATGGCATGATTTTTATTTTTGGATTTTGAGGCATCCTCCTTATTATTGTTGAATTTTTTGTTTTTTACAAGCTAATAGATGGTATATGATTTTTTTAGACTTTCAATGTAAATGGAGGATTCTCTGTTGTGTAAAAATTTTGGTATAGAAAAATAAAAAGGCAAGAATCTTAAAAATTAAGCTCGGGATAGATTTAACCATACTATTGTTGGATATAATGCAAGCCAATTTTCCTGGCACTATCATCTGTGCTATCCATACTTATTTATGCTTTTGTACAACTATATTTTTATTTTGTTCTATGTGTTTTCAATTATGAAAAGATTACTGGATAAAGATGTATAAATAATATGGTTATTGCTTTCTTGTAAAAGTTGTGAAGTGAATGTTTGACTGATAATAATTATGACAAGTTATGCAGTTTATACTTTCTACTGCTGTTGATGGGAAAATTAAGGCCTGGTTGTATGATAACTTGGGCTCTAGGGTGGACTATGATGCTCCTGGAAAGTGGTGCACCACTATGCTCTATAGCACTGATGGAAGTAGGTAAGAAAATGAGGAACAATGCTGGAAATATATCCAGTCAATATTATATGCTTTTTAATTATTTAGACTTCTCTCTCTATAAGTTTTAACGTGAGTTATAAATTCACTTTTCTATTTTAGATTATTTTCTTGTGGAACAAGTAAAGATGGAGACTCTTTCCTAGTTGAGTGGAATGAAAGTGAAGGAGCACTGAAAAGAACGTATTCTGGGTTTAGAAAGAAATCTGCTGGCATTGTGCAATTTGACACAACAAGAGTCACTTTTTGGCTGCTGGTGAAGATAACCAAATTAAGTTTTGGCATATGGATAATACCGATGTTCTGACTAGTACAGATGCTGAGGGTGGCCTTCCTGTGAGTATTCCCCGTACTTTCCATCTTTTGATGCATTTTTTAGAGCATTGTCTGACATGGTTCATGCCTTGTGTCAGAGTCTCCCTCGCTTGAGGTTCAATAAGGAAGCAAATCTGCTTGCTGTTACTACGACAAATAATGGTTTGAAAATCCTTGCTAATTCTGATGGCATCAAATACTTGAGAACCATTAAAGCTCGGTCTTACGAAGCATCTAAAGCACTTGTTGTGACAAAGGTTTTTATCTGCTAAAATTCACCATCTTCACTACCTACTTCCTTAACAAATTTAATTTCCTGGTTTACTTGATGTCTTGTTTTTTTATTCTTGATAAATAAGATACGTGGCTCTTCCGTGGTTGCAAATATCAACCTACTCATTTATTTATAATATTTAAACCCTGAAGCATGAGCTTTGGAGTTGCCACCTCAACTTCTTGAACTTTTATCTTCTGGCCACGTGGACAAATTTTTAACATTTATCCTCCCCAATTGATTGTCTTTCCATCTTTCTTTTTAAAAACATTCCTATGTCTACACAGTGTATGGGTTAACATCTAGATCTAGTTAATAAAGTAGAACATGTAGAAAGAAGCTCTCTTGCTGGACGAATGCCTATATATGCTTGTAAGATCTAAAGGATAAATGATGGACAATGAAAATTATTTCAAGATTAATAACATTTATATGTATTGAATATGTTAGCATGAACTGAACATACAAATTATGTATCTTTTTTGTAAAGTAAATTAAAGTGTTCATAGTTTTATTTTATGTTGCAGAGGTTTTGTCTAGGCATCTTTTGGGCTATTAGACAGTTATATGTTCAACTGAATCATTATGTTATTTATTATTTATTCTAGAATGGAGTTGATTTTCTGGCTAGAAGTATAGAGAAGGAAAGGAGTTTGGATGATGTATTTGACAAATATAAAGCCTTGGAATTGAAGGAAATAGTCAATCCTGTCCAGTGTCGAATAGCTACTATTCCAGATGGTATAGGAGGTCCCACTAACAAGGTATTTCATGCAACCTTTTTTTATGTATAGGATGCTTAATTAATATATTTGTTTTATATCAAGAATTCCATGATCATAAAATCTATACTTCTTACCAAGGTTGCACGTCTACTTTACACAAATTATGGGCGTGGTCTTCTGGCTCTTGGTTCAAAAGGGATTCAAAAGTTGTGGAAATGGAGCCGTAATGAATTAAATCCCTGGGGAAAGGTGATTGTATGCTGAAAAATCCAAACATGTGGAAACACTTTCTTGTTGCTTTATAAATACAACATGCCCACATGCATACTCCGATATCGATGTTTCTATTACATATGCATGCATGTATTTTGTTATGCCTAATATAAATTTCATGTAAAATCTGAGTCTTTTGATGTTGGTTTAAAAGGCCACAGCAAGTATTGTTCCACAACATTGGCAACCAAGTAAAGGTCTTCTCATGACTAATGATGTCCCAAACAACTCTGAAGTAGTCGTTCCCTGCATAGCACTATCAAAGAATGACTCTTATGTTATGTCTGCATGTGGGGAAGAATTTCATTGTTCAACATGATGACATTTAAGGTGATTTGGAATTTTTTATGTTAATGTATTTTGTGCCATCTCCCAAAGCTTCTTTTAGATGCATCTCAATATTTGTGAGTTCTGATAAATTATTGTTGAGGTTCAGGTAATGGAAACTTTTATGCCACCTCCTCCTAGTCCAACCTTCCTTGCACTTCACCCTCAAGATAATAACATCGTTGCAATTGGAATGGAAGATTCAACGATTCATATTTATAATGTTATGGTAAATGAGGTAATTTCTTTAGGGATCTCTTAAGTTTAAATTTTGTGTGTTACAAGAACAATATAGTGATTTGTTCTCTCTTACTTTAGGTTAAATCCATATTGAAGGGTCACCAGAAGCACATTACTGGTTTTGCTTTTTCAACTCAACTGAATATCTTGGTTTCTTCAGGTGCTGATGCTCAGGTGTGTTTAACCATGAGTGTTGTTAGAATATTAGTAGTATTGTGGTAACTATTATTGGCTTAGCAAAAAAGGAGTATTAGGATAGTGTTTATATAAAAATATTTAGAATTCTATTTCTTAAATATATTCTCACTTTTCTTTTTTCCATCTTTTCCATGTAATTTTAACATGGCATGCCAGTTGTGATACCATCCACCGTGACCTATATGCCATTCTCTATTTACACTACATTTGTTAGATCTCATTCTTTTCCTTTCTCATCGTCAATTTTTTTCCTTTCTTATCTGCATTAATTTTTGGTGGTTCATCCAATTCTTCAGTTTTAAGAAAAAACTTGGATTTTTTAGACCAAGATCATCACTAGAATCATAATTGTTTCAATCTACAGTTTTCTGGTCTTGTTGACAATCAAAGTTTCTGGATTCCTACCGGTTTCATTGCACAAAAATTCATGCTGTGAAATTGAGGTCAAGAGTTCGGATATTAGTTATATTAGGTTACTTGTTATTTAATTGACCTAGAAGAAATATGAGTATTATGTCATGTTTTGTGTTATCCCAAGTCCCAATATTTATTTAGACCTTTAGGGTCCAATAACTTAAATATATTTTTCTTTTCTCATTAACTTTTTTCCCTCTAGTTTCAACAATTTTAATTGTTATTTTGTCACTCTAGTTATTATGTAATTGATTTATGCTTGTGTCATTGTGGTTGTTTCATTTTTTCACCATGATTCAAGTTCTATCTATTTCATATTTCTTTACAGAATCCATTTTAAATTTATAATTAATTCATGAAAATAAAGGAAAACCATTGTTTGTATATGTGGGTATTTTGTAGCTTTTCTTTTGGAGCATTGGTGCATGGGATAAGAAGAAATCATTATCAATTCAAATACCATCAGGCAATGCACATGTTGGTGATACTTATGTGCAATTCCACATTGATCAAGTAAACTTGTTGGTATGCCATGAGACGCAGCTAGCAATATATGACGCTTCAAAAATGGAATTGATTCGGCAGGTAAGCAATTATCCCCCATTTCCCCTCTCTTCATAAAATGAAACCCTTAAAACAAAATCATGTATTTTATTTAAAAAAAATACCACTTTTGAATTAAAAGCACACTTTTAAATTTTTTTTAGAATTAGATAAGTTTCTTGAAATAAAAAAGCAAAAATCTCTCAAAAAGGCAATTCTAGTGCTTTTCTCATAAGTTATAGTGAGTAGGTTATAAAATAAAGCTCTAAGAAAAAGGTTTATATCATATTCATAAGAGCTTTTTTTTCTCCTCTTAGATTATCTAAATGCACCTATGTTTTGAGTTCCTAATGAATGAATTAGTAATATCTTGATGTTTGGATTATAGTGGGTGCCACAAGATGGGTTGTCTAGTTCCATATCCTCTGCAACATATTCCTGCAATAGCAAACTAGTTTATGTTGCTTTCACTGATGGAAATATTGGAGTGTTTGATGCTGACAACCTGAGACCAAGATGTCGTATAGCTTCATCTGCATACCTACATCAGACCTCATCAATCAGGTTTCTTTATATGAGATCCTCATTTAGACATAACTATTTGTTTGTCTTTACTAGAAGTTTTGCATTTTTGGTTGCATGCTTAGAATTTTTGGTTAAATGTGCTTTAGAAGTTTAATTCATGTTTCATTTGATGAAACTTGGATAGTTGGGGAAGTTAAAGAGTTTGATTACATTCAGCCAAGCTGGTTGAAATTTTCTTATGTGATTCTTGTTTCCAGAATAATCCTTAAACAAACCTTAACTTTTGTTTAT
This sequence comes from Sesbania bispinosa, assembly GCA_026901365.1. Lineage (NCBI taxonomy): Eukaryota > Viridiplantae > Streptophyta > Magnoliopsida > Fabales > Fabaceae > Sesbania > Sesbania bispinosa. Next base: position 683,742 of record QLOH01000440.1, read on the forward strand.
CTTATGCAGCCAAAATGTATACCCTCTTGTTGTTACAGCACATCCAGAGGAGCCCAATCAATTTGCAGTTGGACTGTCAGATGGATCTATTAAGGTTATAGAGCCCACAGAGTCTAAAGGAAGGTGGGGGAATTAAAGAACCTATTGATAATGGCTTGCAGAATGGTAGGAAAACCTCACCCTCAATCACAAATAACCCCACTCCTGAGCAGCTCCAAAGATGATATGATTCATGAATATCATTTTAGTTTTAGTTATTTAAAAATATCATTATACAATAGTAGAACTATAAGGTTGAATGTTTCTTATAGTGATATGTTTGGGTTAGGATAAACACAAATACATTTATGATCTTCTCAGATAAAGGTGATAATTTAAATAAATGCATTTCTTCAAATATCCAACAGTGTAGATTCGCCACCAGCTCATGAAACCGGATAAGAATTACAATGGTTTAAGCAAGAACCATCAAGTCTCTCAACCTCACAAGGGAGAATACAAACATAAGCTCTCTATTAGAATGAAGATTAAAAAAACGTATACATGAGACCCCTCCTATTTATAGCCTAAAGGGGTGGTCATGAGTGGAAAAAGGCAAGGAAAATTAATTCTATCCTAAGTGGGTGTTGAACCCTCAACCTCAAGCTATTCTAAGCCTTAAACTAGGTGCCTCATTAAAGGAAAAGTAAGAAGGAAAATACAACTCAAATAAAATACAAACTATCAACAATAGACTTGAGGCCTTGAACATGTGACCTATTTAGGAAAATTAAAAATAACCCAAGTAAGGATATATTATCAAATAATTGTTTGGAGTGCATGACCCATAAGAGGAAGTGTCAAATGTTGACTTTGAGAAGAAATTCAACTTAGCCATAGGTTGTAGGACATGGTCCTAAACCTCACACCCTTAATTTCCTTAGCTTGCACCCATGATCTCTATAGCTTGTCCATGTCTTCAAGGCAGGTGTCATCATCCCCTCCCCCTTGAAAAGGATTTGACCTCAAATCGAAAAGATAAGGGCTTAAAATAAACCAAAACAGGAATAGGTGAGTAGATGAGAAGTAAGAAGAAGGAATGGATGACAATTGCATAGAAAATAAAAAGTGACTTCCCTTAAAGTCAAGGAGTTCAGGACGTCCTTCCTCAGCGAGATGTCCTCGGTTCTTTGAAGGGTGAGCCCTCAAGCGCTTGCACTCCTTAGAGACCAATGTGCTAGACCTTGGGTTAAAGACTATTCTTTTAAAGCATTTCCATGCAAGCAAAAGAATAAGGTGGTCACAAAGAAGATATAGGAATAAATTGTCACAAAAGTGGCAAAGGTGTGCAATCATCAAAATATTCCATACTATGTGCCCAGATAAATGCAAATTTGAAACTATGTGGCATATATGTCTTAAATTTGCTCATTATATGCTTATCATGCCCAAGGATAATATTGTATGCTTGTTGTTCATGATTATGACAAGCATATTGCATATGATCATGCCATGAAGTATTCATGCAAGTTATTTCAAGAGGCATATCTATACTAATGCACTTACTCAAGTATGAAACACTATGAAACAATTGTTTTAGGTCCAAAATGTGTATGCACATTATAGATACAAACCAAAGGTACATGCATATTCAAGCAAACTTTGTTATCATTCCTATCATGCAAGACCAAAGGAATTGACTAAACATGCATCTTTAGTAAGTTTTATGGTACTCTTAAACTTACTTGGCTTTTCTAAACATGCAATAGGCTTTAAAGCACTATCAACATTGTTTATTTCTTTCTTTCAAACATGTAATGCTTTTATGCATATAATTGTGCATAGAAAAAGGCATTTCATGCATAAAGAAAGTTAGTTTAGGAAACTCCCTTTCAACAGCTTGAGTTGTCCTTTTTGCAACACTAGGAATATTTACCATCAACCTATTCACGCTTTCACTTGAAGAGTTAGCATTCAAATGATCACAAGATAAACATTCTTTCTCTTCTTGCACTTTTAATTCATTTTCCTCAGTTTCTTCCTTTTATCTTTTAAGTTTTAATTTTTCTTTGGTCTCATTTAAGATCTTTGAAAATTCATTTTTAATTTTCTTAGAAAATTCTTCTAACCTTCTTTCCAATCTATCTTCAAAAGAATCTTCCTTACAACATTTTATACTTTTCCTACTTTCTCTTATTCTTCTTTCCTCTTTTTCATAAGTTTCCTCAAAATAATATTTTCTTCTAATTTCATTCTTTTCATAATTTCTCCTAATTTTTTCTCTCCTTTTCATACTTTCTAATCTTCCTTTCTTCATCATATCTTCTAAACTTTCTTTCTTCCTCATACCTTCTCCTTTCATGGTTAGAGTTATCATAACTCCTTTCCTTCTTCTTACTATCCTTATAATGATATTCATTTATTTCTCTTTCTCCCCCTTCCTTCATATACCTTTCACCAATTTTATCAAGAGAAGAGTGTCTTCTCACTTCCTTTTCTTTTCTAAGTTCTTTCATATCTTCTTCTAACTCCTTTCTCCACAGTCTATATGACATCCTAAAATGATTTTATTTGAAAGCTTTTAAGGACCTCTACACTCAATAAGTGTTTACACTCAATGAATGCTTACACTCGTGTTTGTCACTCTTTTTAAGGTTTTTTCTATAATGTGTTCACTCTAGCCTCTTCTACTCGGTTAGGATTGATTTTAGTTCTTACAAAGACCAACGTTATTTCCCTACCCAAACTTGACGAGATTGAGAAAGAACAACACTATGGTTATCTAAGATTACCTAAAAGGAAAACTTCTAAAGACAAAACATAGAATAGGATTTGACAAACAAGAAAACCTAGCTAGAAGAAAGCTTATACATAAGAGTAGAGGGTCAAACAAGACAAACAAAATACACAAAGAAATTGCAAAGTGAATTGTTTTTAAGTTTTGATTCAAGAAGAGTTGCCAAAATAGTTGTTTTTGGAAAACATCGGATTGCAACTAAAAAATGAACATATACAAGGAAATGAAAGAATAGTACAGTAAACAGGGGAAACTGTATTGTTGGGCTTTTCTTAATTGTTTTTCTTTTCCTTTTCCTTCTTTTCTCTTTTCTTTTGACTTTTGTATCTTTTTTTGACTTTTCCTCTATTCCTTTGACTTTTGATTTTTTTCTTTTTGCATCTCTTTTTGTATTTTTGGCTAAATATTTTTTGAATATTTTCTCTTCTTTTCTTTTTCTTTGTCTCTTGCCCCAACATAAAATTACAGAAATTTGTACAAAATTGCAAGTAATTAAAACCTATCTAAAATAAAAATATGCAAGAATTCAACATAAAAATGGACCAAAACGGTACCAAAAATTGAAAAGAATTATCTGTTTTCTAAAACTTGATTTGCAAAACAAAATGGAAAATTGAATCAAAATTTGCACAAAAAATTTCTTAGCATTTCCCTTGGATTACACAAAAATTTTGCATACAATAATTCAATTGAGCTGGATTGATTTTATGGTTCAAAACTGAGAAAAACAGTCAAAATTCAACAATTAAATTTGGTGAATTTTACCTATTTTCTGAGCTACAAACCCAGCCTATGGTTATGCATTTTGCGTAATCAAACAAGCGTTTCCTAAGGTTATGTTAGCGGTCAATTCAAATTTCCAATCAGATTATAATAATAACAGACACAACAAGAGCAAAAAATTGAACAAAATAGGCTCAAAAAAGTGCGCATAAATGAGCAATAATAGGAGATAAAATTGGGCAAAATTAAAGAGTAAGAATTAAAGGGGGAGAACTGAAATTAAAAGGATGGGGAAGACTGAAAGTAAATGGCAGAAAGTAGATGGGATGACAGAAATTAAAAGGATGGGGAGAAGCGGAATTTAAATGACTGAAAATTAAAAGCGGAATTGTAAAGAGATAAATATGGATGAACAATTATATGGGGGAGATGAACAAGAATGTAAAAGGATTGGAGAAAATGTTGGTGAACGATCTTTGGAAAATGGAAGCAACAATGCTCCCACTTACGACAATCCACCACAAACAAGCAGTTAAAATTCAATTTCACTCAAGAACAATTGTGAGCAGTTGGAATAGGCATTTCATCAAACACCTAATGGATGGGATTAACGGTCCAAAAACAGCTCCATCTAGCCAGAAATTCATGCAAACAATCAAGACAAACAAGTGTTGTGAGCAGCAAAACGACACCTTAGGCCTGGGAACAATCCAAAGTCCGAATTACGAATGAAATAGATGAACAATTGTACAAGATTTTGAGCAAAAATTCTGCACCAAACAACAAGGTTTCATCACTTTTATGCAGCCAAAACAGCCCCCAAATTGCCTAATTCAATAAAGCTCTAATGACCAATTGATAGCAGGAAGGTTGTGGATCTAGAATCGAGCAAAAACAACTGGTTAGAATTGAAAACAAGGGAATTAAAGTGGTTGGGCAACAAGCATATTTACGCGGAAAATGTAAAGAAAATGGGAGAAAATGAAAGAAAAGCGGAAGAGAAAAGAGATGGTGTAGGTGCCACTGAAGAAGGCAAGTCCTTCAACATATAAGCCAGAGTGTAGATTCGCCACCGGCTTGTGGAACCGGATAAGAATCACAATGGTTTAAGTAATAACCATCAAGCCTCTCAACCTCACAAGGGAGAATACAAGTATAAGCTCTCTATTAGAATGAAGATTAAAAAAATGTTTACATGGGACCCCTCCTATTTATAGCCTAAAGAGGTGGTCATGAGTGGAAAAGGGCAAGGAAAATTAATTCTATCATAAGTGGGTGTTGAACCCTCAACCCCAAGCTATCCCAAACCTTAAACTAGGTGCCTCATTAAAGGAAAATTAAGAAGGAAAATATAACTCAAATAAAATATAAACTATCAAACAATAGACTTGAGGCCATGAACATGTGGCCTATTTAGGAAAATTAAAAATAACCCAAGTAAGGATATTACCAAATAATTGTTTGGAGTGCCCCTACCTTGGACTTGGGTGTCATCTCCTCACCCTAAATTTTAAATGTAACAAAATAAAATTAATGTTTAAAGTATAATAGTAATAATAAATTGTAAAATTATAAAAAAAAAATTACATACAGGTTTCTAACTCTCCACCGTTGAAACTCTGTCTATAATTTTCTAAATTGATAATAGTTCTAACCAATCTAATCGCAAAATTCAGGAGAATTTTCTAGGTTTTGTAGATTTTTCCATAAGTAGCTTTTGAGTAAGCAATTTTTTTAAAGAAAAAAATATTTATAAAAAATAAAACTACTTTTTTAAGAGTTCCTTTTTCATAGTATATGGCCCAAATTTTCCCTTATAAGAAAAATAGGAATTAAAAAAAAGGTTGAATAAAATACTATCGAAACATTTTCTAAACATTTTTTGTTTTCATTTTGAAACCATTACTTTGGCAATTTAAATTGGAAAGAATAAACCTCTTATGGCAACAAATTATTTTTGGAAGCTGAATACTTAAAGAAGAAGAGAGCACATAACCTTATATGATAAACTAAGAAAGGAAAAAAATCCTCCAGTCCAGATACAATCCAAAGCAAATCAGGACTGGACTTGTACTTAAAAAACAGATTCAGCAAAAATTATCAGAGGTAGAGAATAGAGAAAGAGTCAGATTGTTTGTGATTGTTGAAATCCCTTTTCAAAGCCAAAGATGCCTCGTGGGACGCTTGAGGTTATTTTGATCAGTGCCAAAGGCCTTGACAACACTGATTTTCTCAGTAAGTAATATATTATACATACATAAATACATTTTTTGGAGTGAAAATTTTAATTTCATATTTCTGAATTTTTTATTAGACAATTTTTCTCATGAAGAGAGACGTTTATGGTTGAATTTCTAACATATGTCTGAAATGCAAATTGACACATAAGGGCCGGTTTGGTTTACATTTCCATTTCCCGTTTTCATTGTGTTTTGTTTTCTGAAATTTTACAAAGGTAAAACTGAAAATGTTGGAAACAACAAATATTTGTTTCCAGCATTTCCAGTTTTTTTTTTGTAAAATTTCAAAAAACAGAAAACAAGAAATGGAAACAGGAAATGAAAATGCAAACCAAGCATGCCCTTAACATGTCAAAATTATTCTCTAATGGGTTAATTCATATTTTTTAATGTGCAGCCAAAATAGATCCTTATGTCATTCTCACATATAGGTCACAAGAGCATAGAAGCTCTGTGCTGAAAGGTAGGTGTGTGTGTTTGTGGCATTTTAGCCAATTAACTTCACCTTTTAATTATTTGCTTCTTTAGCAATTTCTCTTTTGGTGCCTTAATGAGTAATATTGTCAATAGCAGGTGCGGGACCAAACCCACAATGGAATGAGACCTTTCTCTTCACAATTTCTGATGAAGTTTCCGAACTTCATTTCAAAATAATGGATAAAGATACTTTTACTCAGGATGATTTTCTTGGTGAGGCGAAGTGAGTTTAATTCTACTCTAATTTTGTACACTTTTTTTTTCTCTAGTCAAATAAATTGTAATGTGCAAATTCCTACCAAATCCATATATATTGGTAGGCAACATTGAGCAACTAATCAAGATGCTAATATGCATTTCCCATATGCAGAATTCCTTTAGCTCCAGTGTTTTCTCAGGGTAGTCTTCCAGTAACAGTTTACAATGTGGTGAAGGATCAAGAATATTGTGGGGAGATTAAGGTGGCTCTCACTTTTAATCCTGAGGTAAATTCATATAATTAAGTGTATGTTTTTTTTCCTAATTGGTAAAAGTCAAAATCAATTTTGAGAAATCGATTTTAAATCACATTCATCTAACATACTTTATAATGCTTTATAAATTGTGCGTTATTTATTTCCTGTCATTATAAATCTATCAAAATCAATTTTAACCATGTTACATACTATTCATTTAGTATATATTGGGAATTAGAGGTTGCTCTTAATTAAATCACCTTTTAAAAAATAATATGAACTTTTTAAAATGAATAGATTTATCATGTACTGTAAAATTTTCTCTTCAATTAAGTAGTTAAGAATTTGATCACATGTTCCATTCATATAACTAAAAGATGATAAAAGGGAAAAATAAGTTTTCCGTCCCTATAGTTTCGGTCAACTTTAGTCTTCGTTCCTGTAATTTAAATCCTTTGTTTTTTGTCCCTGAACTTTCTAAACCCCCAAACCATGGTCTCTAGTCGTCAATGAGATCTGTTAACCTAATGAGTCGGGTAACAAAAGTTACATGTTAACCTCAATAATGGCTCTCAAATAGCTGAATCATATAATAAATCTTTTTTAATTATTAAAATAACCATGATTATGAAATTATGGTTTTTTAGCGGGTAAAATTGCTCAGGTGAAAACCCTAATTTAATAATTAGGATTATTTTAATAATAAAAAATTAATAAAAAAATTAATTAGATGATCATTCGGTTATTTGGGGCCCATTATTGAGGTTAACATGTAACTTTTGTTACCCGGCTCATTAGGTTAACATATCTTACTAGGGACCATGGTTTGGGGGGTTAGAAAGTTCAGGGACAAAAAACAAAGGATTTAAAGTACAAAGACATATACTAAAGTTGACCGAAACTATAGGGACGAAAAACATATTTTTCCCATGATAAAATTATTGAACACTACTTGGCACCAGCAATCTTTAAGATGAATGCTATAGTTAAACCATATTTTCTTCATTTTTGGTGTTGTAACATTTTCATGCCCACACTTGGGGATTTTGGTGTTTTTTACTGTTGGTTCTCTTACCCAATTTTGCGATTAACATCTTGCAGAGAGGAAGTATATATGGTTAAGAAAAGAGCTATGGTGGATGGAATTAATCAATGAGAGATTGCTATGGGATGATCGAGTGGGTAGAAAGATGCCATCTTTCTTGAACTTCATGAGTCTGAGTTGTCCTTTTCAAAGAATAATGTATGTTTTTGGGTGATTAAAAACCTGTTTCAAATAATGTATGTTTGTTACAAGTTTGATTCTTGCAAAATGATTTTAGTTAAAGTGGGTTTGATACAAAGTAATTTAGAAGGTGTTATTTTAAAAGTAGATTTATAATGAAAATTAATATAAAATTATTAACTTAATGTAAAAGTTAATTATAATCTGCATTTTCAATCTAATATGTTCCCTCTGTTTCAAACACTTCCATTCCATATTCCATCAATATTATAATCAAATTGTTTACTCATATGCGATGTTAAGCATGCCCGCAGACGGTCTATTTCTTTCAGATTTCAGATACTGTTTTCTTCATTCCAAATGCTATTTTTGGTCCTTTTCGCCAAAGGTAAAAACATGTTTTTTATTAACTTTTTTTTTTACGACAAACTCCAAAATAAAACATATTAAAATGTTCGAAAGACTGTATCATGTCCAAATACATGATCAAAAATACTTTTTCCTTTAAAAACAAAAAAAAAACTTTCTCCTTGTCTTCTTTTTTATGTTTTGCCAAATGCACTCGTTATATATCTTGTAATGAAAAGTTTAGGGTGTAATCAACGGTTCAATTGATAGATATGTAAAGTGTGTTTGATAAGTCATTTCAGCTAGCTGAAATTAGTAGATAAAACTATTTTAGCTATGTTTGGTAATGTAGTTTTTTTTTAACTACTAGCTTTTCTTGAAAAGATAATTGAGGTAGCTTTTTTAAGAAGCTCCAATTAATTTTCAGCTATTAGGTGAAAATTAATTACAAGTTTAACCCCCAACCACCCTTATTTATCATTATTTAATAATTAATGATGTTCTTATATGTCATTTTACCATTTTCAGCTAGTTTTACCAAACACATTCAATCAAATCAATTAGCTTTTCAGCTTTTAGCTAGTTTTACCAAACACATTCTATATATTGGTTTGAATTATATTTAGTTTTTTTAATTTTACTGAAGATTGTTAATATACAAATTCATTAAGGCAACAAGTGCTTTAAAACTCTTACCATGATAGACTTTAGAGATTATTATAAATTTATCTTGCTATCTATATTTATCTATCTATATTTAAGTAAAATTCACTTGATGAGAACTATTAATTAATTATAATGTTATGAATTAATTATTATAATTATAAAAAAACTTTAAAAAGATTTATGAAATTATGTATTATTAAATACTAACAACTAAAAATAAATCAATTTCTTATTTATAATTTATAACTAGTTTCAAAGCATTTCCTTAGTCTCGGTGATTTAGTCATATGTTTCTTATAAATAAAACCAGAAGAAATATTGATTTTGGGAATTTAGAAGAAGAAAAGAAATTTTTAATTCCAATTTTGTCAACTTTGAAATTTTGTAAAAAAACCTTATTTAACTTTTAAATGTCTTATAGTTGATAGTAGAGGTTCAAAATAACACACTAATGTTGAAAATCACAAATCAAGAAAAAAATGTCCATAAAGAGTTTATTTATATTAAAACAGACTAAATACATATTCGTCTTTTAGAAAAGGGGATGATAGGTTTTAAAATAAAAGTACAAGACAATATAATTTAAACTTCTCTCAAGAAAGGGATGTGTAATTTACCCTAAAATCTATGTTGCAATTTAATCACTATATATAATTAATTACTAATATTAAATATTTTATTTATTGAATATGATATATTAAATGTTATAATAAGTAATTAATTAATATATTAAGGCCCTGTTTGGAAATATAACTTATTTAAGTGCTTATAACATAAGCTCTTATTCAATAAGCACTTAATGAATAAGCTCTTGAAAAAATTGATGAAAATTAAAGAGGGTGCAGTGTACTTAAATTCTCCATAAGCTCTTCTATAAGCTATTCCCAGGAGCTTATCGAAATAAGCTGAAAACAACTTATGAGCATGTCATAAGCTCTTTTCAGAAGTTTACCCAAACAGTTACATAAGTGCTTATATCATAAGATAAGCTCAAATAAGCTCTTCCAAACAGCACCTAAATGATACATTAAATGTACTCCCTCCATTTCATATTGATTGTCATCTTACAATCCTCTCTCCCTTCCTTTTTATCTATCATGATTTTAAATTTTTTGTATTCCATGTGGTCTTATTTATAAAATAACATGTAATGATGTTATTTATAAGACAAAGTACACAAGTTTAGAAGTATTTATTGTTTTTTTTCATGTTTACCCTTGTTGACCATTAAAGATTTTAAGGTGACACAATTACCATGGTAGTGGAGTTTAATTTTAAATAAGGGTAAACTTGTAATATTGTAGAATAATTTCTTGAAAATCAATGCATTAATTACTTTTCTTAATAGGTGTGTTTTTATCTGAATTCTCTTATAAATAGGACCAGATGGGATATATATCAATCTAAAAATTCAAGATGACATTAATTAGTTTTTTTTTAAAATTATACCCTTACATTTACTTCAAAAAAATGAAAAAAAATAATGAAAAAAAATTAATTAATAAGAGAGATAAGAGGTATAATAAGCAACCATTTTTTAAAAAATAAAATACTAATTATATTCCTTTTTTAGGGAGTACTACCTTCCGTCCTATTTATAAGAGACAAAAGATATTTTTGTTTGATCCTAAATATAAAAAATAGAGAACTATTTTGAATTGTATTAATTATGAAGTTTCTTTTATACCCTTGATTTATTTTTCACTACTCACTTATTTTCCATGATAGTGAACATACTATGCTATTTTCAATGACCAACAATTGGAGCATGATCAATTGTTACCATGATGACTTTAATTGGGAGTAATTTTATCTCTATTTTAATTATTTAATATTAATGATATTTCTAGAATAAAATATAAAACTATAGCATTATTAATTACAATTAATGGATTTTAAGGTATTTCCTTGATCTTGATGATTTATTACTTGGAGGTAGTATTAATTATATTTATTGGTTAAAATACCTAATCTTGAAAGACAATCAAATCAAATTGAAAGTGGTAATAAATAAAAAGGTTAAATATGTTTTTGTTATCCGAAAATATAGCAATTTTTGGTTTTTATTGCTCATTTATTTTTTTATTGGTTTTAATCATTTTTTTTAAAAAAAATCATATGATTTCAATTCTCGTCGCTAGTTATGTTCTATTAAATGATGATGTGATAATATTTCCTGTAAATTTTTCTATGGTTTTTCCTTCAAATTTTCCTACATATTTCAAATTTCATATAAACTATTATTCAAATTCTAAAATTTATGATTAATTTTTCTACAACAAATTAGACAATTTTTATAACATTTTTATGTAAAAAAGTAGTGGTTTTATTAATTTACTACGAAAGATTTTTCTCGAGAAAAAATCACAAGAAATTTCTTGTGAATTTTTATCTAAAAAAGTCATAGTGGAGCTACGAATGTGACTTAATGGAGTATGGTTACCAATGATGACTAAAAGTATATGGTTTTAAAAATTAGAGGATCAAAATCAAAGAAAAAATAAATGAGTGATCAAAATCAAATTTCACTGTAATTTCAGGGATTAAAAATATATTTAACCCTAAATAGTATATTAATGTATATCTTACAATTCAACCATTATACATTATTGATATTATAATGTATATAATGTATACTTTTTTATTTTTTAACAAATAAAATTACATATTATTGATATTAAATGTTTCATTTATTGAGTATAATAGATTAAATGTTATAATAAATGATTAATTAATACACATCATATTATATTATATATATATATATATATATATATATATATGAGTAATGTTGACTTGAATGGTAATATTAAATGTTTCATTTATAAAATGTAATCTAGTAAATGTTATAATAAATAGTTTTTTTTCACTATAGGTATCCTTTATTATCAGGGGCAATCTTATTCGGGGCTTATTCACAGTTAATGGTCTTCACCCCTCCCTAAGATTGTGTTTAATGAGGATCGAACTCGGGAGATCTTCCCACAATCTTGTCAACAGAATCACAACTCTTTGGTATAATAAATAGTTAATTGATACACTTCGAAAAATATAATATATAATAAAGAGTTTAATATATATATATTTTGTCAGTGTAAAGAAAATTTACATAGACATTCAATGATGTGCTGTGACATTATTTATTGAATTTAATAACTCATGAGATGTCACACTCATTAAATAATGTGGCGGCACGATATTAGATGTATATATAATATATTAGATGTATATATAAAATTTATTTATACTGAGAGTGTATATCAATTAAATCCTATAATAAATGAGTAAAGTTGACTTGAAAGGTAATATTAAATCTTTCATTTATAAAATATAATATATTAAATGTTATAATAAATAGTTAGTTAATACGCTACAAAATAATAAATTACTACAGTTGACTTGAAGGATAATATTGATTATAATATAAATGACAATGATGGCATTATTTTTACGACTTTAATAATGACATTTTCCTTAAAAGTCACACATTGAATATTAAATATTAATTGTTTCATTTATTAATTTTTTTATGACATAAAATTAATGTTTCATTTATTGTTTATAATAGATTAAATGTTATAATAAATAAGTAATTAATACACATCATAATATATATATGAAACAAATAAATAGTTGACTTGAATGGTAATATTAAATGTTCATTTATAAAATGTAATTTAGTAAATGTTATAATAAATAGTTTTTTTTGTTTTCACTGCAGTTATCCCTTATTATCAGGGTAATCTTATTCGGGGCTTGGTCACAGTTAATTGTATTCACCCCTCCCTAAGATTGTGTTTAATGGGGATCGAACTCGGGAGATCTTCCCACAATCTCAGTATGTGTTGCCAATTGAATCACAACTCTTTGGTATAATAAATAGTTAATTGATACACTTCAAAAAAATATAACATATAATAAAGAGTTTTATATATATACACTGTCAGTGTAAAGAAAATTTACATAGACATTCAATGGTGTGTTGTCACATTATTTATTGAATTTAATAACTCATGAGGTGTCACATAGTAGCGGAGCTTGACTAAATTTTGGGGGGGGGGGGCAAAATATTAATGTGATGCACTCAAAATTTAAAGTCAAATAATCATAACCATTTACATAATTTTCTTAAATAAGGTAAGTGATCCACTATTCTAAGAGAAATTAAAATTTTATGTTTGTAGGAAAAAAACACTATTATGAATTTATCTCTATTAATTATTTGTATTAGAATAAAACTTATTCCCTTACCATAAAAGATAAAATTTTTATGAATCTTTTATATAAATTATATCTTCCAATAATCCAAATATTTATTTTAAAATAAAATTAATCACAGTTTTTAATAATAAAAAAATATGACTAAAAAAAGTATTTGATAAATAAGAAACTGCAATCTTCTACTAAAAATTTTAAAAAGTATTTGATCGAACGAAAGAATTTTAATATTAACAATTTCATTTTTAATGAGATTAATTTTAATAAATAAGAAACTACAATCTTCTCCTAGAAAGTAAAAAGATTTACTACATACTAATTATTAAAATTTTAGGAATTAAAGATTTATTATTTACTACTTAATAAAATAATCTAAATATTTATTTTAAAATAAATTTAACCACACCTTTTCAATAATATTAACCAGAATCTCCAAAAAAACATGACTAAAAAAAGTATTTGATAAATAAGAAACTACAATCTTCTCCTAAAATTTTTTAAAAGTATTTGATCTAAAAAAATAATTTTAATATTAACAATTTCAAGTTTTAATGAGATTAAATTTAATAAATAAGAAACTACAATTTTCTCCTAAAAACTAAAAAGATTTACTACTTACTAATTATTAAAATTTTAGGAATTAAAGATTTACTATTTACTACTTACAACAATCTTCTCCTATAACTACAACTCTACCTACGGTTGGTTTTACAATCGATTTACTTGATTCACATAAAACAAAAACTAATATCCTTGTCTAGTATATACACTACTGTTGCTTTTTGGAAACAATTTGACTATTAAACAAAACAGTCGATAAACAAATATCTCTACCTCACCTACTATTGCTTTTGACAAACAATTTGAGTATTAAATCGATAATATATTATATATACAATCTCGCAAATGTCGCAACCTCCAATCAAACATACAAATGAGCACACAATTACTAGATCAAAATAAAAATGTGAGAACAATACTAGTATCAAGGATTCAAGAGCAAGATAAGAAGTGGGGAAAAAAGAGAAAATTCTGAAAATACATACCGGAATAATCTTGTAAATGATGAAAATAAAAGCAAAATTCACGTCTTTAAATGAATAGCTTTCTTTCTCACTACGAAAGAGCAAAAGTGAAGAGACTGCTATTCAAATTTCAATTTTACAGCAGGTAATTTAATTTTTAATTGATAATCGAACATCCTTTTTAGATTTTAAGGCCAATAATTTACTTTTTAATTGATAATTGGGCTTGGGTTTAGAATTATAGATAATAAAAGATACAATATATAATAAGTTTAATTTTTAAAATTAGCTTTATTATTATTATACACAATATTTTGTGATATAATATTTTTTGGGGGGCCAAAAATAAATTTTATATATATAGTAATTAAAATTTATTTTTTTCTTGGGGGCCATGGCTCCCCCGGCTCCTTATATGCTCCGTCACTTAATGATGTGGCAGCACAATATTAGATGTCTGTATAAAATTTATTTATACTGACAGTATATATCAATCAAATCCTATAATAGAGGAGTAAAGTTGACTTGAAAGGTAATATTAAATCTTACATTTATAAAATATAATATATTAAATGTTATAATAAATAGTTAATTAATACGCTACAAAATAATAAATTAGTACAGTTGACTTGAAGGATAATATTGATTGTAATATAAATGACATTAATGATGACATTATTTTTACTACTTTAATAATGACATTTTTCTTAAAAGTCACGCATTGAATATTAAATATTAATTATTTCATTTATTAATTTTTTTATGACATGAAAATGGAAAATGTTAATGAGTATTATTTAAATATTGATTAAGAAACTAAAAATGAAGTATTTTTATTGAAATATCAATGACTGTTTTGATTTTCAATAAGAATATTTTGTTTAGGATTTAGCTTCTATTATATGTTCTTTATCTTTAACCACCGTCCGTCCTTGGAGCATTAGTTATATGAAAATGTCTTTTTTCTACCTCATAAATGATATTCTGAGTATTTAAGAAATAATCTGAAAAGAGTTTGACAAAAATGGTGTTCACCTTGAAGTTAATTGTCTCTGAAAGGTTTGTGAATATAAAATTTAGGCAAATAACAATTTTTGCAATTCTCTACATAATTACGTAATTGTATAAATTGTTTTTATAATCTCAACTTTTTTGTATAAAAAGAAAGAGTTGTATTGTAAAAGGACTCCAACATTTAAAAGGAAAAAAAGTTGGATCCAGCCAAAATCCAACTCTATTTATTTAATGCAATACTGTTTCAGGCAATTATGGCACAGTGAATTCCACCTTTACTTCAACTATAAGAAGCATCCAGAATCAGATGTTGAATTTGTGAAGTGTGATTTCAATCTCCAATCCCAAAAGCAAAGATGCCTCGTGGGACTCTTGAAGTTATTTTGGTCAGCGCCAAAGGCCTTGAAGACAATGATTTTCTCTGTAAGTACTGTGCTTTGGCTAGTACCAGATGGGAAAATCAGATATTGCATGTCAATGATTTCCTCTTTTCTTAGAAATTCATGCATGAAAATGTAGATCCAAAAGTTTCATTTTCAATTTTCAGATACATCAAAGTTCCCTCACTCTAAGATGGTTTGATCTACATATTGGTTAATTAATTCATGTTAAGCATGTCTGATCTACATTTTTCTTGTTCTGTTCATAAAGCTCTGTTAATTGAGTTCATTTTTTCCAATTCAGTTGACCTTTATCTTTAATCTGATTAATGGTTGTTGTCTTAAAGTCATTGCAATTAACTGATTATAATCATAAACTGTTGATTCACCAAATTTAACTATTCAAATTGGTTAAGATTAACAACATCTAAAGACCTGATTTTCTTCTGAATAAGCAGCCAGCATAGATCCTTATGTAATTCTCTCTTACCGAGCACAGGAGCACAAGAGCACTGTGCAAGAAGGTGCATTTCTGTCTAACTTTTAGTAACTGTGTATTTGCTTATTTACCATTTTCCCTCTCACTCTCTGGTGGTTTGATTACTGTGTATTATGAACATCAGGTGCTGGATCCAACCCTCAATGGAATGAGAGCTTCCTTTTCACTGTTTCTGACAGTGCTTCTGAACTTAATCTAAGGATCATGGAAAAGGACAACTTCAGTAATGATGATTTTCTCGGTGAGGCAATGTAAGTTAATTAACTTCTTCTTTAACTTGGACAGATGTTTGCCTTTTTATTCAAATTTCATTGGAGATGATATGATGGAGTTAAAAAAAGGAGAGTAATAGTCTAAATTTTGAAATTAAATAAGTTGCAATTTTCTTCCCAAATAGTTGCAGTAACAGGTCTTGCATGAAGTTTTTTTTTTTTTTTTTCAATTGGATTTTTCATTTTTGCTTTTTCATATGCTTGAGTAATTGTTGCTGATACAAAAAGGTAGTTAGAAATGGGGATTTGTACTTTTGACATACTAATAACATGTTTGATTTAGTGTTAAAATGGTTTATACTCACGTTTTAAACACCATAAACAATTGTATTGGAAAATCTAAACTTAAGTTTAGTTAATTTTAACGTGAAATCAATCACACACACTAAATATGTATGCATTCAATTCTATCTGCAGAATTCCTTTGGATGCAGTGTTTGAAGAGGGTAGCCTTCCAGAGGCTGCTTACAATCTTGTGAAGGACCAAGAATATTGTGGGGAGATCAAGGTGGCTCTCACTTTTACTCCTGAGGTAATGCTACAATCTGTTTTTCTATTATTTTTCTTAATGCTTTGGTGCCTAGATTATTTCTTATTCAATTATTTTACCATTAACTTCTGGCTGCAGAGAAATGGTGGTGACCAGGGCTACATTGCAGAGGAGACCTTTGGAGGTTGGAAAGAATCAAATAGGGAATTTTAAAGTAGAGGAAGAGGAAGGATTTACATAATTCCCTGTCCCAGAATTAGTTTTAGAACAAAAAATAAGAAGTTTTGGGTAAATTGGGAATTTCAATTACTGTGTTTTATGGTGTGATTACCTGATGGTGTTGTGTTGTTAGGTGGCTTTCCTCCCATTTGATGTATACAACATTATGCTTAACATAATATGTTTTTGACTTTTTGCGCACTTAAATTTTGTTTAAGAGCTGTGTTATTTTGTTTTACTGCAAGTTTATTATTAATTTGTGAGAGATGTTGGAAAATGTGGTTGTACTGTGACTTCTGTGAGTCAAGTTATCTAGTTAGAATGACATTTTTCTCCTATTCTTAATAAAAATTTCATAAATATATAATGACAAAATAAATAATTTTTTTAAGTATTTAACATTGACATCCAATCTTATTTTATCATCTTCCCAATACTACTTTTTTTGTCGAACCAATACTACTTCTTAAAACCATATTATAATATGGTAATATGGTAAAATATGATTGGACATGTATATATTACAAACAGTCGCATTTAGCACTTTGCAAATATAGCTCTGATTAGAAACACCTACATATAGGTTGTTATGGCTGAAAAATTAAGTAATAAGAATGTTGTTGGAACTTGGAATTCTCTTAAATGTGGAAAATGTGATTGTAATATGAATCAATTTATTTAGTCGGAAAGAATTTTTCCTCTTATTTTTAATACTTCCTCCGTTTTTTTTATTATTTATAAGGCAGATATGACCAAATTATACATATTAGTAAAAGTGGTTAAAATTAATTAATTTTATTGGAGTTTTAAAATATAGTTTAACTTTATAGTTTTACCTTTATTTAATATCATTAACTAATTTCACTATTATTTTATTTGAAAACTGGATCGGCCGGTTCCACCGGTATGATCGGGAACCGGTCTAATAATCGGTCCATAATTTATAATTTTGGGTTATTCAATCCTTTATACTCTTAAATTTTTTTCTCTTAATTTTTTTTTAAATTTAAAAAATACGGTATGATGCATGGGATAACTAGTTTTTTTGGGGTCGAAATCATGGGATAACTAGTTATCAAGAAAATAATGCAATTCCTAGTCCAAAAAGCATCTGCAATGGTTACTCACTTTTTTATTAAGCAATCATACCCTATAAGAAAGCACGGGTGGAGAGAGCTTATTAAATGTGCCCCTTTTTTTGGACAACAATGTGCCCTATTCTTTATACAGACAAGGATTACTTAGGGGTTACTTTTAGCATCCTTTCTTGCTATTCACACCCCATACCCTACTTAAACTAGGTTTTGTCCGGAACCACCAATGTTTAATATATAACTTTTTAATTTTTACTGTTGGTCTATTTAGAAATAGACTTGTTGGTCCATTTAAAGGCATAATAGTCTGCTTGGTTTGGCGTACAAATATACAAAACCATGGTTTTACGGAATTGATTCTAAATCACTTCCATTTAACATGCTTCGTAAAATGTGCATCACTCATCTCAACCATTGATTTCCAAAATTAATTCTATTTGACTGTAAATCAAACAGACACTAAGTCATTGATATATTTACATTATTAAAAGTAAGCATATTAGTCCGTAAACATAGCCTATTTAGAGATAGACCTACTAGCCTATTTAAAGATCATAATATAAAATAAACTTTTAAACGGGCTAATAGGCCAAATCAGATTTTTAAACAGGTTTCTGAAAAACCAACCAGTCTTGGGCCACGAAAATATAATATAAGCTAGGATTGGACCTTGCAAAGCCTAACTTGACTCCGTCTACTTCCACTCATTACAAGAACTGAAAATCTCCCCCAATTACATTTCCTCAACCAAAGTCAAAGTTACAAAAGAATGTTTATAGTTAGATTTAACATATAACTTGATTCCTAAAGGTGACAATTTATATTATTTTGAAATCTGAAAATGTTAGCATACTCAAATTAATCCCTAAATATATTAACTTTTTATAAATTCATTTTTAATTTGTTATAACAAATCCCTTTTTCCATCTACTATTGGTAACATGTAATAGAATAACAAACTGCGACACGTTAACATATGTAATGTTAAATCACAATTAAGTTTCCTAAATGAATGTTATATAAGTATCACGTTCACATATTGCCTACTTGATAAAGGATGAATTTATAAGACAAAAAGCTAAATTTGTGGAGACATTGATACATTCAAAGTCTAATTTATACACATGAACACTTAAGTTCAAGGAACCAAAGCAACACAAATTGGTACTTTCGGAACTAAATTATATATTGACTCTTGCTAAACTTTGCAAGGTGAAAAAGTTTAGGTTAAGACTTCAAGCCAAGGTGATAATCGTCCAGTTGGACTTACGAGAGGGAAGGGGAGGTGAGCCTGAGTAGAAATATAGCCAAAGAAGGGCGAAAACTCTTAGGCCAATTTCCATTCAAGAAAGTAACAGAAAGTCACATGTCAATAACAAACACGCATGACATGTTGCATAAATCAGCATTTAGCACTGTTAAGTACCAACAAGATGATTCTGAATATTACAGATCACCCCTGTTGAGGCCCTTTTTTTTTATTTGAAAAAACAGAAACAAAGGGAAAGTATATGAAAGAAAGCCTCCGGTGCAACAAGATGGTTTTATCATGAGTAAATAGATATAACAAGGAGCACTTAACGGCCGGCATTGTTATCAGCTACCAGGTCATTCATTTCTTCCTTCATCTGATTCAATTCCTTCTCAGTATTGGCATCTGACTCAGCTGTGACAACAGCATCTGCCTCTGGCACATAATCTTCATCCTTCCCCTTGTCAGTGCTTTCACTTGAAGCTCCTGATTTAGAATCATTCTCTGAAAGAAACATATATTGAATCATTAAGCACAAAATAATAGAAGCATGCCCCTATGCAGTTTAAATGTTCCTCCTTTTTAAAGTCACTTCTAATTGATCAAACCATGTAGAGTTCCTTCTGATTTACAAAATTTGACATAGATAATCATGGTGATGAATAAACATAATTCAACGGTTTTGTTCAGAAATTTACTCTTGTCAACAGTTAATGAATTTGAGTTTGATGGAGGTTTCCCCGGAACTGACAAGACAGGTGATGTCTTCCTGGTCTCAGCGGCATTGCTATCATCCTCGTTCTTTTTCCTTTTAAGTGGTTTACCACTCTGCAAATAGAAAGAAACATAAGATGGATGTGTGAGGTTTGTGCTCGATTGCTTAGCTCAAAACCAAATATAAATAGTAGAAATTTTTCTCTGAGAATAGGGAGCCAACATGTAGAGAGGAACAAATCTTCACAAAGGGAAGTTAGAAATCTATATGGCAATCAACCACACAAGTTCAAAAACAAAAAAATTAGTATCTAATGTAAAGAAAGGTAATTGCATGTCTAGAATTCAAATAGAAGTTGAAAAGGGGTTCCAAATCATCCCTGTCTAGAATTCAGAGAAACATAGTGAAGCTGTTCTCTATGAAAGCAATTGAAAAGATCCACTCATTTATATAAACGACAATGGCATCACCAAAGAATATATTTTTTAAGTTAATGATACCTATGTCTTGGCCATCACATAATCATACAAGGTAACAAATAACAGCTATGCCACCCTCATGGGGTCATGAAACACGTGATGCAGATATCTAGCCCAAGTTAAGCCAGGGATATGCACTGGAGCAAAAGATCCATAATGTTGGGAAGACGCGATATTGTATGTTAATAGGCTACCCAAAAACTACTTTCACTTCACACTTCAGAGTATTTATGTGTCAAATTAATTATACTGGAAAAAAGTAGGAAAAACAAAATCTTCCCATCTGAATCATGTCATATTAGCACGATCTTTTAATGAACACAGACCTTTTCAGCCGACAAAAATTATATTTACATTTTACACGTAGGCAATGCCATTCATATCTAAAGGAAACCAGTGGTGCAAAATGGGTGAAAACAGAAGGAAACTTTCTAACACAACAAAATCAAGGACTCAGAATAAATAAAGCTGTCTATATAAATTACTTCTTATGGGGAATGATAAGTAGAACTTCTTATGGTCATCAAATTATTTGAAGACTTGAGATTAGTTTCAGAAGATTTGTTAATAGGAACTCTTCTTCCGATATAACTTTTTTAGACAATTCATTTAAGGATAGACATAAAAAATTACTTCCTGTACTAACTCCTTGACTTGTTAATCAGAAATTCAAGAGAGTGAAACATGCCATATATTTGCCCAGAAAATAATTATGAAGCAATTGAGCTAAGGCAAGTCATCCCTGTGGATAGCCCATAATGTATTTTATGATATCCAAACATGAATTAGGCTTCATTGTGTTGCAGTAACTGCATCAATACAGCAGGAGAGACATGCAAAATAAATGAATGATTAACATAATTAAAATAAGTAGGACACACTTTGGTTTCTTTCTTTCACTGTGGAACTTATGCAGTGACAGCAGGAGATCTAAATGCCTAAGAATTAACACTCCCTGGCTCAACCAGTACAGTCAGCACATTGAAATTTCATAATATTCAACAAAATCATTTGACATTTCCATGGAGCATGATAAACCACCATTTTGTCAATCTATCTATGAGTAGGTTAGATGAATTTTAATATGTTTTTCTTGAGTTTAGCAGTGATTTTCACCCAATTTCCCGTTTTATTGTAGAATTGATAATCTGGCCTTTGGATGCACTTTTATTCAAAGAGGACTGACTTTGAAGGTTTTTAGAGCAAAACAACTCAAATTAAGATGTCATCCTTGTGGGAATGACACTGGGGTCTTAAACACTCCCACTTTATTACTTGTTTACAGGGTGCACTCGCCCCTAAGCCATGCTCCTATTTTGCTTTCCGACTCATGGTATTTCTCTACTGTGTTGAGTTGAGTGCATAACAGAGCACCCTTAAAAGATTACATGTCCACATTGCAAGAAACATACACAAAATTAGATGGTTAACTTAATTCCAGGCATGATAAGGGCAATATATTCAGTTGAAGAATGAAATTTACAAATTTAATAATATCACATATTTTATATGTAGTATCCACATTCAATTTGTGATGTATGACCATATATGTTATTAATTAAGACTTTTTTCAATACAAAGACCAAACTCACCAGTGCATAGATGCCAAGCCCTTTTTTCTGAGCATACTTCACATAGCGCATGAGATTAGAGTAGGTATAGAAGTGCTGCCTAGTCTCTGGACAATAATACAACTAGAACAAAAAAATTCAACACACTGTCAGTCACTGAATTTAGACAATCATAAAAAAAATGTTGAGATTATTAAAAAAATCACTTCCTTTCTTTCTACCTGTTAGAGTATGCGTGCGCTTATCAATTGTTAATTTGTTATCAGATGTAAATTGTATTTTGACATGTGCTAAATGTGCTAGTTAGTTTTCTGTTCAAGCAAACAGAATTAGGCAGTTAGAAGTTAGTTCTCCAGCTGTCAAGTGTAACAGCTATAACTGACTTGAGTCAGTTACATGTAAGATTGTTCAGCTTCTCTTAGAAGCTTTACCAAAAAAAAAAGCTTCGTAAAGGCATAATAGTTTGTTTGGTTTGGACAATATTTCTCTTGTTGGGAAAAGTCATCATTTGACAGGAGCCTGATCCTCCATGTCCAATTACAGTAGTATGTGGCCAATTTGCATCACCACAAGTTCTTATGTGTTTTGAACAGAAAGCCTAAATAAATCGATGCCGTCAAATGAATGCATCTTGCAGCAAATCCTGATCCAATTCCTCATTCATGCCAAACCATAGACAACCTTCATACTATTATTTTGAGTAAACCTCAAGTTAGTCCTTCTAAGTTACCCTTGTCACCACATTCATCCTTCAAATGTCACTACATTAGTCTTTCAAAAATTTTGCCATCAGATTAGTCCCTCAAAGATCTAAAATGTCGCCATATTCATCTTTACGAAGGATTAAAGTGGTGACAAAAAAAGGACAAATTTGGTGATGAATTAAATCCTTGCGGGACTAATTTGGTGAAAAAACAAAAAAAAAAAATTGGAAGACTAACATGGTGACAATTTAGATTTTTAGGGACTAATTTGGTGAGCAAAATTTTTAGAGATCTAATATGGTGGCATGTGTAACATTGGAGGACCAATTTAAGGGTTTACTCAATCTTTTTTTTCATCAAAGTGATGCCATTTTGTTAACATTTCTTGGTTTGTTTGGTGAGTATTATATTTGTTGTCTATCTTTTGATATTTTTCCAAAGGATTTGAAGGAGCTGTGGTTGTTGCTTTTTTTTTTCTTTGGCAGGCATGTGGTGTAGTTTTGATTTGAGCTAATTGTTAAAATTTTCAGCCAGTGGTGTTTTATCTTAAACCTTTGGGTTTTGCTTATTGTTTCTTCAGGGAGGGTTCTTTATGAAATACAAGGAATTGAAGAGCTATTTTAAGCTAATATTTATTTCTCTTTTCTTTGAGCTCCTTTGTTTGGAGGATTGCTGGTTCTATCTTGAAATTTTCTCCTCCTAGTAAATTCTCTTTTAGTAGCCAGAGAAAAAAAGGTTTACTAGTTTTAGAATCAGATAATAGATAATACAATCAATAGGAGAACACTTTGTGGTCAGCAAACCTGTAAACAAAATATTTATATTAATCATGCTCAGTACTTAAGACTAAATTTAAACTTAAGAGGGGAATTAGCATGATGTTGTCCCTGTATTGAGAATGAGTAAATCCTAAAAATATTTCCACAGTAAAACACCGCAATGGAGTCTATTATACAAATCCAGCTACTCACTGATAGAACTAACAGAAAATGAGTATTATTATAAGAGAAAATGGAAGCTGAGCGTCTTAAAATTGAAGAAATCACACTGAAAAACATAGAATGAAAAGAAAAATAAAAACCGAGACTGTCACTCAGCAAGTGCAGTTGTCTGCTGACTGCTATACCACCACCAAAACTTTTCATATCCCTCTCCCCCCCCCCTCTTGTGTAATGTTCTCCTCTCTTCTCCCCTTGATCCCCAAATCACCTCACCCTCTTCCACCATGCCACCAGTCACCATTACGTTATGACATTCTCTCTCTCTCTGCAAACCAAATTTTCCATCTCCTGCCTTTTACTATTATTCTTCTTTCTCCTCTCATAAACCTGAAGGCTTTTGTTATTGGGCCCATGTTTTCATCTTCTGCTATATACATGCACTAAGGGCCTATCGCTCGCCAACAGGGTGAACAGAATCAAGCAAACCAAGAAGTTAAGCTATCAAGGTTTTGAAAGAAGAAAAATTGAAAGGCCAATAGATGGTAGAATTCAGAATAATGCTGCCAATTACATTTGATGGCCATATAGATCCTTCACTGTGATTTAAGGTAACTAAAGTAATGATCAATTGAGGCTTGTAAAGGGCAGAAAAGTTCAGACGTACTTAACTGTTTTTTCAAGTCTCGACTTTTGACTTTTTCTGTGTTTCTGTTTCTTCTAAATTTATGTTTATAATTACTTTTACAAATCCAACACAGAAAGAAAGAAGCACAGGTGTATATGATGAAGGCGACAAAGGGAGGCTCGGAAACTGTAATTTAAAAGCTTTCCTAATCTGCACAATATTCTACATATGTTCCACTAACTAATAAATACCATGCCACTTTACCATTTTCTTTTTCCCCAAAGAATCCAAACAGGAGACACCACTACAGACTGTTATATACTTCCATTTTTAGCTAGCATGTATTTTGTATGGTTTATGTTAGTTAGCGCCTGTGCAAGTACAATGAAATGCACACAATGGAAGTCAGTCATAATAGGTAAACATGCACTTCATAGATATTAAGGATTCTGACATTAAATAGTCCATGTGTTTTTTGAATTATGGACAAAGGGTATACACTGACTTCAAAAACATCAACTTTATCCCAAAACAAGTAGATGCATATTTTGAGTACAGTTTAGAAAAGATCATTACTCATTTGACCAGCATTTGTGATTAAAGGCAGACACAAGATCAAGAAATTTTAATGTGGATCAATTCACTACAAAACATGGAGTCAGGAAGTTAAACTGTCTAATATCATGCTGTAAATAACAATTTTGAACTATAGCTTCATTTCTGCTGATATTTATAATTTCAACAATCACCTCAAATACAATGTCTTTTTATACACTATATTTCTTTCTTGAGTATTTTTTTTTTTTTTTGTACTAGGCAAAGGCAACAAGCTCCTCAATAGAAGGAAGAGGGGGGAGCCTGAGATAGGAAAAATTGGAAAACGGAGAAAGATTCTCTAAACCAAAATATATTCAACAGTTAAAGCAAATAATTATAATTATCAGCATAAATAAAGTTCAAAAAACCATTGGGGGGGGGTATCCCCTCAGGGACAAAGCTGGCATTGGGACAGAGTGAAAGACTACATCACAAGGGCTATAGGGTCAACTGAGGACAGTATAGTTACTATTAAACTGCGGGTTAGTACTCAAAGCATTTCCATTCCCTGCCTATAACCAATATAAAGCCAAAGTTCAAAAACATAGGCAATGGAACTATTTTGAACATTGTTATTGAAAAAAGGGAACTACTTTGAACATTGTTATTGAAAAAAGGGGGCCATACAAACAGTTGGCAGTTTCCTAGCTTCATTCTAGCATCAATGATGACATTTACGAGACAATGCCAATAGAAGTAATATGTGAGAAGAAATCTAATATTTTTCTTTTTGTTTCATAGATTTTTAAACGTTTCGAAATGGAAAATAAATTTTGCTCCTGCTATATTAATCCCAATATATTGGGTATTTTCAATTGAAACAAGAGGTAATCTGAGTTTTTAGCGTTTAATTAGTGGCAGATATGATATTTACAAGTCAATTCAAAAAGCAAAACAAAATCAGCAACACAATCTGCATTCATAAAACAAAATTAATTGAATCAACCAGTCAATGACCATCTAAAAGAAAAATTCCCGCGTTATCAACATAATAGAAATCAAAATCTTGATCGTCCTTACAAGAATTTAATAATTTCAACCCAAAATTAATCAAAGAATATAGAGGAGATTTGAAAGTACCGGTGTTTCTGAACCATTCTTTTGCACTTCAGTTTTTAGAGTCCATCCAGTAGGAATCGGGCCGGTTTCTCTCTTAGGTTCCATATAAGCAATGGACTTTCTCCCCAAAATAAAATTTGAAAGCTCTCTTCCTCCTTCCACACTTTGCTTGAGAAGCTTTTTCAACCTAGGTTTGTGATAAGGAGACGGCGGTGAAAGGGGGAAGGCTACAACTAAAAAGGTTGCTCCAAAATCACGTGCTCCCATTATCTTCACGTGCAGTTTTTAACAATCAATTCATGCCCGAATGTTCATGGATGAGATGCATTGAACTAAACCACCTATCATTAACCGGAAGGTTTATGGGCATGAACCGGTACCAAATCAGGGCAAGACATTACCAAAGTAAGTTATATTACCATTTCAGTGATCAATTCACTTAGAGTCCCACCCACCAACCACAATGAGGTGCACATTCTCTTGACATCACTGATACAAATGAACAACCATTTTAGCAATACAGAAAAACTGAAGAGCGCGAAAAATCTTAAATAGCGAGCACTGACAAATGAACCCAACATCATAATGATGTCACCTAAGGTCTTTACTAATTGATAAAAATAAATAAATAAAACTAAAATAATAAAGAAGCAAATTGTCAAGGAAATTGAATGCCTTGATCAAGCATATAACTATAACAGGAGTGGTTCCACCCCAAACCAAACAGCCATTACATGCTGAAAGAAATTTTAATAAAAATCTTAAGACATTTATCTTTAGGGACTGTAAGACAATAAGCAATTGAGAAGGTTACCTCTAGAGAGAGATGGAGAATGCTGGATATGGTTGTCATCTCATTTCCAGTGTGATCATCATATAGACACTGTATAGTTCAAACCTCTTTGAACGATATTCTATTAAACTTCTCTCACGATGCTGCATGGAACAGTAACAGACAGATCAAATTGCTTCAAATAGAACCTCCAGGGTAACACAAGAAAACAATTGCACATTTACCTAGGACCTCATTAAGAATCCAGTCCCTGCTCCATACATTTTGTGCAACCAAACAACAGTATTGGCTAGTGTTTTAAGTGTTATAGCAAAAAAAAAAATCAAAAGTAGAAAAAAGTATAAACCCATTTCACTTCTGGAATAACTAGAGCAGAGTGAGTTCTAATTTATTTTTGGAATAGATAGGGCACATCAATTTTTTGATATTTGGAGAGAGTATAAAACACTCGTAGGCCAGTTAACACATACTGATACTTTTCTCAATTGAAGACAATTAAAAAACCAATGAAATAGAGATTTCCCCTCAAAACATGCATTTGGCCATATGTAATTAAAGGTACAGAACTTAATAATGAAAAGGTTTAACCACAGTAGAGGATTCACCCCTCATTTTGCTCATTATTATCCAAACTCACCCACTCACTCAACTCAATCAATACATGAACATCCAAGCCAATGTAAGAACCAACAAGTTTAAAGAATAATAATTGTTAAAATGCATACATACCAAACCAGTGGCAACAAACATCTTAAGCCCTTTGTATTTTCCGAACGTTGTTGTTGTTGTGATGCACACGCGAGTGCAGTACGAGAAAAACCCTGGAGTTCTTGTCTGCCCATTAAGCAAGATGAATCGAAAGGAACCATCCCAGTAAGCACGAGCAACCATCATGATCAATTCAAAACTCACATTTTACACCAACTGGATTTGGAGCTTCACCACTTCCTATGCTTGTCTATCTTCCTGTGATGAGTCATCAAATTCTAAATTAGTCCTTATAGGTGGCCACTGTCATACATCTAGTAACATCCCTTTACTGACAGATGTAAGTTACAGCCCCTTATCTGCAAACTTTTTTAAAAAATGAATTTTTATCTTTTTGCTATTTGATCCTAAGAAATTTGACAATTTTAGCTCAATACAATCAAAGTGGGGTTGTAACACATAAGCTCATCCACTAACACCTGTCTTGGACAGAAATTCAACCCATACTATGGCTTTGGATTTCAATTGGGTTTTAGGGGGTGGTTGGTTCTACAAACTGAAAAAGATAATATCTTTCACATGCAATGCATTGCAGCACTGGTAAGAGAATTCATATGGCAAAAGGTGACAGCAATCTATGAACTACGGTTTTCCTCTGATCCAAGGATATTGTTTGACCTCTCCTATTCTCTTCGACTTGTTGATTTTGAGATTGAAAACCATTTATCTTTGCCTTCCTTATCCACTCTGTGAGACCCAAAATCCACGATTGAAAATGAGCTTAGTAAGCTGAGACCCAAAACCACCAGCAATCTATAACGGTGAATGTTGTTTCACGGTTTATATGACAATGGTTACAACTTACAAAAGAAAAGACCAAATTACAGACCTAACAGCAAAAAAATAAAATTCATTTTTTTAAAATTTACACATAAAAGCAGCGCACACTCTTTTTGAACACCCTCCTAATATTCTGCAGGTGAATTTTAACCAATCGGTCCCACCAAATTCCAGAATTCCACTCCAAGTGGTGGGATATATTTTAATCAATCACATAGAGACAAGACAATAGTGTTCAAAAGAACTTATTCCTAACATTTTTCTCATGAGAGGATGTTCTCCTTATAACAAGACGCACAAAAAAAAGGTAAAATCAGAAGCAAAAAACATTCACTCTTAGCAAAGGACAGTGACAGAGCCAAGCCCAGGGAAAGGGAAAGATGAAGAAGAAGATTCTTATTGTGGGAGGCACAGGTTACTTGGGTCAGCATCTGCTACAAGCCTTTGCTGATTCCACTTCCGATGGCAATGCTTTCACTCTCGCCTTCACTCACTACTCCGCTGAACCTTCCCGCCATTTGTTG
This sequence comes from Sesbania bispinosa, assembly GCA_026901365.1. Classification (NCBI taxonomy): domain Eukaryota; kingdom Viridiplantae; phylum Streptophyta; class Magnoliopsida; order Fabales; family Fabaceae; genus Sesbania; species Sesbania bispinosa. The sequence continues at coordinate 712,671 of QLOH01000440.1, forward strand.
TATGCCTTTCCTTCCGCCCTTCTTTTCCAACTCGATTTGAGATCCGGCAATGGATTTGATGTCATTTCCTCCGTTCTTGGCCAGGTTCTATTCTCCCTGCTTCACCCTCCTCCTAATTTTAATTTTGTCATCTTTATGATGATGCCTTCAATTCAATTGGGTGTTGCCAAAAAAAAATAATTTTGATTAATGGGTTGTTTTAGATAATTCTTTTTGGGATTAAAGTTTGAACCTTTTTAGTTGTTGATTGCTTCAATGCAAAACCAACAGTGAGAGAAAAAGCATGATTCATGTAATGAATTTTGGAACATTTATTTATAAGTTAAATAGACGCTAGTGTTTTTCAAGGGTTTGAGCCTTTTATCCATTGAACATATCTTGACTGAGGGTATTGCTGTCCCCAAATAGAAAATCATCAGAAGAAAACATAATGTACTATAAAGGATCACGTGTTATCATTTCAAAGTTTATAGAACAGTTTTGTGACTTTTCTTCATTATTGGATTGACAAATACTATGTTGGTTTGTTAATTGCAGCCTGATGTGGTTATCAATTGTGCTGCCATCTCTGTGCCTCGTGCCTGTGAAAATGATCCTGATACTGCACATGCTATTAATGTGCCATCTTCTCTTGTAAAATGGCTGCAAAGCTTTCAACAGAGTAGTACTCTCCTCATTCATCTCTCCACGGATCAAGGTAATCCAACCTTATCATGTCAGATGAAGGACTGGCATTTAGAAGATATTTTTATAAACCTTTTGAGCCTATGCTCACTTCTCTCCTGACGTATCTTTCTAACATTTGTCATTCTTAACTAAAAACTATCATCATCATCATCCTTAAGTGTCGGAAATTTTGTCAATGTATGATGAATAGCATGGTTGTGCATAATTTTCTCTCCGTTATCCTTTTTTTCCCTTGCAATATCAAGACAACAGATCATGTTTGGTGTAGGATTTTCTTTCTTGATTACTACATTATGTTTGTTATCCATATCCATGTTCATTTACCCTTTGATTTTTAGCTAAATTGTAATTATGTTTCTTCTCATCAGTTTATGAAGGGGTGAAGTCCTTTTACAAGGAAGAAGACATTGCTGTTCCAGTAAATGTTTATGGGAAAACTAAAGTGGAAGCAGAGAAGCTCATTTCAGAAAATTGCCCTAACTATGCAATTTTGAGAAGCAGTATCATCTATGGGCCACAAACAGTCGCACCAGTTCCAAAATCTCTTCCTATTCAGGTGCATATGCTGTATGTGTACTCTGTATCATACACTTTATTGGAAAACTAATGCTTCCAGCATTTGGCTTGATGAAACTTGAGAATCTGATCCCAGTAAATTTTGCTACTTATTCTATGCTGAACAAGATATTTCTTTCTTGGATGGTGGTAGTGCTTTCTTGCTGCCTTTTTTCTCTCTTTCAAAGAGAAAACCTTAAAGTGCTTATGATTTTACATTTTTTTTTGCTTCAACCTTGTTGCAGAGATTATATAGCCTTCCATTACTACTTATTAGGCACTTCTTCTAATTCTTCTAGGATCCACTTGAATATAGGGACATGTTCTTGGGAAAGGTGTGTCTGTGGTGAAATACTTGATGTGTTATTTACTCATACTTTCTAACTGTTGCAGTGGATTGATGGTACCCTTGCTAAACGAGAAAAAGTGGAATTCTTTCATGATGAATTCCGTTGTCCAATATATGTTAAGGATCTTGTAGCTATCATACTAGCTTTAACCAACCAATGGATCTCAGGTATAGGAGCTCTTATTATTTGTTAGACATATGGTATGCTGCAAAAATATTTCCTAATGAACCTAATTTTCGTTGAGACCTTTTTAAGGTTGCAAAAATACAATTCAAAATGCTATTCTAAATATTTTATTGGAGAAGGTTAAGCCTTACCTATAAAAGTTGTTTAGAAACTAAAACTGAATTACAATTATGTATCACATTTTCTTTTGTATAATTTAAGCATCCCCAAAATTGTTCCCTCTTGCTCTTGTAATTATGATTTCCTTTGGCTCTTCCAGATTGTTTTCTTAAATACTCACTTCTACTTTCTTGTATTGTTTAAACAACTCTAAGCTGAGGCATCTCAAATTTGCATTCATGAATAATGCTTTTCTGATTATTGTCACAGAGGGCAAGCAAATGCAATTGTTACTTAATGCTGGTGGACCTGATAGGGTATCACGGGTTGAAATGGCTGAGGCTGTTGCACAAGTAAGAGGGTATGACACCTCATTAATCAAACCAGTGTCTGCCTCATCGGTACGTTTTGTGCTTCATTCTTTCACAAAATTTTGTGATACAGAATGTAACTCGCTTTCTTTGTTTATCTGCAAAATCTGTGTATTTACAAAATCATTAACCTCTAATGCTATTCCTTAATTAAAGATTCAAGATTCTGTGTGTTCTCATTCCATGTTATGGCCATCAAAGTTTCTCCTTGATCTTTTGATGACCACTTGAGCAATTTTTTTAGCCTGATATGATTTATCTTGTTCTCTTTCTCTGATTGTGCTTTCTTGAGATGAATTAAACTGCTCCTTATTTTTCAGGTTGACCGAGGTGTGAAGTCCCCAGCTGACATATCTATGGATATCACTAGATTGGTTCAAACCCTAAATATTCATCCTGTTTCATTTAAAGATGGTGTCAGATTAACACTGACAACTAACTAATGCTAATTGCTAAGCAATGAGGCAACAAGGATGTAAAATAAGGCTTCCTTGTTAGCACTAGAGTGTTCTTGCTTACCATTAAAAATGATTTGTGCTCTCAATGACTGTAAACTACATTTAGATTGTTGTAATATTGGTAAATTCTTGAAAAAATCAAGGCAATCTGTTGGACCTTCTGGGAATTAATAATGGCAGGTCATTAATCAAGTCACTAAACCAGTCACTAATTGTCATTCATCACTTTCCGCCAACTCTAACAAGTTGGCTTGGCCTTCCATCTCTTATTTTTCCAATAATTTTCCAGGTACACATTTTATAAAAAAAACTAAAGGTTAGTGTACTGACTTACTGTTTTCATGTATTTTTATATTTTAAAAAAATGTTAAATATGTTTTTAGTTCTCTGAAATATAGTCGAGATTTGATCATATTTCTTGTAATTCAAAACCGATGGATTTGATTCTTCAAATAATTTTTAAAATTCACAGTTAATCTGTAATAAAGTCTGAAATAAAACCATATATTTTTTCAATTTTTGAAGGATCAAAATCACATGTTTTAAATTAAGAGACTAAAATCAAAGTCTGACTATATTTCAGCGATTAAAAATATATTAATTCTAAAAAAATTGACTCTAAATATACAATCAGCAATGGCAAAATACTTGTGTTATGATTACAGGGAATATCTTCTAGTTGCTAACATAAGCAAGCACTGTGTTAACCCGCAAAATGTTTTATGTGCTATGCAAGACTCTTCGTTAGGCTAGAAAATATGTTGTTTTAGCTTGTGACTGCTTCATTTTCTCAAGATGAAGCACGTGTCTTGATTAATTCATTTTTTGTTAAAAAATGAACTTTGTGGTCAGGATATAACAGAAGGAAGCTTTTTCTGGTAGTTTTTTGTTTATAAAAAAGATAGGGCTATCCAAGAACCTCTGTGGCCAGGATTAGACTAGGATTCTATTCTTTCCATATCACACTTCCACTTCTCACTAATGTTGTGGCCAGTTAAGAATGTCTTCTTTTGTTGCTCTCCATAGCCTGCATGGCTCTTTTTTTCGATCTCAGTTCCTAGGCCAAGACAGCCTCACTCATCTCTACCCTCGCAGCAAGGCTTCCACCAATCACAGCAAACCAACCCACAACATAGTACAACCATGCGCCAAATTCGACATGCTGCAAATCATGGGAGGCAGAGGACTCTGCAACGGAGAAGCAGGCCTTAAAGAAGAGCTGAAAAGGCAAGTTGGTGTTGATGATGAGCCACAATCATCAACAGCAAGTGACAAAGAACAAGAAGACTCAACAACACAGTCCTTTGAAAGTGTTGCAGAAGATGGTTTTGAGAAAGAAATGATGGGGTTAACTGGGGGGTTTCCAGGGGGTGAGAAAGGGTTGAAAAAGTTCATTCAGGAAAACCCACCTCCCAAACCAGGTGCAGGAAACAAAAGGCTGAACCTTTCACTTTCAGAGAAGCCAAAACCACCGGAATTGCCTATGTTACTTCCAGGAATGATTGCCATTGTGAAGAACCCAAATAACCCATTTTACATGTACTGTGGTATTGTCCAGAGAATCACAGATGGAAAGGCAGGGGTTCTCTTTGAAGGAGGGAATTGGGATAAGTTGATCTCTTTCAGGCTGGAAGAACTGGAGCGCAGAGAAAAAGGCCCTCCCATGAAGAATCCGAAGTCCTGTGTGCTTGAACCTTTTCTTGAAAAGAAATCATAGTTCAGCTCTTTGTTCCAATTTGGAAAGCATGTTCACTTTTGTATCATATATATATCTCTGTCTTTCTGACAATTGAAGCTTTGGTGAGGATTGCAATGGTTGCTTTGGTGTTCTTTTTTGGAAGAGTAATATTATGAGGGATAACCAGAAATAAACAAAGGTTTAATTGGCAAGAAAATAAGCACTTTTTTTATGCTGAACCTGTAAATTTGCACAAAAAAAAAATGGTATATAAAATATGCATGTATGTATATGCAGGAATGTATGTATGTGTAAAGCTGTTCAGTGTTTATAGCATTGTCCTTTTCCATAATCCATTATAATTGTACTATTGTAGAACTGCTAGCATTCTTGTGCTTACTCTTTTTCAAATGACAATTAAGATCAGTACACTGTTCTTATGTAACACTTATCAGAAGTAGTCATCAAACAGAAATTGCCTAGTTCGTTGCAGCTGAGAGGGGCCATCCCTCTGCCGTTGTGGAAGCATTTGAGCTTAAGAATGGTATATTAGCATTACTTGTTGGAGAGACAAAGCTTGGTTCCCAGATGCAAAGCTTGGCCTGAGCTGTTGACTTCACATCTCTAACTTGATCCAAGGGATTCTTTTAAGTAATTTTCATAGATTGAGAAAGAGACCCAAAAGGCCAAAACATATGATAGTTGTCCTATTCATGTGTTAAGACTCTGCATGGAAGTCCACACCAAGCCTGCAAGCTAGAAGAATTTGTTAACAATCTTGATTTTTTTATACCCTAATTTCTTAACAATCTTGTAAGCATGAATAGATAAATAAATTGGATGAATGTCAATATGGACTGATGTTTATCTCATACATGTCACATATCATTTCACCTAGTTTTAGGGTTTACCGGGCGGTGCCAAATGATTATGGCCAAGATGCACCAAGTGGTTTGGGATGGTAATATGGAATGAAAGGTCTCTCTTGTGGGTGGTTTTAGGTGGTGGAGGGGACCTGCAAAAAATACTCTAACACCCAAGCTAGTGTGAGAATGAGCAGAGTGCAAGTAGGGAAAAAAAGGCATACCTCAACCCTTCATCGAGAGGGATATTTATAGACATTCAGGATACGGGCCGGGTTCCTCTCCAATTTAAAAAAACTGGAGAGTGTCCTGTTTGGTGATCTAACTGTTGTGATTTTTTCTCAATAGCTTTTTATTTTCTTTTTTAGAAAATAAACGGCCGAGATCTCGTCCCGTTTTTAATTTACGGGAGAGGATCCTGGCCCTCCAGGATACTACAAGAAAACACTACAGACTGAGGTGGGAGAGTCCTTTGTGACCTTAACCAAACTCACTTGCTTTGAGATTTGGTAAGTGAAGCCATAATCCACCCCATCCTCTTATAATCCAACCCACATAATCTAATTACTTGTTTAATGACTAACCGTGTGTTAGGCTAAACGTCACAAAAATAAAAAGTACATTCATTTCAATATAACAAAGTGCTGGATTTGCATTGGAACACATGGAAGTAAGTTCCTTGATGACTACATAAATAGACGCTAAGTTGTTCATCTAGGTTGATGGGAGGTGCATTTAATGTTGTGGGCCCCCTATAGACTTAGGTAGGTGGTAAGGTGGGGTGTTTTAGCCTTTTAGGTCTGTGGTTCTTAAGACTAGTCTGGGATGTGGCATTAATTGGTAGGGAGTTGCTTTTGGAACCCCGCTTTTTGCTATTCACACCCCCTAATATAACCCTCTTCCCAAAAAACCCTACCCCTACCCCCTACCCCCACCCCCACCCCCACCGCCAGCCACCCCCAACCCCTCCCCCTGTTCCGGTCCCTTCCTCCCTCCCCTTTATTTTTTTTCAATGTTTGGTGTTTAGAGACGGAAAATTTTCGTCTCTAAACTCCCCCAAGCCACCCCACCGTCAACTTTTTTTTTGAAGCTTTTTGTTTAGAGACGTCTCTAAACTCTTCTCCACAATGCTCACCCCCTTTCCGGATTTTAAAATTTTCCGGAACCTTCCGGAAATTTTCGGATTTTAATTTTCGGATTTTTCCGGAAATTAATTTCGGAAGGTTCCGGAAAATTTTTAAATCCGGAAAGGGGGTGAGTATTGTGGAGACGAGTTTAGAGACGGAAATATTCCGTCTCTAAACGAAAATCTTAAAAAAAAATAAAAGTGACGGTGGGGTGGCTTGGGGGTAGGGGTGGGAATAGGCCAGCCGGCCTGTCAGGGGCCTACGGCCTGACCTGTTTATAGCCTGACCTGGCCTGGCTCGTTTATTAAAAAGGCCAGGCCAAGGCTTGTCAAAAAGCCTATTTAGTTAAATAGGTCAGGCTTCAGGCCTATGAAAAAGCGTATTAGGCTTAACAGGCCGGCCTGTTTAATATAATAATATATAATATATTAAATTAATTATATAAATAACTATAAATATAATTAAAAAATTTATAATATAGTAAAAAACTAGAATATATTAAATTAATTATATAAAAAACTGCTTAAAAGGCCTGCGGGCCTGCATAGACTTATAGGCCTGTTGGCCTGTTTGTAGGCCTTGTTATAAAACAGGCTTCCAAAAGGGGTAGGTAGGGGTAGGTAGGGGTAGGGGTAGTTTGGGAAGTGGGTATATTGGAGGGGTGTGAATAGCAAAAAGGGGAATTCCAAAAGCAATTCCCTAATTGGTATTGTGAGCACCTCATGTCATGGCTGAGGGGGTTGAGCTCAAGCATGACAGTATCCCGATCAAGATGCACGATATCTCAATTGGAGTGAGTGGTATCAACAAGGATGGGATATGTCTCGGCAAAGTATGAAACACCGATCATACAAAAAAATTGTTTATAAGTTTTGAGGAACTAAAAAATACAATAACGAGACAATGGGGCACTTTAGCTTGTCACGTCACAAGAGATTATGCTTTTCAAAATTTTAGATTTTGAGAGGAAGAAAAAAGAAATTTATAAGGAATAAAATCAAAATTTAAATATTTTATAAGAATAAAAAATATATTTTATTACAATTTTAATATTCATACTTATATGTAATGGATATTTAAATACTTGGACATGTTATTTATATTTTAGGCCCCATTCGGGGTGGTTGTGAGGTTTTAATTTTTTAATTTAAAATATTTTAAATAAAGTATTTACAATTGAAAAACTTTTTTTTCGTGTTTTTCAAAATGTCTATTTTAAAAATCATAAAAAGAAGTTTCCAGTTTTATATTTTGAGTAAAATATATTGATTTAAAATTTTTAAAAAGTAATAACTGAAAACTCATAACTACTTAAATGAATTATGTTTCTTTAATCTATTGCTTTTACAAACTAATAAAATAAAAAAATATTTTAATACAAAAATTAGTAAAAAACTAATAAAATAAAGAAATTGATTAATATTTAAAAGTGTTACATCTAAATAATTTTTTAAATTAAACATTTTTAAATCCTAATTATAAAACATAATAAATATATAAGTTCTCGGAAGAATATGTTTTTAATTAAATTCATTTCAAAAGTAATTTCTGAGATCGGAGGGTATTTGGGAAATAGAAAAAGTGGTGGGAAAAGAAATACGCGACGGATGGTGGGCTGGGCCCAAATTAATTAATTCCTCTACAAACTGAAAGGTAGTTTGCTCTTGTTCCTCTTAGTTCGGCGGTGCTGTTCTTGTTCGTCATGGAAGAAGCAGCAGCAACCTCTTCTCGAAGAAACGCGAAGAGGAAGAAGCGAGCCCTGGCGGCTGGGGACCCTGAACTCGAACGTCTCAACACTCTGCCTTGGAACTCTGCTCTTCCTCAAAACGATGATGATGACCCCTTTTCCCTCTTCATTGGCTCCAATGAACTCGAAGGAGGTTCGCTATTCTAATCCACTTTCCCAGGGTCTTTCTTTTCAAAATTTTGAGTAAATCTGTATGCTCCAGCTGTTGATTTTATCAAATAAACTAGAGAGTTAAGCATTTTTCGGTGGGTTCTGTAAGCTATGTAACTTTTATTAGCTGAAGGTTCTGTTTTCCTTGCATAGCATTCGAGTCCTTATAAAGGAAAATATTGTTTATGGGGTTTGAATTTTTAAATTTTGCTGTTTCATTTTATTTTATTATGTTTATATTGTGCTTGCAGGTTTTCTTTCACTTGAGGAGATTGATGAGGCCGAGTATGGTTTGGATATTCCTGAACCCGGAGAGGCCAACAGGAAGCAGAAGTCTAAACAGGACAAAAAATTGAAGAAACAGAAGCAAGATGGGGTTGATGGTGCTGGTAGTGATGTGCTTGAAGCGGAATCTAATGGAGAAATGGTTGAGGGTGAGGGTATGAAGTCTAATGAAAAGAAAAAGAAAAAGAAGAAGAAGAAGAACAAGGACAAAGCTGCTAGAGAAAACCTGAAAGTTGAGCAGTCAGATACTGGTAATTGCTTGTTTAATTTTGAATAGAGTTAATTACACATTATATTTATATGTATATATGGCAGCGTGTTAATGTGTGTGTTCCTGAAATGTGGATTGTTTGATCAATGTTAATAATTGAAGTTGAAGAAGAGAAAGACACATTCCACTAATTGCCATTTTTGCTTCTAGGTCTAGATACTGATATGAAGGATGATATTGGGGAAGAGAACATTGATGAAACTGAATTTTATGCATGGAATGAGTTGAGGCTTCATCCTCTCCTAATGACAGCGATATACAAGCTTGGCTTCAAGGAACCAACACCAATACAGAAAGCTTGTATTCCAGCTGCTGCTCATCAAGGGAAGGTTGGTTAAGGTTCTTCTTCAGGGAACTTTGATGGTTTGGATTGTAAGATTAGCTTTAATGAAAATTCTTGTGTGTTCATTTGACAGGATGTTGTTGGGGCTGCAGAGACAGGATCTGGTAAAACACTCGCATTTGGTTTGCCGATTTTGCAACGCATTTTGGAGGAGCGAGAGAAGGCTTCAAAGATGGCTGATGAAAAGGCTGAAGAAGCTGAAAAGTATGCTCCTACAGGCATTTTGAGGGCTCTTATTATTGCTCCGACTAGAGAACTTGCACTTCAGGTACTCGTCAAGGCTTTCTGTTCATTTGCATAACTGTCAGTTGCTTGATTGTTAAGATGATGCTTATATATCTTTGTTTTATATCGTATGCTGCCACAAAGGAGGGAAGTGGGAGCTTTTATGTTGTTCATTTAGTTAATAGTCACAAATTTCACATAATTAAGGCACTATTGTTGTCCATCAGAGGGAGTAACTTGGATTGTTCCATGTTTACTTTCAGAAATCTAGATTATTATGAGGCTGATAGAGTTTCCTAGGCTTTTATCACAATGGGCGGACAAGGTTAACTATTGGAATAAATACAAAATTGAGCCTCCTGGTTACCGGCAAGCCATACTCTATCGAATCTGGTTTTAGTCAAAGAATAATGGGTTGGATATTAAAAAGCACTTGTAGTAACAGGTCAGAGAGCTTCCAAGTCAGAATAAAATTTGGGCCATTAGAAAAATCTGGTATATAGAAATTGTATCTGGGTACAAACTGGGACTTCAAGGGCTGTTTGAAAACTGAAAGTGCTCAAAATGAAAAGTTTCAGCCTTGAAAACGCTTTATTAATTTTTGTTTAATACATACTAAGCGAAATTAAATGAAAAAATGCGGAAAGCATTAGCACCTAGGAGGTTTTTGCTTTAGTGTATTTGCCTTCATGACCTCAACAAATAGAATATTGCCAGAACTTTATATGCAGTTTTGTTGAGTAACCAACGCCACATGCTTGATATTTTTGGACTGTCAGTTGTTCTACTGGTAGTTTCCTTTAAATAGTAGATTTATCTTTATAATTTTTGTAGATTAGTGTTGTTGTATATGGTACTCTGTACTTCAATTCTTTGGCACTGCTACCAACAGAAATCATTAATGATAGAAGTTTTCAATTTATTATTTGGTGCTATTATTGCTTTTTCAGGTCACTGATCATCTGAAAGCAGTAGCCAAGTATATTAATGTTAGGGTGACCCCTATAGTTGGAGGGATTTTAGCAGAAAAGCAGGAGAGACTTTTAAAAGCAAAGCCTGAGATTGTGGTTGGGACTCCAGGGAGGTTATGGGAACTTATGTCAGCTGGAGAAAAACATCTAGTTGAGGTAATTGCTAATGCTACACAATACGCATTATGAAGTTTGATTGTTTGATTATGACTGAATTTGTATTTTAGAAGAATGAATATTACATAAACCATTAGATAATTACCAAGGTGGAAAACTGGAAGCGGTCAATAAGTATACCTCTCATCTGTACAAGTAAATAGAAAATAAAAAAGAAAATTAATAATGAAGAAGATAAAAGAGCACCTAAATTATGGGCTCTTGACAATTCTTAATCCTAGTTGTGCAATGTACATGAGCCAAGATTAAGCATGCCCATATGACATATTTCTTTACAAGAGTGATATATTGCTCATTCCTAGCTAAATATTTCATTGGTCATGGCAATGTATGCATGATGGTGGCTGATATGATTTTGCCTTTTTTTTTCCTTATTTCTGATATATGAGTGCTGCAAGATCAATTTACACAGGGTAATGAATAAACGTTGCAGTTCAATGCATAGACTTGACATATTGTTTTCATTGGAAGTCCTTTTTAACGTTGACCATCTTGTTTTGCAGTTACATTCATTGTCTTTTTTTGTGCTTGATGAGGCTGATAGAATGGTGCAAAATGGTCATTTTAAGGAGTTGCAGTCAATAATTGACATGCTTCCCATGTCCAATATCTCCGCTGAAGATAATTCACAACACGCACAAAGTTGTGTTACAGTTTCTAGCTACCAAAGAAAGAAAAGGCAAACTCTTGTTTTTTCAGCAACTGTTGCACTGTCTGCTGATTTTCGCAAGAAGCTGAAGCGTGGTTTGATTCAACAAAAGCAATCATTAACAAATGGATTGAATTCTATTGAGACTCTTTCTGAGCGAGCAGGGATGAGAACCAATGCTGCAATTATTGATCTTACTAATCCATCAATATTAGCAGCTAAACTTGAGGAATCATTTATTGAGTATGTAAAGTCATATCTAAACTCTTAAAACTAGAGTTTTAGAAAATATTTATTAGGGTTAAATATGTTTTTGGTTTATGAAAATATAGCGAAATTTAGTTTTGGTCCCTTATTTTTTTTTGTCTTTAGTGGAGTATAGTTAATAGTTAACTACAAGGACTAAAAATATGGGGTTTTAAAAAATGGAGGACCAAAACCAATGAGAAAAATTAAAAAAAGGATCTAAATCTAATTTTGCTATATTTTTAGGGACCAAAAACATATTTAACTTTACTTATTATGTTTAGCGATATAATAACTTTGACTGAAATCGTTATTTGAATTTGGTTCTATATTATTTGTTTACCCTTCTATTGTTTCGGGTCACATATGCTAATGTAGGCCACTTGCTTTCTATTCTTCCTTGTGCAAATAGAGTTAGTTTATTATTGACTATTCTTGCTAAATTTCCAAGATACTCCTTCATGACTCCTTTTATAATCTTATGATGTTGAACTCATTATCAATGATAAAGTCACTGAATAATGTTAATATGACATGAAATGTGATTTTTGTTTGATGATAAAACATTAATCGTTTGTTATGGGATGCAGATGCAGGGAGGAAGATAAAGATGCATATGTGTATTATATTCTGACTGTCCATGGACAAGGCCGCACTATAGTTTTCTGTACGTCAATTGCAGCTTTGCGCCATATTTCTTCCATATTGCGCATTCTTGGCATTAATGTCTGGACTCTTCATGCCCAAATGCAGCAGCGAGCACGTTTAAAGGTCTGCGTCCTTTCTTTGCCCTAATCCTTGGCTTGCTTTTTTCAAGTTTTGTTTTCTTTGCTGTGCTCAAAGATCTACAGGATAATATAATTCACCCTTGATTCACCATTTATCATGTTCTTTTCAGTAGTATACGATTTTTTTATCATTGGTTGAATTTTGCATCTGAAATAACTAATAAACTTGTACTTTTGAATGCTGAGATGCCATGACATTATGAGAATAGAATGAATGTTATAAACCATTTGCCAATCCCTAATTATACCAGAAATTTTAACTCCCTTAATTAATCCATTTGTAGAGCATTCAATAAAAGAGGTCATAAACACAATCTTGTCTCATAAAAAATTGAGAGGCAGTAAGGCATCTTTAAATAAATGAGCATTCTGCTCCAACTAAATGTATCAAAGGACTGCACCGTATACTCAATGCGACAAAACTTTGGCCTCCTTAATCAAAGGCCTTCAAAACTAACCGCCAGAGACCCTTCAATGTAGGTCATGCCCAAGGCTTGCTAAAACCCCAAACTAATTGCTCCATAAGAATTTTGTCACCTTTTAGTGCTAGAACAAGTGTCCAGTAGATTCTGTAATAGAATGGCACATAACACACATCAAGAGAAAGAGCAATGTGAGGCCTTCTACTTGCAGCAGCCAGCAGGCCATTACTGCTAATCCTATTAATTATCATTGCGCAGCAAACAAAAACACTTGACTTTAGAGAGATCTTTATTCTTTAGATTAATCCTGGCCTTACAAGCTAGCTTTTGGGTTAAGTTAGGCCTGGTCCAAAATCTAAGATGGTGTCAGAGCCTATCCTAGATTCATTATTGAGCCGCCACTGTAGATGTCTAGTCCTACAAACTTCACTCTCAGAATGTCTTGCTCTAGGCGTGAGGGGGTGTTAGAGTCTCATAATGACTAGAGGTAAGGCCAAAAATATGTATATAAGGCTTGGGCAGTCCTCATCTTACAAGTTAGCCTTTTGGGGTTGAGTTAGTCCCAGTCTCAAATCTAAGAATGTGCATCTCGTGGGTCTATTTTGTCTCCCCTTCCATATGGAATTGCCTCAGATTCTTGAAATTGTGATTTACTAAATTATCTTATTACTTAGTAGTTTTTTTAATTCTATTGAATATTTCATTTTGTTTGCCTCGTCATTTTGTTGCTGTCTCCTGCCTTGTATAATGCAGGCCATGGATCGCTTTCGTGAAAATGAAAACGGCATACTTGTTGCTACAGATGTTGCTGCAAGAGGTCTTGACATTCCTGGTGTTAGAACTGTTGTCCACTATCAGCTTCCACATTCAGCAGAGGTTAGCCAATACCTTGCTTCTTTCATCCATATATTCATATATATTACATCTAAAACTTGTTTCTTGTTTTTAGGTTTATGTTCATAGAAGTGGAAGAACAGCTAGAGCTTCTGAAGAAGGTTGTAGCATTGCTTTAATCTCACCAAAAGATACATCAAAGTTTGCTTCATTGTGCAAGTCATTTTCAAAGGTGTTTTGTTGGAACTTCTCTTTCATTTTAAAACTAAGCAGCTACTACTCTGGACTCGAATATAAGCAAAAAAAAAAAAACTCACGCTTATTAAGAATGTTAGTTAACCTCATTAAATTTTTTTGATGTCATCTAAAAATGGATTGTATTTTTTAAATTACCCTTCATGGAAGACCTCAATCTTATTGAAACTTGTTCCAAGTGGAAATACTCTCTCTACATGGCTCATTAAATAGGGTCATTGGAAAATAAAATATGAATTTAAATAAAGAGTATTTTGGTATGAGGTCATTAAATAAGGTGAAATTGGTTGAGATTTGCTTATATTTTGAATCACCATATGTGGAATTTTTGTTGCATATATTCGAGTCCGGAGGGTGTATTATGGAGATATTAAAGTTGTACCTCGTAGTTATTATTTTAATTATCTCTTATTCATACCAATTAATAATAATTAGTTAGGTGAAATTTTTAAAGAAAATTTAATAAACTAAATAATATCTTTTACTTGAAATGAGTCAGCAATTCTTGCTGCTTCATCTAGACCAAAATAGTCAATTTACATTTTCATTTGTCTTGTTCATATACACAGGATTCCTTTCAGCGGTTTCCTTTAGAGAATTCATACATGCCAGAGGTCCTAAAAAGATTGTCTCTTGCACGTCAAATAGACAAGATAACAAGGAAGGATTCCCAGGTACAGTTTCACTTCAATTCATACTGATATGCTTTTGGAATTCATTCATGCAACCTTTGTTAATTACTTAGATGGATCAAGTGAGCTTGGAACTGGTCATTTTTGTGTATATGATTTGAAATGGTTTCTTGTTGTATGACCTCACTTCTCAGCAACTGTTAAATTTCTCTTTTGCTTTATTACTTCCTTTCCAACAGTCTCTCTGTTCAATATTTCTTCATGAGATTTTAAAGATATACCAATGGTTGTAGATTTGTTAGATTATCTTATCCTTGTATTTTGATTTTTTTGTTCCTTTTAGGAAGGCTATGCTTCAACTAGTTCTAACCAGATATGTGTTCTTGTATGTGTGAATTCTATTTTTCTAATTTTTCAGGAGAGGGCTGAGAAAAGTTGGTTTGATCGGAATGCTAACTCAGTGGAATTAGTTACAGAAAATTATGACAGTGAGGAGGAACAAGTTAACAAATATAAGCAAATGAAAAACAGCTCTAAACAATTGAAGAAATTGCAGACGGTTTGATACTCCTTTTCTTAAAACTTGAACTGATGCATGCTGCTATATGTTTTTCTTGTTCCAATTTATTTAATTATTCTCAAATGTCAAATATTGCAGGAGCTCAACATGCTGATTTCACGTCCTTTACAATCAAGAACATTTTCGCATCGATATTTAGCAGGGGTATTATTCTTATTATGATATTCTTTCACTTTGGCACCTACTTGTTACCATAGTTATCAATCCCGGATAGCGGCGCGTAGCGGCAGGGGGCCGCTACGCCGCTATAGCGCCGCTATACTACCCTGGTTTGTATAGCGGCAGGGGTCTGCTACGCCGCTATAACGCCGCTATTGACAACTATGCTTGTTACCACAGTTGTCATGCCTTTAGACCAAGAGTAGTCATTGTTACAATAATATAATTCTGCTTTTTAATGTTGTTCTTTTTAGAAGTAGCATAGTAAGTGCAGGGGAAGGCAGAAGGTAGAGAACAAGGATATTGATTTTAATATTTCTTAATGCTGATATATAATTTTGTACACATATCTTTCTCTGTTTCAGTCATTTCAAAGTGGGATCTTGGGGTGGGCTGTATCTACTGCTAGTAGTTATTTGGATGAAGTTGCTGATAGATCCCAAGAGCAAGTTTTTTAATACTGAAATCTAAAGTTTCATCAATTGCATTTCAGACTGGAAATGCACTTGATCTTAGGTGCTGGAAACTTTTACCCTGCCACCAGATTGTGGCCAATATGCATGCCATTATCTACAACAAATTGAATCATTATATTTTCCCAAACCATATTTTAGCTCTGTATATCTAAACCTGGATTAGCTTAATATTTTCTCCATGATAAAAAATGGACTATTAGCATTTTTTGTTGGATAATGCATGTCCTGTGTCAAGATAATAATATATTTTAAAATTGTTTTGATTAAGATTATTGGGAACATGCTTTTCCTTTGGTTCTTTTCCTTTCAACTTACCCTAAAGGTTTAAGGACAAAACTCTAATGTAATACTCTTTTCAGGCTGGTGTCACACCCCTCATGCAGGAACAATTGCAACAATTAGCAAGGCAAAAACTAAGTGATCATCGCAAAAAGGGAAAAATGGTTGTGATTGGTCAAGAATGTGTGGAAGCGCTTCAGGCACTTCGAAGTGCTGGTGAAGAGGTACGGTGTTTTCACCTTTTTTTCATATCTGGAAATTGTTATTGCTTTGTGAATTGTGTCATCGATAAGGAGAGTCATCGATAAGGAGAGTTCAGAGATGAGATTTTTCTGCTTGACGAGTAAATTGAGGACTGTTCTTCTTGTCTTTCTTTATTAAATATTTAAATCCTAATGTTGGAAATGTCAAATATGGAGAAAAAAAAAGAGCATTGGCAACATTATTCTTCTCTCTTTTTCTTTTCCTCTTCCTTTTTTCATGCGGCCTATCATTTTATACCATTTGATATGAAAAATGCTCTTGGCTAAAGTGGTTAGTTCTTGGAAACATGATAACTATACTATATAATGCTATTTGTTTCAATTTTGATCATCTGTCAATGTAATTTTTTTTATTAAAATAGCTTAATAACAACTATCTTGAGAGATTAAACTCTTAATGATGCGGCAACATATTATTTGATGATTGTGTATAAGAAAGAACATTATGTTGATATTGGATCAAAATTAAGCTCCTTATTTGAAAATGTAGAACCTAGCTTCTTGTGCCGGAAATGTTAGGAATTCAGATTAGATTGGGCTTATGTTTTTTGTTTGTTTTGTCCCCTTTTCCCTCACAGGTGCGCATGGATTTAAAGGATTTGGCAGGAAAACAGAGAAATATGGCGAATTTAAAAAGAAAAAGAAAAGAGGAGAAAAAAACGTAATTTTGCAGTCTTAATATACGTTTCTCTTATTATTATTTATTTATTTATTTAACCGACTAATATTTATGCTTCTAGTTAGTAAACATTCTGGTACATTATTCCAGGTTTGCGTGATCAGCGAAGAAAGCAGAAGAGAAAGCTAAAGCAGGGAGATGAATAGTTGTTGTATACATGTAACTGAGACATTAGGTAAAATTTTACTCCGCCAACAAAATTTTGTCACAAGTTGCTGGATTATTTTAAGGCTACGTCTACGGTACTTCAACCGTTAGGTCTTGTACCGGTACATGAACCTGTCAGAGCCGTGGGATATATCATTACTATATTGAACGGCTGTGAGTGATTACCTACCACCTGTTGTGGGTATCTTTTTTATTTTTATCATTTAAACCCAACATTATCCCACATTTTATTTTTTCGCCCCCAATTTGATTCACCGCCGTGATGGAGGTTGTCATCATTAATGGCATTGTGAACTATATGAAAGCGACATTGTTTTCCTTGAGTTGGCAAGTACTAATACATTTTGGAAACCAATCCAAAGCAATCCATGCCACCATTGTCTCCTAAACCCTTCCATCTTGGATATGCATCTGCAATACTTCCCCACGTTCACATACACCTTCACCCATGAGCCCAAATTCAATTTCATACTCCTTGCCTTTAGTCCTCTGTTATTTTGTGCCCATGATTTGGAAATTTGTATTGACCTTAATTTCTTTGTTGTAGATGTAGTCTAAGAACCCCATTTCTTCTTCTTCATCGGAAAAAAGGGAAGAAGTGAAGAGAGAAGGAGAGGGAAAGAGAAAAGGTCAACAATGGAAAGAGAAAAAGGGTGCAACAGTCTTTTACAGAACGAGGGTTTTTTTTAGCAATTTTGTTAATTTTATAGTCTATTATATAATATTTAATTTTCTGTCAGTAGGTGAACAAAACCGGTGATTGTAGGTAAACTGCGTAATGGTACTGTACACGACCTACGAGGGACTTGTACCCTAGAAGCCACCTTATTTTAAGGCAGCGTCTGTTTTTGCATTTGTGTATGAATATGATAGGAACTGAAAAAAAATAACGAGGAAATGAGGCCTTTTTTAGAAAAAATATTTAATTATTTTAATACATTCATTATTATATAATTATTAATTTTTTATAAAATATTATTAATAAATAAATTCTTTTGGGGTTGAATTTACCGGCCTCACCAGCCTATTGGTTGGGCCATGGCCAATATTTTAAAATCGGACCGGTAATTGAATCGGTGAAGGGTTCACGGTTCAACCATTGAACCGTGGTCGAACCGGTAATAATTAAATATATTTTTTAATATTATATAATATTTTTTAAGTAATAAAATAAAATAAAATTATAAAAAATCAAGATATATAAGATTATAAATAAATATAAAAGACTTCATTATATGTATTATACATAAAAAAATCATAATAATTGACTGATTCGACCGGTTTTTGACTGATTTCCACCGATTTTGAAACTAATCGGTTTCAGAGTTGTATGGACCGGAAACCAGGCCGGTTCCCGGTCGGACTGGTTGAACCGACCAGTCTGGTCTGGTTTTGATAACCATATGACAAACCCTACAATGATACTTGTCATTGTGTTGAGGTTGTCTAAATTTTAATGTTGTGTTTGGTTGTGCATTTACCTTCCAAACACGTTTGTGAGCTTGTGGCATTGCTCAAATTTACACTTATTCGATAATGTTTCATTGTGTCAAGTTAAATACTCGTTTGGAAAAAAAAGGTGATTTTAGCTTGAAACCATGGTTTGTAAAAACATCTCATTACTTTCCCATTGAAAAATTCTCCTTCCATTTAGCCATAACACAAATATTCCAATGATAATTTTGTTGCTAGGCATGACAACGAAACCCGAACTCACTGACTGTCATTGTCCCGACTTTAACGAGGAAAATATGATTTGACCATATTTAAGGAAAACCCCGACCTTGAATTTGGTCCGCCTTTAACAGGGGCAAGATTGGGTTTGGTTTACAAGATCCCGCCTCTGAATTCGTTTCGATATAAAAATTAAATAATTATAATTATACTAATAATAAAATAGTAAAGTTAAACTTTTATGTTTTTCTTAAAATATAACAGTTCTTAAGTTTCTTATTTTTTTGGGATTCTCATTGTCTGTTTTTATATATTATTTGAATTTGAATTAGATAGATATTAGATATATATGACTTATTTAAAAATATGTATTTAAGTTATTAAAAATAAAGAAAAAATAAAGAATGTGAGATCCCCATGGGTTTTTCTAAACATGATGGGGATGAGATTGAATCTCATATTTTCATACCCGTCTTCCTTAAACTTGAATCCAAACCCACCCCAACTTTTACGGGGGTGGGAAGGGCAAAACCCACCCTCACTCTACTTCGTTGTCATGCCTAATGTCGAGGAATATTCTTTTCCTAAAGGTTTCCATGTTTGTGCATACTACTTGCTACTTATTGAGTGTTTTCAATACTAATTGAATAATTATTTTAGACTACTAATCAATATATGTTTAATTATATTTATCAATAAGCTAAATACTCATTAGGAAATAATGAACATTTTAGTTAGATCAATAATAAAGTGTCATACCAATGCTGATTTTCAATAAAAATTAATAAGGAAAGAAATGCATGAGGGATTATATTGACTACCTTTATCTTTATTTTTGTTTTGGGGTCCTATTTGGATCTAATTATCTTGCTATGATGCTCGGAT
This sequence comes from Sesbania bispinosa, assembly GCA_026901365.1. Taxonomy (NCBI): domain Eukaryota; kingdom Viridiplantae; phylum Streptophyta; class Magnoliopsida; order Fabales; family Fabaceae; genus Sesbania; species Sesbania bispinosa. The sequence goes on from QLOH01000440.1 coordinate 732,203, forward strand.
TATCACCTAGTTGGATACCCAACCACTCATGTATTCCCACGTGCTCAATCATATGACCTAAACCCTAAACCCTAATCTCGAGCCATGGGATTTCTGCTCACTCTATGGTATGTCATCACCGTGGCCAACAAAGTGATGATATGAGACGTCACCCATCAACCATATGGGGATGAGTGCCCATGGGCTCTAGCATCCCCTATAAAAAAAGTCTTGTATGGCACTTCTATGTTCATACTTCATATATGAAACTCTATTGAAATACAGTACATACTAATTTATGGGTTGAATATTTTCACATAATTGTTGTGCTTGATCCGGATCCTCTGCAGCGCTGCATAGTCTGTAGCAGGAGTAGCTTACGAATAGCTAGGGAACAACTACGGAAACATTCTGTAGTTAAAATTGGTAGTTATTCCCTAACTATTTCACAATTAATTTACTGCAGGCTTCTCTAGCACTACAGAGAATCCGGACACCTGTTGTGCTATCCCTAACCGTAAGAGTACAAGAAAACCATTGTTGAACCACCAAAAAAGAGTTAGAACATGATCCACTGACGCTCTCGTTTGTCCCCTCAAGCTTCCTTTCCAATCATTTCAATTTCACAGTCAAATTTTTACCTATAGGTGGAATAAAGGTATAATTATATTAGCAAATGAATAGTTTTAAATCTTTTGAATTTTCTTTTTAATTATTCTCTTCATGATCAAATAAAAAGTATTATATTTTTTTATATTCTTAAAATATTATATATATTTATTTTTTATTTAATACTAAATTTCTTTATAAAACACCGCAGGAATTACTACAATATATTTTAGGAGGATATGGGATTCGTACAGTGTGCACTCTTTTTATCTTAGATGCCTCTGCTTGACATTGAATGCTTAGGAGGCATTCTGCATTAGCCAAGTATACGTTATATATGTTTAACGTTATTAAATTTATTGGGATTGGGATGTAGATATAGATATATGCTCAATAGCAATAGGTGGTTAATTAGCATGGTTCATATTCCTTTTTCAGTCATTCAGATTCTATGCTTTTCACACTTAAGCAATCTGTGCATGCAATGTAGCACTTTTGCAAGAATTTTCCCTGTAATTTGAAAACGCCTAATCAGGTGAAAGTGGCGGAAGAAGCAGGTTCAACTCTTTCAAGTTGTCATTCTTATTCTTTTGTTACGCTAAAATATGCATATGATGCAAAGGGCCAAGGTTCTCTTCTCCATAGTCTTAAAAAATTGCAGAGAATTTCGACCATTAAAATTTTTTCTTCTACATATATAAAATGTTAAAATAAGACATGGGATTAAAAATATAAATAATTCGATGTTACTGTTTAACTGTATCATTCTGTAGTTTAATTACATTTTCGTCCCTAAAAGATGAAAAAGTCATCCAATTTAATTATTTTTAGGGATAATAATGACATTTTAAAAAATCTTTCAAGAACTAAAGTGAACGACTTTTTTATCTTGCAAGGACTAAATTGAATAAATTTTCATCTTTTAGGGACAAAAAATGTAATTTCATTCTTTCAAGGACTAATATGACCACCAAATCTTTCAGGGATCAACATGAGTGTTTACTCTTAAATTGATGAATAAGTCTGTTCATGTCGGGCTGTCCCAACATCCCTTTAAAGTTTCTTAAATCAATATTTTATAATTTTTCACATTTTTTCATACCAATATATTATTTTTTACTTTAAGCAACTCAATCATTTTTTATCTCCATCCCAATTCCCAACGAATCTATAAAAAATTTTAAATGGACCCCACAACTTAACTATCAACCAATAAAACAACACACAACAATTATTTTCATTTGTTTAATACCAAGCACCGGGTGCTAAAATAAGAATCAAGAAAGATATGCTTTGTTGCTTACCATTCCTAAGCACCGAGTGCTTAAACTTAAGAACCTGAGCACGCATCTGCGATGCACTTGCTTTTACCTTGCTTGAGAAGCTTTCAAACTGTATTTGATGGCATGACAAACAAACCCAAACTCGCGGGTATTGACCCGCTCCCTCCCCGACTTTGACGGGGAAAACCCGTCTCGTCCCGCCCCGCCACCGAACTCGTCCCGATAGAATAATTAAATTATTTTAAAATACTAATAGTTAAATAATAAAGGTACACTTATATATTTTCATTAAAATATATTATAGTTATTAATTTTCTTATGTTTTTAGGATTATCAATGCTCATGTTTATGTATTATTTGAATTAGAATATATTAAATATATGATTTATTTAAAAACATATATTTAAGTTATAAAAAATTGAGAAAAAATGAAAAATAGAGAAGGTGAAATTCCTGCGCGCTTTCCCGAACCCAACCGGGACCCGTGGGATTGAGTTTTCATAATTTCATACCCGCTTTTTTTTAAACTCGAACCCGAGCCCGCCCGACTTTTATGGGGGTGGGAACAGGGAGAGCAAAACCTGCCCCCGACCCACCCCGTTGCTATGCCTATTTGCTGTTGTCATTTTTTTGTACCTTCAAATTTTTTTCCCTCATTCATTTTCGTACTTTGCAGTTGAGTTACTTGCCAAAATTACTGCATATGAAATGATTTCCTTATTTAGTTAGAAAAGAAATATTAGTTCTCTATTTAATTTAATAAATATAAGTTAAAATATTTTTTTCAATTTGTTTAAACTTAAAAAAAGATTTTTAGATTGGGTAGAAAGTGATGTACTTTTTCTAGAGTTTTTTTTTATAAAATGAAAAGCTAATTTGTGTTTGATTACAATCACAAAAGACATTTATTCATATTTTCTCTCTTCTATTTCATTTTAGAGATATATTACTCATACAATCAATATTTATAACAACTTATACACCATATTTTATCTTCATCTCTCTCCATCACATCTCACACACTCTCTTTTCTCTCTTCCTCTCTCAATGTTGGACCTAGATCCTCTCTCATGTCTCCGACCTCTACAACAAAGTTTTGCTATAGAATAGCCACAAGAATATTAGGTAATTAGATTCATAGCTAATCTGTAGCTATTTCGTAGCTACAATTTACTGTCGAGGATGTTTGCACCTTAATGTTATATGGTTTAGTTGTACAAATATCATTTCTCTTCATTTATTATTTTGAGAACCAAGTAAGAATAGGAATAACTTTAGAATCCGGTTTCTGTTTTAGATTATGATTATTTCTAAAATCTGAAACATACACATTAAAAATTTTTAAAGTGATTATTTCCAAAAAGATCACAAACAAACACGCTTCATATCTCCTCATGCTTAATGATATCTAATTCTTTGATTCTGAAGCCTACCTGCTTCCCTCTAGTTTGGTAGACTTAATTCTGAAGTGTAATTTAATCAAACAGGATTTGGATATATGTTCCTGTTAAAGTTGGAAACATCCACACAAAGTGGGATTATCTCTGTCAATGTAGATTTTTTCATACACAATATTTGAATATGAGACCTTACTAAAGAAGAAAAATCAGGTACTGTATGCTAAACCAACCATTCATCGGTTAATCATTAAATATATGAGTATGTTTCTTTATTTAATGTTTTTAATTAATTTACCGCTCACTTAAATTTTTACTACTAACCTGAATATAGATTATAATAAACTTGAGGCTACGAAGTATAGATAATTCAAAATAGTAGTTAGGTCATCTATATCCCAACACCCCATTTTTTCATTCACATATTTAAATGGGTCTCACCATTACACGTCATCAAGTTATTATTAAGCACACCATCTCCATCACAACACTTCACTTTGTTACTATTCACAAATCTTAAATGGGTCCCGCCTTTACACATCACTCATTATTTATATTTTATAAATTTTTTAATTTAAATTTATTTTATTTAGTAAACAATAAATTAATATTAATTAGTAAACGACAATCACTTGTTTGTTGTGGATCATTTATTTATTTTTTTAATTTAAACCAGTAGTGACGGTTCAAAACCGTCACTAGAAGTAATGAAAAAAAAAAAACACGCGTGCAAGGTTGCACACGTTACTTTTTCTCCGCTTTTGGTCAGATAATTCAGAAGTGGTCGGCTTAAATAAGCACCAAAACAAAATTTGCTCTATCGCTATTCAACTTTAGTTTACTGTACAATGAGTTAGAAAATGCATCTAAGCACCTAACGGTACAGATGCTCTTAGGTTCATGTCCTACCCATACGTATTTATGTCGGACATGACACTTTTACATCTATTTTATATTTTTTTTTCAAATATGGATTGTGGTAAACTTAAGGTTGGTCCAATTTTCACTAATGCATAATTAAAAATTTCATAAGTCATACTCCTATATGTAGTATGTATACTCTTTCCTTCCACTATAACTTTGACATTTAACTTTATATAATTAGTTTATTTATTTATTTTTTAAAAAAATTGATCATAAATTGAGATAGTTACTTAGAGGAGAATATGTATTATAGGAGTACCAAAAATTATACGAAAAGAAATATAGTATATGTGATGTATTAAGTGTTGTTGATGCCCACTGAATGTTCTGAGAGAATGAAACTTGCAGATTTGGTTCTAACGTCTAGAATAAGGATCAAGCGATTTCCATCCATTGCTTTGATGGAATCAAATTCTTGATAATTCCAAGCAGAACGTTGTTCTCTGTTCAATGTCTTGCACATCTCTTAATAACGAGAAGAGAAAAGGGGTTTATATATATTCTATGAGCGAATTTTGACCGGGGCTTAAAATAGGCTATGTCGAATGTATTCCAACAGCAATAATTTTGTTAGTTTATTAATGTTTTATAGGGAAGCTTTCTGTATGCATTTATATATAGGTCACAACTGAGAAAGGTTGGTTGTGTTGTGCTGGAATTGGCATATTCTTTACTTCATCGCTTAGAAATTTAACAATACACAAAGTTAACAAAAAGGAAATATCGAGGTGAAAAGTGGAGCACAACTTTGTTTATGGCCACAAGACGTGGAGGAACCTGAAAGTCACTGCTTACATAATGTAATGACAAATTGTAAAGAAAAAAAAAAAAGAGATCGACATCGACTATTAATATTATCACCTTACATGGCAATGGCAGTCTTTTTGGTGATAGATTTGCATTTATTCTTTTCCAGCACTACCCATAGCAAGTGTTGTTATTATGACAGTATTCTGACCGTCACAAAAAACCAAATAATATCACTTTTTTTACCCTTGAAATGACATGGTATAGAAGAGGAGAAAAAAATGCAGAGTTAAATTTGAATCGTATAGAAATAATTATGCATTATATCTATTGAATAAATGTCAAATTAAATTAACTTAACCAACTACATTTGATTTAAGTATTATATGCTTTTGATTCCCCTTAAATAAGGTCTCGGTGCAGGTATTATAGATGGAAAAAATCTCCGGTAGAAGAATTAGCCCCACTAGAATGTGATATTCCCAACACAACTACCTCATGTGAAAGATTAATGTGGTTGACACAAATAAGAGTTAAGTTAACTCAAGAGTAATGGATAAAAATCATATAAAAGCATAATTAAGTTCAATGGCATTGAATTAACTTAATTGAAAAAAATAATTGCCATTACCTACATAACTCCTTCATAGATTTTTTTTTTAAAATGCGATACTTTCCTAAATACTCACATAACAAATTCAAGATTACATTGTTATTGAAAAATAACCTTTATATTTAATATTCTTTTCACATAGTACTTATCTTTTTTCTTAATTTGTGACTTTTGTCTTCTAAACTGTTTATCAAATTAAATTACCACCGAGCGCGTGGATCAGCTGGTAAGGGGTTGTTGTCCTACCCGGCTCGACGGGTTGCCTCCCGTGGAGGATACCTGTGGTCTTGCAAATTAAATTATTTTCTTTAATTAATTATTTAATTAAAATATAATTTTACTTTCTTAATCAATATCTTATATAAACACAATGATATTTTCAAATTAACAATAAAATAATTCTTTATGAACTAAATTATTTTTTTTCAGTTTTTTTTAAAATTAAATCTTAAGTATTTTTAATTTATATATATATATTTATATTTTTTTCTACATTTACAACAATCAGTACCTAATGCTTATAATGCTTAATTGTTAAAATAAAACAAACTATTACTGTGGTGTCTAATATAAGTAAAAGTTAATTAATTCACGCCAATTAAAAATATTAATTAAGCTCATTAAATTTTCTCAAACTCATATGAAAAGTAAATAGTATTTACTAAAATATCTTTTTTAATATTTATTGAAAAGTTTATCCTTAAAAAAATATTAATTAAATAAGAGTATTGTAAGGATACTAACATTTGATAGGGTGAAAGTGGTTAGATTTTATTTATTTTTGAGATGAATAAAATAGAATTTTAAGTTGCTTATATTTAAAATCAAAGCGATATCTACGGCTCCAAGTTCAAATATATATGTGTTAAAGCAAAAAATATATATGTGTGTGTGCACGCGGCCGGTTGAATCAAGATTGATTCAAAAGTCACTATAACAAGAAGTAATTCAATGCACGACAACCCCCATTGTCCACTTGATGTGAGGTAAAATGTAAGTATGTGCTATTTGAATCTGGAGTCATTTATTTGCCTTACACTTGGACACCTTAAATTTTAAACAAAAAAAAATTCAATCCACGACAATTTGACCAATCGACGAGTCCAATTCTACATTTGAAACATTTCTCAAGCTATTGATAAAAAATGGGACCTAACTAAGAACCTTTCTAATTTGAGGTTGGTAATAGAAATAGAATAGGTTTAGGACTTAGGAGGAGCGCATGTGTCTCATGGTGACCGTTTCATTCCAAAATTGACCTTCTACCCCCAAAATGTTAAATGTCACACTCTCACAATCTCATACATCATCTTTGATATCTTCATTGCTGCCCGTTTCTCTTCGGGCAGCTTCTCCTTCACCCACATCACCTCTCGGGCAGCTTCAACTTCAACTACTCTCACATCCCAACTCTGTCTCTCTCAGACTATAAATGCTCGATGTCACCACTTTAACAATTACCGCTTAATTTTCTCGGGAAAATATGATTTTCCCTAAGAAAACGACGCTAGCGTAGCATAGTAGTAGCCGCAGTTGAATTTTCTCCAGAAAAATTAAGCTTAGCTTAAATTCGCGCTCAGTGTTGGTGGTGTTTAGTTAGTTTTACTTCGGACGAAGTGATGATAATGTGGAACCTCGCACGATTCGCTACCCGATCGCGGCGATTCTCCACAGCGATTCCCGGTCCCTGCATTGTTCACAAGCGTGGTGCCGATATCCTCCACGATCCCTGGTTCAACAAGGTTTCTCCAACTTCTCTCTCCTACTAGTATCTGAGTTTTGCGAGTTTCGATTTCTGTTTAATTTACCTGAAAGGATCTAACTCTCGTTCAGATTTTGTAATTCCTTTAGTTTGGTACTATTTTGATGACTTTATTTTTGTAACTTTGATTTGATGATAACACACGTTAGTGAATCTCGAATTAGTTTACAGTGTACATTACTGCAAACTTGTAATTGCTATGGAATCATTTTACACTCATTAGTTAATGTGCATATGGTGGTTATGTGAAAATTGAAGCTAATTTCCTTTTCATCCAAACAGCAAAAAAAAAAAAAAGGAAAAAATGAATTTTTTATGCTATTTACTCTTTTTATTATTGATGTTTTCCATGGCATGTGTTTGAAGTTATGAATATGCATTCATAACTAAATGATGCTTTTCATGGTAATAATCTCTCGGATGATGTCTAATTGGTCATGGAAATCGCTCTTCAGTCTTCACGGTCGTTCTTCAGGATCCTAAACTAACCCTCTTAATTTCATCTTTTAATTCTTGCAATGCAGGATACTGGGTTTCCGTTGACTGAAAGGGATAGATTGGGGCTTCGGGGCCTCCTTCCTCCTCGTGTTATATCATTTGAGCAGCAATATGAGCGCTTTAGTAAGTTTGAGGCTTATTCTTCTGATGTTACATGTATCTGGGTCAGTGGTAGTCATTTTGCCTTTCTTCTGAAAGCTATATTACATGCTTTCCTAGTGTGTTTGTGTTCATGCTTTTTTCCCATTTGTAGTTTTATCTTCAGTAATATTTGATAGCCATCTATTATTTTTTTTTTTCCAGTGAATTCATACCGATCTTTGGAGAAGAATACTCAGGGACAACCGAATAAAGTTGTTTCCCTATCAAAATGGAGAATCTTAAATAGACTGCATGACAGGAATGAAACCTTGTACTACAGAGTGAGTTTGATGATGAAGTTTGCTTTTTCTTTTTTTTTTTAAATGAATTTTCTAGCTAATGTACGAGTATAATCAAATTTTGTTGTATGATTTTTATGTCTCTTTTTCATTTCTCTTCAGGTTCTTATTGATAATATTAAAGAGTTTGCTCCAATAATATATACTCCTACAGTTGGATTAGTTTGTCAAAACTATTCAGGCTTATTTAGACGTCCACGCGGAATGTATTTTAGTGCCAAAGATAAAGGAGAGATGATGTCAATGATCTATAACTGGCCAGCTCATCAGGTATTGCATTAGTTTTCTGTAAATGCAGAATTTTTATTTTCTGGTTCATTGTTAAAAGTAGAAATAATTCTTTGCCTTTTATTCTTCCCTTCTAATCCCTACCCAGTATTATTTAAGATTGTGAACTTTTGAACAACTGAATCACTTATTTGAATTCTCTAATTCTAATGAAGAATTTAGTAAATTTCTGCTCCTTGAGTGATAAACAGAAATTCAGTTGGCTTGGATTTATAATATTCTCTTATTAAGTAGTTTAATGAAAAAAACCTCAATAAAAATTATGTCAATATTTGTTGTCCTTTTAACCTAAACCCTTAAGGAGTGTTTGTGTAGGTTTGTAACACAGAGGAGAGGTTTGTGGAAAACTCGGGACATTGGAATCCTTTTTTACTTTTATTCTTTTTAAAAAGAAGATTCTTTTATACTGTCAAAATATGTATCATGCATAAAATTGATACCCATTTTTAAGTCTGTATAGATTTTTTTAATGACTTAAGCCTTGTAACTCTAATTGTAGTTACCTTGCCATGACTTTGATGCTTTTTGGTCCATTAAGTGACAAAATGTGTTTATTCATTTATTATGCATGGTTTTCATCATCTTGTTGCTCTGTTGCAGGTAGACATGATTGTCTTGACAGATGGAAGTCGAATTCTTGGCTTAGGGGATCTTGGAGTTCAGGGAATTGGAATACCCATTGGAAAACTTGATGTGTATGTTGCTGCTGCTGGTATCAACCCACAAAGAGTATGCTTCTTTATATCTCTATCTATTTTTGGGTCTCGATCTGTGCCTATTTATGTCTCTGTGTTTGCTAGCATACATCTGTTGGGAGTTAGGTTAAGCATATTTTGCCGGTGGCCTTAGCCTAGACTTGGGATTGAAGCACTTTTAACATTTACATATGGATGGGATTATTACCTATGCTAGGATACTGGGCATATATAATTTCATTAATGCTTGTAATTTTATCATGTTTAGTTACATGTGTTTTCTATTTATGAGTTGACGATGTCTTCATGACATTTTGACCTAAGATCATTAATGTTGAATAATATGTCAATTAGGTTTCTCTTTTTTTAACTACCACTTGATAAGGAAGTAATAACTCTTGTTAACTCACCCTTGTGTTGTTTTTCCAAATGGGCAGATACTTCCAGTCATGCTAGATGTTGGCACCAACAATCAAAAGCTACTTGAAGACCGCCTCTGTGAGTAAAATTCTGTTCTTTTAGATCTTTTGTTTGCTTATTTATAGCATTTGTCTCATTGTGTCATTTAATGGGGAACAAGGAGCCAGAAATTTCATGTTGGGCAGGCCAAATCAAATTTGATTTTTACTTAGCATCATGAATGACTTTAAGTTTCCATATCTAAGATACGGAACTGGATTTATGAACTGCACTGGATTGTATCTTTGAAACATAGGTATCAAGGATTTACAATTGCAGAACAATAATGAAGGATTAGGACCACCTTCTTTCCTCTTAGCTTCCATTACTGAGTTAAATAAAAGCTTTAGAAAAAACCCACTTTGCTTCCTACTCTGCACATGTGCTCATCTCGCCCTGGTTAGGTCCCTAAATCTAGAGTTGTTGCTCCACTAAAACTTCCTTACTATAGATTTAATCTCTTGCAAAGCTTATAAGGAAGTTTAAAATAATTACAAAAGAAGAAATTGCAATAGTCACTCATTCAATTAAACCATTTCTATCTTCAGCATCAGAAAGGGGCTAATTAATTAGACAACCAATGAATTCAAGGATTACAAATTTTCATTGTATAATTTTTCAAGCTTGAGCCTTAGGAGGCCATGGACCCTGCCAGGCCCCCTTGGCTCAGTCCTTATTAGGGACTTATGTTTTATTTGTAAAATAAGGAAGATGTCATGCTTGTCAGTTGTCAGAAACCTGGATTATGTGGTTGCATTTGACTAACATGATCCTGTAGATTATGATTATTGTGGACTAACTCAATATTTTTGGAGTTTCAAACTGTGATTATTCAATTGCTTTGACATTCTTGATCTTTTGAGAAACTGTTCCGAAGTATTTATAATGAGTTGAGATTTTGTTTTTACTTATCTTATGCAAATAAAAATGAACTTATTGGCAAAATAAAATAACATTAATAACGTCAAATAAAAAGATTCACCGCATTCAAAATTCTTACATGGTACTTTAGATTTAAATTACGGCAATATGTTGTATCATTTTGATTGATTTCTTGAGACATTCTTGATTAGTTTCTCCTTGATTGTAATTGCACTCTTAAAACACAGAGACCATACCAAAAAATAGCATGCTAATATATCTAAGTTGATATCCTGAAATGTATTGGCTTTTCTGGTGTTGTTTTCATCTGACAGATTTAGGACTTAGACAACCAAGGTTGGAAGGTGAAGAATATCTATCAATTGTGGATGAATTCATGGAAGCTGTTCATGCTCGATGGCCCAAGGCTATTGTGCAGGTTGGTTGGTTGGTTTGTTTGTTTGTTTTATTCTCCTTTCCCTGGTGATTTGTGCAACTTTGTATTTATTCTAGTGCATAGTGCTCTCATTCTCAATGTTCACTTTTGAATTTTATCAATTTTTTAACTAGATTGTTGTGCTAATTTTATCAGTTTGAGGATTTCCAAATGAAGTGGGCTTTCGAAACCCTGGAACGATATCATAAAAGGTTTTGCATGTTTAATGATGATATACAGGTGAGAAAGTGATATTAAATATTGTTAATATAGAAAATATTCAAGATGGTACCTAATCCCGTGTGTTACTGAAATAGCTACTGAAACTTAAAATTTACTCCATACTCTACAGGGCACTGCTGGTGTAGCACTTGCTGGATTATTGGGAACTGTAAGAGCCCAAGGTCGACCATTGTCTGATTTTGTGGACCAAAAGATAGTTGTGGTTGGAGCTGGGAGGTACTTACAGAACTGATTGTTATGAACATAATATTGAGTGTCCAGTTTCTTTTGTTGATTATATCACATGCCTAATTGTAGCTACTTTCTGCCTCAAACTTTTTTGGCCTGGATTTCAGTGCAGGGCTTGGGGTTCTAAAAATGGCTGTCCAGGCAGTTGCAAAGATGTCTGGGTGCAGTGAAGTAGCTGCCAAAAGTCAATTCTTTCTGATTGATAAAGATGTATGCTTTCACAGCCTTTACTAGCATGTTAAGCCCTTTAAGTTGCAATACTTGAAAACTATTAAGTTTTGACTTCCATATCTTATTCTATGACTGAACTTCATGTAATCCAAACATCTTTTTTTCAATCATATTCTGTCATGATTCGTTTCATACCCAATGTTTTTGGCATATAAAAGAAATAAATAATTGCGTGCAATAAATTTTTGGATGCTGCTATTTCATATTCTTTTGTTGTTAAATTAAATCTGATAACAATGCCATCTTAATATGCAGGGTCTAGTCACGACAGGAAGGAACAATCTAGATCCAGCTGCAGCCCCATTTGCTAAAAATCCAAGAGACTTAGAGGGGCTTTCTGAGGGAGCTAGTATAATTGAAGTGGTAAATGTTAACGGATTAATTTGAGGAAAACTCTATTGGCTCGAGGCTGTACTCTTATAATATTGAAAAGAATTATTTTGATGTAAAAGAACTTGACCATTTTGTATTAGTGATGCTAATTTTAAATATTATGCATACTCAGTACACTCCATCCTTTAATTGTTGAACCTATTGACCTTTAGGTTAAGAAGGTTAAGCCACATGCGCTCCTTGGTTTGTCTGGCGTTGGTGGTATTTTCAATGAGGAGGTAATTACCTTCTACAATTGCACTTCTATCATGTCATATCCCTAAGTGAAGTTTATTAAATAAATAAATGCAGAAGACATCTTTGACAGCTTTGGGTACTGTATGAACTTTTGTGCATTCAATTTTCTTCATTTTAATGGTTGAGATTCGACTCAGGTGCTTAAGGCAATGAGAGAATCTGTTTCAACAAAACCTGCTATCTTTGCCATGTCTAATCCCACCATGAATGGTTTGTTTGTACAAGGCTCATTAAGCACTCACAATTCCTTAATAATGTTTATGTTTCTTCATTTTTGACATTTTCTTTTATGTGCTATGGGACAGCTGAGTGCACTGCAATTGATGCTTTTACTCATGCTGGGGAAAATATAGTGTTTGCAAGTGGAAGCCCTTTTGAAAATGTGGATCTTGGTAATACCTCTTTCATTGGATTTGAAGTATGTTGTGTAGTTCTTATTTCCTTCAGCCGTTGAAGAATCTGCAATTAAAATTGTATGCAGGTAATGAAAAAGTGGGCCATGTGAATCAAGCAAACAACATGTACCTTTTCCCGGGGTAGGGAATGTCTTCTTGGCTTATATATTCTCATGAAGTATACCTATCGATTGAATTGTTATTGTAACTTTTATTTTAACCTTTTCATTTCAGAATTGGCTTGGGAACTCTTGTGTCAGGTGCTCGTCTTATAACAGAAGGAATGTTGCAGGCAGCTGCTGAATGGTATGATGTATATTTGGAAAAATGTTTCTTTTTTATTTACCAAAAGCTATTGGAACTAGCATTCATGGAAGTTTGGCAAAATATCTTTAATATATTTTATTGGATTAAAATGCATCTTTCTTCTACTTTTATTTATCTATTTGTTTATTTATTTTCCCAGTCCTAATCAGATGTCATTTGATGTATCTATTCAAATAAATACTAACATACTGTGGTTCTAACAGCCTCGCTTCATACATGGTTGAGGAAGATATCTTAAAAGGAATTCTCTATCCATCCATTGATAGGTAATATTCCTTTTTTCCCCTCGATATCTTTTGATTTTTATTTTCTCTTGGCTCATCTTTTCCTGCCGCCTTTTATAATGACCAGAACAAATAAAGTTGCAATTTTTTTTAATGAACTTGAAATGTGGTTCTGTAAATGTTATTTAGGATTTAGATTCTGAGTTTGGCACCAAATATTTAACAATATTGGTGTTGATCCACTCATCTCTTATCAAAGATGTGCAGTCATTTCCTAAATGTAATAGCTTCAAATTTGGTTTAAAACATGTGTACTCAAAATTTTCTCAAGAAAAAAAAAAGCTCAATAGTTTATTTGTTATTTGATATTGTGGCGATCTCTTATTAACTCTACCTTGCGTTCTGCAGCATACGGGATGTTACAGCAGAGGTTGGGGCTGCCGTGCTTCGAGCAGCAGTTGAAGAAGATCTGGCAGAAGGACATGGTGATGTAGGGCCCAAAGAACTTGCACACATGTCAAAAGTATGGAAAATTATCAGATTACACACAAATATTATATATTAAACAGTCTGGTAGAATGATCCCTATAATTTAAATGCTAAATGGTTGTTGTTGTTGCAGGGAGAGACTGTGGAGTATGTCCGAAAAAATATGTGGTATCCTGTGTATTCTCCTCTTGTTCATGAAAAATAAGATCCTGTCCTTATGTACAATTTCTTCAAGGCTTTATGCAATTCACATCTCAAAAGTGCTGCACCGAAGCCTTGGCTTTTAATCTAATGTTCTTAATTCATAACCAGTAAAGCTGAGTTGAGTGTCGTAGGGCACATAGCGAAAAGTGTCTCCATTTGTTTCGGCCGTGAATTATATGTATTAGCATTGAAATCTGACTTATCTAAGTTCCATGTATTTTATTTATAGTGTCTATGATGGAGACAGTTGTTAATAGTTCTATATAACGTTGGTGACCACTACGGTGGATAGTTAACTTGGTTGTAAACATTATTCTTATGTACACAGTATACACTGTTGGCATTTTTAATTTGTGCAATGGTGGTACATTACATCATGTATTGTTGAACTAACGACCTCTTTAAAACTCTCATGTCTTGCTTACTGATGGCATTAATTATAATTTATATGATTGCCGTGCATGGTTGTGTCAAGCCAAGACAGATATTTACTAGCTGAGCTTCTTGCTATAAAACAAGGCCTTATCTAGGCTATGGATATGTTTACTCTGAATCAATTTTTTTGGATGCAGTCAGGTTGCTTAGGACAAACACAACAAACAGATTTCATTAAGATGCCACGCTCGTTAATGATATAAGAAATATCATGTAGCATGCATAAAGTTTACAATTCCATCATATCCCACGTCAAGCTAAAGTTTATGAACCATGATAAAGTATACATTCTATCCCAATCTATGTAACTCAACAGAAATAGATGGAATGTAATGTAATAAAATCATAATGGGTTTTATTGTTTAGATTATTTAAAATAAAATAAATTAGAATAGAATGAACTAAGATAGAGTAAACATATCCATTGTTCTATGCTCCAACCACTCTGGAACTCTGCTTCCTGGATACACGTAGTACACAACTTCATCAGAATCATGTTTTGGTGCAGATAGATGTTGGTGTGCAAATTTCATCACGTTGATTCGCGCATTCAACTCAATATCCATGAGAGACTGTTCATCCAAATTCAAGTGATTCCAGAACTGAACCCTTTTCCTATTTTCCTTCAATTGTTCAGCAACCGTAGGGAAGCATACCGTCTCCAGTTGTCCTCTAAACAAAGATCCAGCAAGGAGAGTTTGAAGGGAGGAGGGAAGCTCTGGTATTGTCTGAAGCCGTTTGCAATCTGTTATGTCTAGATATTGCAATCTTGTAAGTTTCTTGATGCATGAAGGTAACTCCTCAATGTCACTGCCTCTTAGACATAGGATTTCAAGATTGCTTTGATGTTCAAATGATGACGGCAATGCTCTGACCTTCGTCCAACTTAAATCCAGTTTTTTCATATTCTCTGATGTCACTGAGAATTCCCTTAGACTATAACAGTTACCAAGCTTGAGATAACTGAGGGAGCTCAAATGGGTATCACTGGTAAGTGTGGCAATTTTATCGCACCAAGAAAGATCCAATGTATTGAGCTTGTTGAGAGAGAAAATAGATGAATGCACCCCTGACAACTTCTCACAATCTTTGGCTTTTAGTACTTCAAGATTTGTGGCTTTGGAAAAGTCTGGAGTTATCACAATAATGGAGTTTAACTTGTTTTAAATTCACGAGATTCTGTAACAATATGAAGACATTACATTACACATGAGCTAAATTTGTTTAACTTGAATTAAGAGACACATTATATAATAAGCAAGACACACACACACATTAATATAATGCACTTACCTGCACTCCGTCCCAAAGTTTTATTATCTTGCTAGATGACAAGTCCAATATAACAAGTTTTTCAGCCGAAAAATTCTGTGGCAATAAGGTTACCTGAGGGTCATCAATCCAACGAAGATATCTTAGTTCAGATGACAAAGATTGAAGCCCTTGAGGACAATCTAAAGAGCCATGGTAATCCAAAAATTGTAGTTTGCTCATCTTAGCAAATGCATGGGGGCTTAACTTCAAAGATGAAGTTGACACATACATGCTTCTGATGGCCTCAGTCCCCTGCCATCAAAGTTTGAGAGAAGAAAAATATTAAATAACTTTAAAAGCCACATTTCTAACAAAGATGTTAAATTTGATTAGGATTTTACCTTGTCATTTTCCAGCACTTCCCTACAGTCATCAGGATCCCATAACCGACAATAGATTCTTGGCGAACGATTTCCCAAGCCATTTCTTGTATAATATCATGCATAGATACATGATTATCCTCAGAAAAAGTTACAAGAGCTTTATCTTTCAGCCTTTCAAACACATCAGTCAATGAATTATCACTTTCACCATCTTCCAATACACTTTTTATGTGACCCACTGTCAAACCCGATCCAATGAAGAAACATGCAAGATCTAAAAAAATCTTTTTCTCTTTGCGATCTAGATCATCATAACTCAGTCTCATTACATCGTAAACTTTTTTGTTTGGCATTTTTTCAAGCTTGTTTAGCTGACTTTCCCATACTTCCTTGTCTTTTTCACGAAGAAGACGTCCCAAAACTTTAAGAAACGAACCACCCTCTCTGATAGCTCACAATACTCATTTTTCAAATGACTTTGGTTAAAGGCATTCAAATTGAAAAGCTCAAGTGCTTCATTAGAACTCAACTCTCCAACCTTGTGTATATCATCAGCTTTGCAAACAGTACTGAGCACTTGCTTATCTCTAGTAGTTACAATTATTCTACTGTTTGATCCAAGCCAATCAAGAGCTTCAGATAACAAGTTTTCTATGTGATCCGAATCATTCACATCATCAAGAACAATAAGAACCTTCATACCATGAATCCTTCTCTTAATATCATTGGACAACCAATTTGGTGTGTCAATTTTCGCATCTTCTCCTAATAATTCAGAAAAGAGCGCTTTTTTCAAAGATTTAATTCCATCTTTTGATGATTTTTCTCTTACATTATCCAAAAAACAGCAACCTTTATATTCTGACCGAAGTTTATTACATACTTCACTTGCAATGGTTGTCTTGCCAATACCGCCCATACCCCATATTCCAATAACAAGAGGGTGTTCTGATTCTTGACGTAACAACTTTTCTACCTGTGCCATTTGTTTGTCAATTCCAATAAATCTTGTTGAGTGACCAAGTCCTTTTGAGTTAAGTGGGTATTTACGCAATCTCTCCAACAAAAGATTGACGACTTCTTCAACCAACTCAGCATCATTTCTGCACAAAAATAAAAGAGAAAAAAATGTATGAAATTCAAAGACATTAATTCCCTTGGTTGGAAGTTTAAAATGCATGATGGAACTTTCCCTTCCTTTTTAGTGGGAATTCCTTAATAGGGTCAAGTAGATGTATCTTCAACCACCTAATTTAATGGACCAACAAAACATGGCAGTCTTGTCCTAAAAGATTCTAGCATGAACCAGTAATGGAATTGAGTGATATATGCAGAAGTAATAACTAAAAAGCGTACATTCTAGTGATATATGCAGGTGGATGAAACAATTTATTTCTTTTTATGGTAAAAAAGGAGGCAGTACGGCATTTGCATGTGACATGACATGTTTCCTAATGTGAAAGTGAAAACAGTCAATAATAATTCTAAATTTTAAACTTTTTATAAATTGATATAATAAACTTTAAGATATTTCTATTTAGTCTGAAAAGTACTGTTACATTTATGTGCTTGGGTGGGTGGCTTTAGGAATGTGGTTTAATTTGTGAGTCAGATTCATTGGATCAACCATCTTCTATTCCTTGATGAAGTTCAGACTTTGCTTAAACGAACTTGGAAGGTTGTCCTTGTTCATGTGTTCCCTGAAGTGAATGCTCCTGCAGATTGCCTAGCGCGCAAAGGGACTAGTCTTGTGATGGATTGGCATAGCTGGGACCATCCTCCTGTTGAGGTGGATACACTAATGCTTAGGTGTTTTTGGGTTGTACTTGTAGTTTATTTTTCTTTTCACAACACCCAAAAAAAAGTATTGTTACAATATTAGACTTAGTGGTTAATGTTTCGGTTAGGAAGTCAATTATAAGAAAATAAAACACCAGTAACATATAAGTAAAAGTTAGGTAATTTCACACTATTAAATGATATCACTCTAAATTAACCTTTATTTAATTATTGTAACTCGCGTTTTGCGCAGATAGATTTTAATGTATTAATTTTTATAGAAGTATTGATGTTATAAAATATGAATATTAGTATTTTGGACAGATATTGTAAATTATGAGGTGTCAATCATTGATTTTAGTTGAAGTAACTATATATGTAAGAACTTTTGGTTGATTTATATGTGTAATTTATTTGGTTCGTTTTCAAATTTCATATTATGTATGTGCTTCTTTTTTGTAAGATTTGTTTGAAATTTGAAAATGAAAATTCAGAACTACTACACAAAATGGAGTTTCCATGGAAAAGACAAATAAGAACGATACAAGTTGAATTGGTTTGAAAAAAATATTTAATTGTGGTCCTAAAACACTAGCCACATTTTATCAATGCCTTCAATATTTCATATATATTCATACCTGGCACCTGCAGCTAAACTCAAATCATACATAAATTATGTGAACCATATAAGAAACCGATCGATGCTGCGGTCTATCTGTGGAGGATACATAACGGACGAGCTAGACAACAATTAATCGCTCATAAAACCAAACCAACATTAATTTGTGTATAGTATATATATACCAATATCTCTCTACCACCTTCCAATTTACCGAAAAAGGAAAACAAAAAAAAAAATAACTATAAATGACAGACACCAATAGATAATTAATTAATTTCCAACCTCACGTCACATATATCCCTATTCATGTGAGGTAATAAATTCATACAATAATAACATACCATAACTGATACCACACACTTTTTTATATATATATCTTTTCATCACATCACCTATCATGTATCATTTCTCTTTCTTCTCCCTCTTGGTTGTATTGATGTATGAGTCTCTCTATTCATATACCACACAGTGCTGAAGTGAAGCCTTGTTTTAGCCAATTTCCAACTGAAGATGGGAGACGCTCCAAAAAGGTAGTGACACTACAACTTTCTTTGCTCTTTTTTATATATATTATTTTTCCAACCATGCTGTTAAAACTTTTATATATATATTTTCCTAATCCCTGTGCCTTTTTCTTTTTTGGTGATAATTTGTCAGGTATGCAGTTGTGACTGGTGCTAACAAAGGAATTGGATTAGAGATAGTTAGGCAGTTAGCTTCAACTGGAATCAAGGTTGTGCTCACTGCAAGAGATGAGAAAAGGGGTCTTCAAGCATTGGAAACACTCAAAGCCTCAGGTCTATCTGACCTTGTTGTTTTTCATCAGCTAGATGTGGCTGATGCTGCAAGTGTAGCTTCTCTGGCTGATTTTGTCAAATCTGAATTTGGGAAACTTGATATTCTGGTAACAATAACATGGAAATTTAATACACACTCCTGTCCTGTTTTTTTTACTAGTATGTATGAGATGACTGAAGAAATAGCACATCCTAAAACCTTACACATTTGTGTTTGCTTGTTTTTTTACTAGTATGTATGATATTCTTGCAATTCCAGTTACTTATTTGAATTGAATCTCATGACTTCTAAGGTTAGTGTTTGCTTATTACATTAATTAATTAAGAAAGACTGTATTGTTTGTGCAGGTTAATAATGCAGGGGTTGGTGGAGTTGAAATTAAAGACAGTGATTTATTCACTTTAATAATCGTTAAACGCGGGGTTAGTATGTACAACCTCTATTTGTTACTTTTCTTGATAATGTATCTAAAAAACTGTATATCTAATCAAACTGTCCAAATTCCTCTCTTGTTCTTGGTTTGTTTTGCAGGCAATACCTGAAGATGACCTGAGAAAGGCAATGACTCAATCCTATGAGTCAGCGAAAGAATGCTTGCAAATAAATTATTATGGTGCTAAAAGAACAGCTGAATCCCTCCTTCCCCTCCTCCACTTATCTGATTCACCAAGAATTGTCAATGTATCATCTGGAGTGGGGAAATTAGAGGTAGGCTAGCTTCTACTTCATACATACATACATACATCAATTTCATTTAATTTTCATAGAGATATGATCTTCATATTTAGATTATGCTTTTACCCTGCAGTCAGTCTCCTTTAATTTAATTTGCATGATCTCTTATGTTGTTTCTTAATTGATGTTAAAATTTCAGTTCTTACCAAATGAATGGGCTAAAGGAGTATTCAGAGATGTTGATAACCTCACAGATGAGAAAGTGGATGAAGTGTTTAAGGAGTTTCTCAAAGATTTCAAAGAAGGATCATTAGAAAGCAAAGGTTGGCCTAGGTATATGAGTGCTTATACTGTCTCCAAAGTTGCTATGAATGCCTATACAAGAATTCTTGCCAAGAAATACCCTGCCATCTGCATCAATTGTGTTTGTCCTGGTTATGTCAAGACAGATATAACTGCTAATACAGGGTTCTTCACTGCTGAAGAAGGTGCTTCTCATCCTGTGAGGTTAGCACTTCTTCCTAATGGTAGTCCCTCTGGCCTCTACTATATCCAGAATGAACTCACTTCTTTTGAGTAATATTTATAACAATTTTATGGATTGTGGACAAACTGAAACTACATTGCTTGAAATAATAATGCCTTGGCCTTGTTTAAATTCCTTCTCTTTATGATATGAGATGTAAGAAAACAATAGAACAAGGCTTCAGCACCGTATGTAACGCTTAATTGATCCCATTCCCTGCTAGCCGATCGACTTGTGTTTGTCATTCATTTTTGTCTTTAATTAATTTGGTTGGGTTAGTAATTAAACATCCAAAAAGATCACTTGAAAAGCAAATTCTGTCTGTTGTTGCAATAGAACTTAATTTTCTAAATGAAAAAGTGCATTTACATCCCTTAGAATTAATTTAACGTATTAACAACAAGTTTTAAGATCGTCTAATGCAGTATATAACAATTATAGCAATGAATATGTATGTGAATCTAACTCTTCTAAAGTGAGTTTTTATTTTAGCTGAAAAACAATGAAATTTTCATGATTGATGATTTTAGTACTCTTATATTATTTAATTGCTTTTTATTGGATATTACAAAATATATGCTAGATTGAAAGTTATTATTATAGTTCATATTTATAAAATTTTATGTCAATATGAAATTATTTAATATATCATAGAGATATATCAAGATTAACATCATATATACTTTTTAAATATATAAAAATAAGAATTATTTAATTATAAACTTATTATTATTAAAAGTTTATAAGATTCTATACAAGTAATGAACATATGTAATGATGTTAAGTTTCCAATCACGTGAATTTATAGACATGGCCATATAATTGAATTATATAGAGCACCTTTTTTTTTGTGTGTAAACCATAGGTATCCCCTATTACCAGAGACAATCATATTCGGGGCTTAGTCATAGTTAAGACTCCCCACCCCTCTCGAAGAACGTGTTTAGTGGGGATCGAACACAGGAGCTCTTCCCATATATAGAGCACTTTATCGGTTGCCCATGAAGTAATCATACCATCAAAGCAACGTTGCTCGCTTGTCAGGAGTCGTTGGAAGCAATTATATTTGGAGTGCTTCGTGGGGAAGGTTGTTTTAGCTAACAACATTTAAATCAATCAACAAATATTAAAAAAAATTAATTTTTGTGTGTATTGAAAGCACTCATAGAGTTGCTTCATTGTAGAAGTAAAATACTTAGAGGTGCTTGGATTGAAAAAAAAATGAATGATGATGTGTACAGGTGGGTCCAACACCCAAATAGAGTTGCTCCATTGTGGATGCTCTAACATAGTAACTTTCAAATCAACTATTTGATGCCAAAGGGTTGTGGCTCAGTTGGCAACACAGGCTGAGATTGTGGGAAGAGCCCCCAAGTTCAATCCCCACTAAACACATTCTTGTGGAGGTGTGAGGAGCCTTAACTGTGATTAAGCCCCGTATAGGATTGCCTCTAGTAATAGGGAATACGTATGATTTACACCAAAAAAAATCAACTATTTGATTGATTTTAGAATATAATTATCTGATCAAAAGCTATTGAATATATTATTTAAGTAATAAAGTGTTATATTGATATAAATTGATCCCCTCTCTCTATATTTTGTCATCTAGTTATTAATTTTTACTCATGAAATAATTTTTATTTGTTCAAAAAGGATAGGCAACCGTAATGGAAATAACAAAAATACAATTAGGCATATTTGTGTTCTTGCTTGACTGAATCCCTTAGGAGTGTAATATATAATCACAAAAGAATATCTAAGCAACTCAAGTAAATAAATGAATGAGCGATGATACATTGCGGTTTTGATTTTTTGCTTTTTATTTATTTATTTATTTTAATAGTTTTTATTTATTTTTTATTTTATTATATTCATTTTTATTTATTTACTTTATTAAATAAAAATATAGATTGAGAAATATAATAAAAGTGTATTTTTGGATGAGTTGGCATGAATATATTATTTCATTCACCGTTTCTGGACACACAATTAACCTCGTGTTAACAATCATCGTTTTATTATGATGCAAATAACCAAATTTATTATTCCATTAACCCTTAATAGACACACATTTAACCTCATGTTTATAATTTTGCATTTCACGAAGGGTTAACATAAATTTCATGTGATCACTGTTTTATGTTGATGCAATTACCAAATTTACTATTTCATTAACCGTTAATGAAAATACAATTAACCTCACAAATTCAATTTAACCAAATATCATATTCTGTTAACCGTCAATAGATACACCATTAACCTCAATTAAAAATATGTTTATCATTTTTAAACACAATTAACCTCGTGTTGACAGGAATGGTTAACACAAATTCCAAGTGATCATTTATTGTATTTCTTAATCTATATTTTCATTTAATTGGATAAATAAATAAAATGAATATAATAATAAAATAAAAACTATAAAAAAACAAAACAAAAAGAAAACAAAAGAAATAAAAGGAACGCAATAATACAAACCAAAAACAGTGTGGTAAAAATAGTGTACCACGTTTGTGGTAGAAGAAGCAATTTCTTAAATGAATAGATAAAGGATTTATTAGGTATACAATTACTTAAGTAAAAAAAAATCTTTACCACAAAGCACGTAAATCAGTTGTTAAGGGGTTGTTCTAACTTGACCAGTGGTCTCGAGTTCGTAAACCAACAAAACCCAACACAATTGGCAAATAATTGGGTCATTTAAGTATCCTGACAAGAGTTCGATCATTAGCAATGTGTATCAAAAAGACTTTATTGGAGAGATGAAACTCATTTCAGTGATCTTTACACCTCAAAAAGGTTACATTATTAAAAGGCGTGACAATGTAAACTCTTTTATACTAAGAGGTTGGAGTTGCTACTCTAATAGGTGTAAGAGAAAAGGTATTGGAAGGAAAATTTTAACCATTGGAGTAGAATTGTGATCTGAATGCGGTATGCAACCGCAACAACCAAATGTAAATAGGAAATGTGTGGTCCGGACAAATTTGATTACTTTTTTATCTATGAAATAATGAAAAATGAATATTGTGAGATAGATTCTGGGGTTTATTTAAAAAATTTATAAAATTGCTTGGTTGGAGTAAAAAGTGAGTTGAATTCCTTAAAATTATAAAAATGATATGACATTATGAGAATGCAAGAAAAATTATAATTTATTTAAGGGTTAAATATGTTTTTAGTCCCTGAAAAATGGTCGAGATTTGGTTTTAGTCCCTTCAATTTATAACTGGTGGTTTTGGTCCTTCAAAAATTGAAAATACACTAATTTAGTCCTTATTGTTTTATTTTGCTACAGATTAGCTACGAATTTTTATTGTTAATGACTAAATTGATGCATTTTCAATTTTTGAAGGACCAAAATCACTGATTTTTTGCATGGACTAAAATCAATCACAATTATTTTTTAGGGACTAAAAACATATTTAACCATTTATTTAATATAGCAACTCATATGAGTTGCTCTATTGGAGATGATCTAAGAGTGCATGTTAATATATATAGGTGGGCCTAACTTAACGAAAAGCCCAACAACCTCCCCAGTCGACTCAAGTGGAAGCAAAAGCAAAAGCATCCATTAAACAATAGGAAAAGTTTTGACAAAAAAAAAACAATAGGAAAAGTTGTTGACCAAAAAAAAAAGTGGAAGCAAAAGCCAAATCATCCATTAAATGATAGGTTTCACACTCATCCTTCTATAGAATTATAATTAAAAGACATTTTCAAATCTTATTAAAGTTAGTCTCTTTTATTTTATGGTAGCCCTTAACTAGTTAGTTTTGTATCATGGAGTTGAGGAATTATCATCAAATTTCATATTGTAACCATTTATTTTGCAAAATAACTCTATATTTAAGAAATTTGACAAGCTCAAAAGTATGGTTGGCAAGCAAAGATTTAGAAAAATTTCTACTATGAAATTAATAAAGTGCTCTTTGACCAACGAGTATGTCACAAATACCCCTACCCATACTGATCAATACTTAAAAAAAATGTGAAATCATCAATGACAATAATTAATAATAAAAACTTATAAAACAAAAGAGTAAGATATAACTGCCCAAAATGAATGAAGAAATGAAAAGTAAAATCTAATTATTTAATAAAAAAACTCAATCTAAAAAGTAAGACCTGAAAATTTTGTTAAAACAAAATATAAATACATATTTAAAACAAACAATAAACAAAATATTTATTTTTCTCATTGCAGCTGAAATAAAGAAAGGAAATTTCAAAGTCTTTAAAATATCTTTGTTTTTTATAAATATTTTAAAATGGACCCTTTTGAATTTAGTCATTTAGATATCTTAATTTTATTATTATATAAAATAAATTTAATTTAATAGTATATTATTTAATTTTTAATATTAAATGGATATTTATTACGATATTGATTCATTGTACACCACGATCAATATTCAATTGTATACTTTTCCTCATTCCTACATGTCACCTAGACCTGTGAAAGTGAACCAACTCGGCTCACTCGGGTTGGCTCACCACGGGTTAGGCTAAAAGTGAGCTAAGTTGGGTTGGCTCACTTTTCTGGTGAGCTGAAAAAAATACCAACTCGGCTCGACCCACCGCGGGTTGGTGGATTGACTCACCTAACTTAAAAAATTATAAAAATAATAAAAAAGGTAAAAAATATTAGAAAAAATATAAAAAAATTATAAAAATGACTTTAAAAATATAAAAATTAAAAAGTGAGTCAACTCACCTCAACCCGGCTCGAACCCACCTTGACTCACGAGTTAAATGGGTTGACCTGCGAAAATGTGAGCCTATATTTTACCAAACCAACCCACCGGTGAGCCGGGTTGGGCCGGGTTAGCTCATCGAACTCAACCCAAATTGACAGCTCTATGCCACCTCATGGTCACGTTCAATCTTATTCATTTTTTATTTGGAGTTACTTTTAACACTTTCTTTTTCTATTCTCACCTGCACCCTTTTTTTATAATTAAAACATTAGTTTAAATTTAATATCTAAATATTATATTATATTATATTATATTATATTATATTATATTATATAGCAACCAAAAAATATTATATTATATTATAAAAAAAGACAATAATTTATAAATAAAAATACATGAAAATATATATTTTAAAATTTTCACACTGTTTTTTATTAGAATCCTTACATACTGTTTTTTTCTGTCTCTTTTTTGTTTATATTATATTAGTTATCATAATTCTCTACTCCTTTATTTTTAGTGTAAAGGACACTTTTTCCATAAATATAAGAACATGATTTATTCAAGTGGGAATTTGCCTTCTTCTCTCACGGTCTGATTGTTGACATCACAATTCAAACTTCAGAGTTGAAGACTTGAAGCTGAAGATGGGAGAATCTGCAGAAAGGTAGCACATGCAAGCAACACCATCTATCCTTTCCTTCCAAGTTGTTCTTGGCATATCCATGCATTTTGCTTTTCAAGTTCAACTCCCAACTTCCAATTCTATTCTTAGATCTTCTTATATTTTTCTAATCCCTTTTTCTTTGAACTTTTTCAGGTATGCAGTTGTGACTGGAGCAAACAAAGGAATTGGATTAGAGATTGTAAAGCAGTTAGCTTCAACTGGAATCAAGGTGGTGCTAACAGCCAGAGATGACAAAAGGGGTCTTCAAGCACTGAAAACACTCAAAGCCTCAGGTTTATCTGACCTTGTTGTTTTTCATCAGCTGGATGTGACTGATGCTGAAAGTGTAGCTTCTCTGGCTGATTTTATCAAATCTGAATTTGGGAAACTTGATATTCTGGTAACATGGAAATCTAATACCCCTTTCCTTTTTCTTTATGTAAGTGAAAGTTTGTCACATTCAATCTTCTTTCAGTTTCCATTGCATGTTACTGTGCTCATCTTCAACTGCTGTTATTCATTGTTACTTGTGTGATTCTACATGCATACTTGTCATTGTTCTTCTAATACTTGTTGTACTTATCGTAGATAATTTTGTTACTGATTTTCCATGTTCATGAAAATGGGAATTTTTTGTTTCCTTAGTATTGAATGTGCATAAGACAGAGAGAGTCCCCATGTTCTGTTGCTTGGGACTTGGGAGTTTTACCTTTCTGTGCTCTAGTTATCCCTTTGGTACTGGTAAGGATATTTCATTTGGGTAGAAATTATCTTTTGCTGTGTTAGAGTTTGAAATGAACATTGCTTTCGATGATATTTTTCAAGTGATAGAAACATCACTGGGGGCTCAAACTTGGTTCATACTTTTATTTGCCTGAATTCAACTCTGCATTGTTAACCTTCAAAGCTACTTGTTGTATTCTGTTACATTTTGTACTAAGCAAGCTTCAGTTACTGTTTAATCAACTCAGTAGATTTTTATTTTTTTATATATCTAGTTATTGAGTTATGATAAATTTTATTGATAGCTTTGAAGGGAATTTCATGACTTCTCATTTTGGTGTTTGCATATTTCATTAAGAAAAGTTGTACAATGCAGGTTAACAATGCAGGGATTAATGGGGTTGTAATTAAAGACAAAGATTTGTGCACTTCAGCGGTTCTTAATCGTGGGGTAAGTATCTGAGTGTGTTCTACTGTTCTAGCATGTAGTCCACAGATGAGGATATTTTGAAACTTGATGCACCCTGTACAAAAGGGGCCCCATTTTGCTACTTTTCTTGACCAACTTATCTTAGATTCTATAATAGAAAAACTTTACAAGAACAGGGTGAAGTTTTCACCATTTCAATTCTTTCTCTTTTGTTTTTATTTTTTGGGCTGTGGAGATGAGAGCTTGGTGTGGACTCTTATAATGAGTATTTTCCTCAATAATGCAATGATATTCATTATTAAAGGTTTATACCTAATCATACTTTCTGAATTCCACTATTTTCCCATTAAACAGTTTATCCTTGATAACAAAATGAATTTTTTTATTAATTCTTATTGGAGCTTTGGCAGTTCTACAATGTTTTATATGCCAATCTATACTTCTCAGATAACTGTTTCAAATTTTGGAATTGGTAAGATCTTTTGCATTGTTAATGGCATATTTTGAAACTGTTCTGGAAACTTACTCCTTGTTAGAAAGGTTGTAAACTTGTAATTGTTTTATATTTGGGCAGGGTATATTGTCACACAGCTATAATATGGATTTGAGTATTGAGTTGTCCTTTGCAGGCATTATCAGATGATGACGTGACAAAGGCAATGACTCAAACATATGAGTTAGCTGAAGAATGCTTGCAAATAAATTATTATGGTGCTAAAATAACTACCAAGTCCCTTCTGCCCCTCCTTCAGTTATCTGATTCACCAAGAATTGTGAATGTATCATCTACTATGGGGCAGTTAGAGGTAGGCTATTTTACTCCTTGCGTTATTAAATTCTTTGGTTTTTCCCAAAATCTGACTCAAGAGAACAAAGGAAGATTAAACTTGAAACTCTGGTGTTTAGGTAGATGTCTGAAATGAAATCTTGCCCATAT
Organism: Sesbania bispinosa; assembly: GCA_026901365.1. Classification (NCBI taxonomy): domain Eukaryota; kingdom Viridiplantae; phylum Streptophyta; class Magnoliopsida; order Fabales; family Fabaceae; genus Sesbania; species Sesbania bispinosa. The sequence continues at coordinate 760,100 of QLOH01000440.1, forward strand.
TGACTTAAATACTGACTAAATCTTAATTCATTTGTTCTGAATAGTTTTGATGAATAGAATCATGTATCTATATATGTTAGGTAACCTTGAGCATATGTTAGAAAATAAGGCTGGTTATAAGAAATGCATCTCTATCACTAACCCAAAACATTTATGATTGTTAGTAACAGTTCTAATTGGCCTTTGATATGATACTGAAGGAAAAATTTCAGTTTCTTTCTCTGCCAGTTTGTAAAATTTCCATATATCATTATCTCCTGTCTCCTTTAATCTCCACATGGCACCAAGTTTTATTGCTTATTCATGTCAATTTCAGAGTGTACCAAATGAATGGGTTAAAGGAGTCTTGAGTGATGCTGAAAACCTTACAGAAGAGAAAGTGGATGAAGTATTGAAGAAGTTTCTTGAAGATTTCAAAGAAGGTTCATTAGAAAGCAAAGGCTGGCCTAAGACTCTGGGTGCCTATATTATGTCTAAAGCTGCTATGAATGGCTATACAAGAATTCTTGCTAAGAATTTCCCTACTTTCTGCATCAATAGTGTTTGCCCCGGTTATGTCAGGACAGATATAACTGCATATGCTGGCTTCTTAACAGTTGAAGAAGGTGCTGCTAGTCCTGTGAAGCTTGCACTGCTTCCCAATGGTAGTCCATCTGGTCTCTTCTATTACCGGAGTGATGTGTCTCCCTTTTGATTAGTAATATAATTTTATGGATTGAAGACAAATTGCATTGCATTTGCTTGTCAATTATGACCATACAGTACACACTAATTCTGTTTCCTCAGCCTATTTAAGTACATCATATAATGTGGTATGTCAGTGACAATCTTAGTAAATGGTAAATATAACTCCAAACTGTTGAATAGAACTGATTCTAAAAATCAATAACTGATGAGTGACACACGTTTTAAGAAAAACATTGAATAGAAATAATTTATAATCAATTCTCTGAAACCATTATTTTGCACTGTGTCACCATTAATCCAAACATATACTTACACTTAATTTGCAAAGAGTAGAAGCGTGAACGTTTTCTTGTAGAATGAAATTTCAAGGTTAGAGCATGTGTAAGACTAATAGATATGCAGGTAGATTTGACTACCATTGGTTCTTATGAACACTGACCCAAATGGTTGGTTAAAGCCCTATATATATTTTTGTCAAACTAACAGAGTATTTTTGGAGATGAAAATCAGATTCAGATGAAGCAGTAATATGTACATAACCGGAATACAAAGTGGGAGATAAGAAAGTTTGCAACTATTTTCTATTATTATTTATTTAAAGGCCTAATTAACCTCATTTTATCATAAACATATTTATTTATATGTAAAGTGATATATTATAAAATTCATAAAAAATTAGGACCTGATTAAGAAACAAACAAACCTGTCTCATTTCGGTCCACGAACACCCGTGCTTTTGGCTATGCTCCACTTTGCATTTCCAAATTGTTGTTATGCAGTGTTGATTTCTTTAATGCAATTTGCAATTGAATAATCTTGAAAGGGAACAAAATTGAAATGCAAGTAGTGGGACCTTTTTGAACAAAATTAAATCTTTAGTTTTATTTGGTTACAAATAAAATCTGATTTTGGTTTTTAGTCTTTTTTTTTTTTTACATTATAATTGTAACGTAAAGTTATTTGTGTGTGAGGAAAACAAAGAGGATAAGCAAGAAGGGGAGAGAGGGAGGGTGAGAGAGAGAGTGAGGGGAGAAAAAATTGTATTCTATTATATCACTTCTTAACCCATAATAAGAATTACACTAATAAAAAATGATAAGATAAGTCACATGATAAAGTTATCATATATTATTGATGCAACAAACACATGATAAGTGATGCGATAGGATAACGTTATCGTATTTTTTCCTTCAAAGGAAGCCTTAATATCCCTTTTCAACTATCAAATAGTAATAGAGTTAGTAAATTATATTAAATAAGAATAAACTAGAAGGTTGAATATTTAACTAAGATCACTAGTCAACATTTCCGACAAAGATGCAAGAGGGATGGAAAAAAGAGGTGTAAGAATTAAGAAAAAAAAAGACAAAGCGTTTGCAGACTTTCTAGTTTTTATAAAATAAATATGCTAATTTGCTAAATGACAAACACAACATGCTGGTAGGCAAATGTCCTTATCACCGGGTGTGACATGCATAATTGCATATATAATATAGTAATAGTAAGGTGCTGAATGTTGTTTTTGTTCTCATTGTTAGCATCACATGCAATTCAAATATCAAAGTTCTGAAGATGGGAGAAGCAACACAAAGGTATGCCAATATTACTTATCCTTCTATGCTGTTCCTGGCATCCTTTTTCATTCACTTTTTTAACCTATGGTATGGTGGGTTGAGTTTGTCTGTCAGGTATGCAGTTGTGACTGGTGCTAACAAAGGAATTGGATTAGAGATAGTTAGGCAGTTAGCTTCAGCTGGAATCAAGGTTCTGCTTACTGCAAGAGATGAGAAAAGGGGTCTTCAAGCATTGCAAACACTCAAAGCCTCAGGTTTATCTGACCTTGTTGTTTTTCATCAGTTAGATGTGGCTGATGCAGCAAGTGTAGTTTCTCTGGCTGATTTTGTCAAATCTGAATTTGGGAAACTTGATATTCTGGTAACATAGATTTTTTTATTACCGTGGGCTCATCTTGCAACTGCTGTTATTCATTGTTAGTTGTGTGATTTTATATGATTAGCCTTTTAATACTTCTTGCAGTTACCTTAGTTATTTTTCTTCTAATACTTCTAATTTATGAAAACTAGAATTTTTTGTTTGCTTACAAGTTAGAATTGAATGTGCATAAGACAGGGAGAGTCCCCCCATGTTCTGTTTCTTGGGACTTGGTAGCTTTACCATTCCGTGCTCTAGTAATTCCTATGGTACAGTTAAGGGTATTTCATCTGGGTAGAAATTTAGTGCTGTTAGAGTTTGAAATAAACATTGCTTTTGATGATGTTTTCAACTGATAGAGAAGCATTATTAGGGGTTCAAACTTGGTACAACTCTTCATGTTAAGAATGTGTAGATATTTTATATTTTTCTTTATTTATAAACAGTTTTTTTTCTTTTTTTTTATGTATCAGGTTGTATTCTGCTCTGCTACATTTTGTACTAAGCAAACTTTAGTTTTTGTTTAATCAAACTTTATATTTTTTTTACATACATACATACACACACATATATATATAGTTATTGAGTTATGATAAATTTTCTTGATTGCTTTGAAAGGAATCTTGTGACTTCTCATTTTGATATTTGTATATTTCATTAAGAATAGTTGTACAATGCAGGTTAACAATGCAGGGATTAGTGCAGTTGAAGTTAAAAACATTGATTTATTCAGTTCAGCTATCATTAATCGTGGGGTAAGTATCTAGTATTGTTCTGGAATCTAGTCAACAGATGAGGATATTTTGAAACTTTAAGTACCCTATACTAAAAGGGCCTCAGTAGTCAGTATGCTACTTTTCTTGATCAACTTACCTTAAATTCTAATGAAATAAAAACCTTACAAGAGCAGGGTGAAAATTTTCACCATTAATGATTTGAGGTCTCTTTCCATCCTACCTTTTTTCGGTTGTGGGAATAAGAGCTTGGTTTGCACTTATTATAATGAGTATGTTCCTGTATAATGCAATGAAATTGGACTATTAAAGCTTTATACCGAATCATGCCCTCTAATTTCAATATTTTACAACTGAACAGTTTATCCTTAACTGTAAAAAAATGAAATTTATTGTTAATTCTAATTGGAGCTTTGGCAGTTCAAGAATGTTTTATATGCTAATACATACTTATAACTGTTTTAAATTTTGAAATCGGTTCCTTCTTTTGCATAGTTACTGGCACAGTATATGTGAAGTCATTAAATTTGAAACTGTTCTGGAAACTTAGTGGTTGTTACAAAGGTTGTAAATTGTAATTATTTTTACTTTGGCCAGTGCATAATATATTGTGACATGTTTGAAAAATCTTTTATAATGGGTCTGAATATTACTTTTCAGGCATTATCAGAAGATGACAGAAGAAAGGCAATAACTCAAACATATGAGTCAGCTAAAGAATGCTGTCAAATAAATTATTATGGTGCTAAAATAACTACCGAATCCCTTCTTCCCCTCCTCCATTTATCTGATTCACCAAGAATTGTGAATGTATCATCCACCCTGGGGCAGTTAGAGGTTGGTTATTGCTTCTTTCATCAATATATTATAAGGTTTTTGTATAAAATCTGACTGAAGATAGTAAAAGAATATTATACTTGAAACTCTAGAATTTAGACTTAAATATCAAATCTTGCTCTTATTAATTTAAAATACTGACTAAATCTTGATTTATCTATAGTTACTGGAAATCTTGATTTTCCAATAAGTTAAAAATGGACAAAATAATACATATACTGAACGATGAAGAACAAATGCTATATTTATAGGAATAGGAAACAAGCATGGTTATGATATAAGAGATGGATTTCCATCACTAATCTAAAAACCATATGGTTATTAAGAACAGTTCTAATTGGCCTTTTATGTAACACTGAAGCAAAAGTTTCAGTTTTTCTCTTTCCTGTATACAAAATTTTCTTATTGATATCTTAATTTATCATTTTGTTCTGTCTCCTTAGTCTGCATGAGGCCTTATTGTTTATTCATGTCAAATTCAGAGTATGCCAAATGGATGGGCTAAAGGAGTCTTTAGTGATGCTGAAAACCTTACAGAAGAGAAAGTGGATGAAGTATTGAAGAAGTTTCTGGAAGATTTCCAAGAAGGTTCATTACAAAACAAAGGCTGGCCTATGACTTTTAGTGCCTATATTGTGACTAAAGCTGCTATGAATGCCTATACAAGAATTCTTGCCAAGAATTTACCTACTTTCTGTATTAATAGTGTTTGCCCTGGTTATGTCAAGACAGATATAACTGTGAATACAGGCTTCTTAACAGTTGAAGAAGGTGCTGCTAGTCCTGTGAAGTTAGCACTGCTTCCCAATGGTAGTCCATCTGGCCTCTTCTATTACAGGAGTGAAGTGTCTCCCTTTTGATTGATAATACAGTTTTATGGATTGAGGACAAACAGCTCTCTACATCTTTACAAATATTTTGCAGTTTATATTTTTGAAAGGTTTTTAGTATCTTTTATCTTAAAGGGAATATAAAAAGTATTTCAATTTTCAAGTAGAAACTTTATCTTAACATATAACTTTACTTTGATATGTTCAAATTTAATTAGAATTTTATATTATGATTCTAATTTTATTTTTGTTTTATTTATATGAAATTTGAAATTTATTAAAATATATATTTTATTTTGATATAAATAAAGAATTAAGATATAAAATTTTAGTTTGAAATTAAATAAAATTAATAAAATATATTTTCCATCCCTATATTTTTTTTTGCTAACTTTGATTTTTGTTTCCGATATATAAAACTTTTCTTTTAAATTATTGTACTTTTAAAATATCTTAACCATAGTTCTTAACATTAATTATCTCAATCAAGTTGCTATTAAGTTCAATTGTTTAATAAATGAAGCCAGCAAGTATTGCAGCAAAGAAAGGGTTATATATATCTGCATAGTAATGTAATCTTAGTAATTCTTAATAATTATGACTCCTTAGTATAATGCAGTTTAATACTTTCTTACATTACATAATTTAAATTAACATATTCTCTGTCTTTTTTTTCGTAAGAACATATTCTTTAGTAAAAAAAAAATCGTTAGAACTTAAACCAGGTCCATATGATGTAAAAAAAAATTAAAAGGTATATATTGCTAATTTTTTAATATATTTAACACAAAATGACTTGCAAACTTTAAACATTCATTCATAGAACCTAAATGAACATAAATTGGTAAGAACTTTAAAAAAAAAAAATTTACATGTTTTGAGCTGTCTAGATTCCCAATAACCTGGAATCCCTTTGGAATTATATCCTGATCCTACAATTAACAAAACTTCTGAATGAATGGCGAAAAGAAAAAGTACTGGCTGATTTATCACATTAAAAACCTGCTAATCTTATGCCAAATTGTACATAAAAATTGGCTGTAACATTATTGTTTCAACATTCTCTTGTAAAATCGTGTGAACTGTAAATGACTTCATCAGTAATTATTCCTAATAAAAACGTGAAACAACTATAAAGCATTAATATCATCCACTTCTGACACCTATACAACCATATGGATAATTATTCTCATACATGTAAGAGGTGAATTCCATCTCTAAGTGAGAGAGATAAGAGAAAAAGTAGGAGATTCCGAAATGGGGTGGAAAAAGAAATGGAAGAGAAAGTAGATATATGAATATCAAAACTGTTATCATATTCCCCAAACTCATTTTCCCAAAATCGCATAATTCTTCTGTAGGTGTATAGGTACAGTTAGCCAACCATTTGACGCAGCAGATACAAAGGACAACCTCACAACCCCCTTGCTCCCTACCCAAAGAAAAACGTGGAGGAACTAATATGACTGATAAAGATTCAGGAAAGAACCTCAATGCCTGAACAGGTGCAAACTCAAAGCTAGTACACCTGGTGCTCCAACATGAGTCAAAATAGTCCACCTAGCAAAGCATGACTGCACCATAGGAAGTAACAAATTGTTTAGTATAAATAAACAAGATAATTCATTCCAACCCTCCTAGTCCCCACCGTTTCTAAAAAAAGGAGGGGAAAATACACACAAACAAGACTAAAATGCAAAATTGTGATCTAATAACTTCAACAGTAATGAATTGTGCATATAAACCCAAATAAGATACATATCTGACCACAGCTTAAGTGTACAATACGGAAATTTACTTCCTACAAGGTACTAATGGTCCCAAATCAGGGAAGAGGCAAGCATTTGATTATTTACCTTCCCAATTCATTTCAAGGCACAGGGGGTTTGACTCTCATGTAATAGAAATTAAAAGAACTCTTTTGCAGTACATTTCTCAGGTTTGAGTCAGCACACTAGCAATTGTCTTCCTAGCTTCTTTGCATAACATGTCAGGATCATTTCCATCTAGAGGTTTATGTATAACAACTTTCACGGAACCTAGGTTCACTATACTCTCCCTTCCTGCAGGCATGATTTGGCCAGTTCCAATAAGAGTGATTGGAACCACTGGTGCATTTGTCTTTGCAGCAATGCTGAAAGCACCCTTCTGCACACCCCCAAGGAAAGATAACATAAAAGTTACAGTTAGTTCAATGACATGAAATCTCAGACAGCACATAGATATTGTAAAAGGGGGAAAACAGCAACAGATAATTAAAAATTTTGAAAATAATAGATCAAAATTTGAACATGCCACTGTGTTATTTTTATCACAGACACATTCAATATTTCATTTTAATCATCATATAAGCTGGGGGCCAGGTTCTATTTTTCAGCCACAGCTTAGGTGAGCCAAGCCAATCAACTTGCAGAAAATTAAGGTTCCTGTGTGCTGGGTCAATTAGAGAAAGGAATCACTGAATAGCTGCTGGATAATCGTTGTCTCTCTGCAACACTTTGCAAGTAATCTAATGCAATGTGTCACGTTGGTCATGCTCCCTATCTAGGTTAACTAAGCATATCAGTCCTAAGCATGTCATTCCCAAGTGAAGATGGGAAGGAAAAAAAGAGACCCGAAGCCCAAGGTAAACGAAATATAAACTCCGAGTTCAGCCAATGCTTCATTTTAGAATAATATTATTATTCTTATTGATTTATGAGTCTTGTTAAATTAGCAAAGGTTGTGTTTGTTCAAGTTGTGCTATATTAGTAGATGAACTACATTATCTATTTTATCTATATATTAAAACACAAATCATGTCTTGTCATCAATGCCACATGTCAAATTCCTGTGAGTCAATTTCCCTCCAAAAACTTCCCTCCCCTCTATAAAGCTTCATAGAAAACTACTGGCCATGTCATTCCCATATGTTCCATCCTAACTGTCATGATCAACCTACTTAAGTATCTTTTCTTACTATTGTCAACCCATCATTATGGAGAAACCCAAAGACATTTTTTTTATCTTATCCAAGCTAATTATCTTCTTTTACCAATGACAGGTATTACTCCAATTATATTATCCAAAAGTTTATCATGTTAATTTAATAAGTACTTTCTTTTTGTATTATGCTATTTGATAATAAATTTAATGCTGAACCATCAACTATATATTGGAAATATACTGGTTAGCATAAAAAAGAGTATCCGGTTAGCGATCACAACACATCTCATTATTAGATAAATGTATTATTTCTTTTTTTCTACTTTTCCATCTTTTTCTAAAATTTCAACATAGCGTCAAAGCAACACCATCATTATTAACCTACCCTTGGCTACCACACCTTTCCAGTCAAGTCAACAATGGTGGTTGTATACACTTTTCTGGCATGTTTTACCTCACCACGGTGACTTCTGAATTTGATTCTCCACCTTCTTATCAATGAACTGACCCACCACTGGACTCTGGGCAACAATCAGTTAGGGCCCAAAGTATTGTCAAAAATCTCCCAGCTGCATGTTACCTTTACTTTCTCAACCATGGAACATTTCAAACAGCTTGTCCATGCATTATCCCAGCCATCTTCTTGCTGCATTATCTCTTATGTAGTGCTCATTTTGTCATTTCTCAAGCAGTCATCTAGTGTTGGATGCAGCATTTTATTGTGCTGTCTCTCCAGCAAAGTTTATGTGGTCTATGGTGCCCATTATAGGGCTGCAAGTTATTTTCTTTAAGTGATATTTGTAACAAGATGAAAACTAAATAAACTTAAGCTCAAAAAGTAGCATTAGAATATTACTTTTCTTATTATTTTAGGATTCATGTTATGTTAGTAGTGTTATTTGTTTATGCTTGTATCGGTTGTGCTATTCCAGTACTTGATCTAGATGGCTAGATTATAAGTATAAATAGGTGTATTATCAGGTTTTTAGGATAGGAATTATATTTATAGCACATTTTGTTATTGATGAAATATAATATTTCACTCTTTTACTGCTTTTTCATCATATGGCTGTAATTTTGATACATTGTTTATTTGTCAATAAATGGCCCCACTTGTGTCCAAGGTTTTGTGCTCTTTCTTTTTCAGTTTTTTTCCCCCTAGATAACATATAATATAAGTCATCACAATCTACAATTGTTTGCCTCTTAAACCATGATTATCTATATGAAAAAGAATACAAGAATTTTGACACAAACTCACCTTGAAATCACCTAATTTTCCATCTTTACTCCGTGTTCCCTCTGGAAAGAAAAAAACAGAGGCTCCTTTCTTGATAAGATCCATGCATCGTTTAAGACAGTCCTATAAATGAAGAAGCAATCAGAACCATGAGTTGAGAATTATCGGTGTCTTAAAATCCAAAAGGAGGAAAATAATTTCACAGAGAACACTGACATGTAATCAAGAAGAACTGGTTAAAATTAACTGCAACAACAAAAGTTAAAGAATACCAGCTGGCTTTTGCTGTCCATCCGCTTCAAAGGAATGGTCCCCAAAAGAAACATAGCCCACCCAATTATTGGAAAGAGGAATATCCCAGTCTTGCTTATGAATTTAAAGCTTCTTCCTAGAGTTAGAAGAGTATATATGTCTAGAAAACTCTGATGGTTTGAAACATACACAGCAGGGGTATCTGGAGGTGGCAGATTCTCCAATCCCTCAAATTCGATTTTGAAGAAAGGTGACACAGTCAGTGCAGCCCAGACTTTGGCAACAAAATGATGGAACTTCCTCCGGTGGCGATCAAACAAGAGCACAGCTGGATGTCCCACCAGCATCAGTACAAAGAGAAATACGGCACCAAAGGCAGTAACAGCATAAAAACAAGCTCCCCTGGCTTTTGATTCCATTTTCAGTTCTGCAATCAATCAAAGATCATCACAAAACGAATTGCTATTCCATAACAAGTGAAACCTAACCAAATAAGACTTTTTAATACAAACCAGGTAGTGATTGTGAATAGCCATCTCCTGTAGACCCAGCTGCAGTAAGCTCAGATCTTACAACTACGTCCCTGGGGAATTTATTTTGAACATGCGATTTGTCACTGTAATGAGGTCCACAAAACTCCACTTTGGGACATAATGACAGCCTAAACACATTTCTTTGTTTCCTGGTGATGCCTAGCAAACTACTTTGAGAAGCTAAACAGTAAAAGGAAGATAAAATTACCACTCTTCAAACACTTCAAAAGAAGAAACAAATAAATAAACACCAAATTAGTTGCAAAGAAGTAAAAATTTACACTAGAATCCTTTGTAATGTAAGATATAAATAGGCGCGCACACACACACTTACACTTACAAATATGTGAAGTACTCAAAATTGGATGCATATAGTTATATGTTGTTCCTCTAGGAAAGCATAACTGCAATATTGATAGGGATTCAATCAAAATAAACAAACCAAACACACACACATATAAAATAAAGAGAAAAAAGATGATTGGATTGGGGATAAAGAAATACGCACGAGGGTGGAAGAGGATCCTGCCAAGAATCTCCCTTCTTCGTGACCTGCAACAAAGGAAGCAATTGAGTAAAATAAAAAACACAGTGAGGAGTTATAGAGAGAGAGAGAGAGGACTGACAAAGATGGAGACGACGGATTGGAGAAGGAGAAGAGAGAGAAGCAGCTTCCATGGCATGGACGATTGTGAATTTTCGGTGGTTGTGGTTTGGATTTGGGTTGGTTATTGTCGGAAATGGATGTTGCAAATTTCAAGGCGTCATTATTCCATTCTCATTAATCATCAGCTCCCTACTCGGCCTTATTTTGTCTTTCCTTTTGTTCCTGCCTCATTAAAAATTATTATTATTTCTTTTGTTTCTTTACTACATATTGAAAATTTGACAGAATTTAATTGTAATCCTTAAACTTTAAAATTATTGATTTCGGTAGCTTATGATATTAATAGTGTGTTTGGTTATACCGGATTCACGTTTCAAACATGGATCCAGGCAGAAGCTACTCTCAGTAGCGTTTGCTAGGGATGGAAGTAGGCCAAACCAGGCTTTGTAAGGCCCAAGCCTGGCCTACCCGATAATTTTGCGACCGAAGTCTGGCCTATTACCTGTCATAGGCCAATTTTGTAGGTCTGGTCTGGCCTGTTTTAAAGCATGGTCTGACCTATTAGCCTATTCAAAAACCTACTTCATGTCCAAGCCTTTAAATAGGCTAATAGGCCTATCGTTTAGTAGGCCAAAACAGGCTTGTAGGCTAATAGGCCTACCAATTAACCAAGTAACTTGGCCACTTACAGAGGGCTTTAAATAGGCCAATGAGCCTATTCTTAAATAGGCCGCGAGCTAATAGGCTTACACTTCTAAATAGGCCATTGTATAAAATTTAGAAACGGCAAATCTAAATAATCACGTTTCATATCAACCACATTAAATGAAACAATAGTGAAAATAATAATATTTGTATGTACCACAGTTGTTATTGAGTAGAGTTTGTATGTACCACATTTGTATTGAACCTATATTATTGGTGTAAATTCAGATATAAGGTCAGTATTGTGTACAACAATATCTCTTTTCCCTTTCCATATAATCCTTAACATTTCAATATTATATATAATTCTTTTGTCCCTTTAATCTCTTTCTGACAAAAGGAACATCGGGTATGCTAGTGGCCAAACTGTATAATATATAAATGCCATGGTTATAGTTAAGTGTAAATGCCGAAATGGTCATAACACAGTTAACCATGCAACCTCATTCAAATTAAATAAAACAATAATCACATTTCATTGAGAGCCTACAAATTTAGTATAATTAATCAGAAACTAGGTGGAATACACTAAACGGATATCAAAGTTGCCTTTGTATTCTGTCAAAACCCAATCTTCAGGAAGTCAATTTAGATCAAGGTCTTCCTGTCAAAAACAACCACCAAGCTTCCCCATTTGGTCTTGATTTTGGAGTGTGGTCAGCCATCACCTCACACTGGCCACAGTTCATCCTCTCCCGGAACATTGATCTATGAGAATCTTATAGCTAATGGAAAACTTGATTTCAAGGTGGAAAAGCCAAAGGATGGATGGGATCCAATCTCACTCAATTACACTTCTGGAACCACATCAAGTCCTAAGGGTGTAATCTACAGCCATAGAGGTGACTATCTTGATTCCTTGGCTACAGTCCTTCTTAATGGGATGCAGTCCTAACTTCACAGAACCAAACATATCATGGATGTCATGCTATGAGTGATGAAAGGATAAGAAAGTTAGACCTACCCTACATCATAAGTACCAAGAAATTTTATTTTCTACATACAATTGAATAGCCCTGTAACAGAGGAGAGGACATCAATATATATATCAAAGAAGAGCAATTATTATTTTAGAAAAATTGTACTACCAGTTCCTTTTCTTATCATATATACTCCTACTTTTCTTTCTTAAAAAAATAGCTGCAACACAGTAAAAATCTCCATATGGCATTGGCAGCTAGGGGTGGGAATCAGGTACGCCAGGCCGGGCTTTACATAAACAAGTCAGGCCTGTTTCAAAATTTTAAAGCCTAAGTTTGGCCTTTTACCTGTGATAGGCTTTAATTAGTACCTAGGCCTAGTTCATTACAAGGCCGGTTAAGTATACGAGCCTATTTAAAAGCCTACATGTAATGAAGGCCAATAAAAAGGCCTAAAGCCTATTTATATTCTTGGCTAATAGGCTGCAGGCTCAAAGGCCTATTTCCAGCCTTGTAAATTTCCTGCTTGTTCCAACTTCCAACAATTATTGTACAGTTTCTTAGCAGAAAAAATATAGGATTTAATTTTCTGAATTTCATCAATTTCAAACACATAACATTACCCTGAAAATGACCAGACTAAAAACAAGAATAGAGTGAATAGAAGAAACACCTGCATTGCTCTCATATGGAGAAGACATTTGGAAGACCTATTTCATTACAAATTAAAAAAGCCCAACTAAGCTATGCATTAAAAGATAAAACAGATTTTTGTAAATACAGAGCAAATAATTTTAAAAGGATGTGAAAATTTTAGATGAATACAGACCAAATGATTTAAATCCCCTTTTCCATTAAAAACTCCTACTTAGATTTGTATAATGTACACTCAACTAATTATGCATTCATTACACCAGCAAGAGATCCTTCCCAAAGACTACCAGGAGTTTCTGATTGTCTAACCACACCTCCATGGAAAACTGAAGCAAACTTTGATGACTCAGGTATCAGAAACCAAAGGAGGCAAGATTTAGATCAGCGAGTTGAGGATGTAGACAGCTAAGTTAATGACATCCATTAGAATAAAGGAACAAGCCAAAGGATCTTGTCTTTCCCTCACTCAATTAAAAAAGAGTATTATGTATATATCCAACATCTGTGTATCTTTTGTGTGATATATCATACTTAAATCATTTGTGCAGATCAATTATTCATCATTGCTGTCTCATAACTATATTTTTCTGAATTCCAAGAACCTACGTGACAATTTATGTGTGAAATACTATGATAGTTTACCAGTGCATGTGCTAACCCATTCAGCCACAGTATTAAGGGAAGGGAAAAGAGTTCACATTTGAAGTATCTGTTTCAGGGGAAAAAGAAAAGTATCTGTTGCATTTAAAGATTTAGCTTTCATTATCCTTGTGCATTTTACTCAATTTTAAGCCCTTAAGCTTTCTACTGTTCTTCCTCGTTTCCTAGTAACTATCTTTTTGCAAAAGCCAACCAACCAAAAGAGATACTTGTTACTGCTCCATTAAAAAGCTCTGCAAATCTAGCTTAGAGGTTGAAAGGATCTCCACAAAGAAGCCCATGTTCTTAACATGTCCTATCAAACATTTCCTTTCGGTGACTCACTGGTTCCTTTTATCTTTCACTTGAGGCTAAATTCTTACTTTAAGCAACGATTAAGAACATGTATTGATGTATACTAACAGAGTAACAGAGAAATCACTTGCTATCAATTCCTATCAAATATTATCAATTACAAACAGAGAAGGAAATAGATGTTACCGGTTAAATTGAACAAAATAGAAGTGGTCACGGAGACAAAGATATGATCGAACCAGGCCACGGCCTACGGAGGCGCAGACGGAGGCAGAAGGGGCGGAGCGAGGCCACGGGAAAGGAGGCAGAGCCGCAGATGAAGACGCGAGCGAAGGCGTAGCGCGGCGGCTCCGGGCTGCTACTGCTTGTTGTCTGCTATGGTTCGTTCAAACTTCAAATGCGTAAGGGAGGCGCAGAGCGTGAGAGACTGAGGTGAGAACCGAGAAGTATCAGATAGTTTTAGATTAAGTAAACACACGAATTGGTCCACTTTTTTTTTGTTCGGGCGGTTTAGTCCTTACTTTTAAAAAATGAGCACATTAGTCTTAACATTTTTTCCACCGTGCATCAGTTTAGTCAAGCGTCACATTTTCCGTCAACGGAGAGCTGAGTTGTCACGTTAGATGACACGTATGATCCAAAAAACCTGCAAATTAGTCTCTAACTTCTTTCAAAATCAGGCAGTTTAGTCTTTGACTTTTAAAAATGACTTTATTAGGGATTACATGTTGTAGAAACGTGCGTGACTCTCTTAAGAACTCTAAATCCTCTCAAAATACATTTATTTTCATTAAAAAATTACCAATTATTCTCTCAAGGATTAAATATATTCATATTAAATCTTTCTTTTAACTTCTTATTACGTTTTTCTCTTCCTTGTTCTGATTTATGTTTTTATTTCATTTAACATATTTATTAAAGGAAATGAACCCTCTTAAGAATTAAATTTTATGATCAGATTTTCATTAGAATCTTATTTGCATTATAAATTCATTGAACAAAATTCCACTTGGTGAACTTTCCTCATAAGAGCGTACCCCAAATCCCTTTCATGAAAAGCTTATGAAGTAAAGCTTGCACTTGTGCTTCTCCATGTGAAAATGATTAACACAAAGACAAGGGAAGAATAATATAATAATAAGAAACTTAATCTTTAAGAGGGTTCTTTTCTTTGTATTGATAGTGTCTAATTATTTATTGCCTTGTGGGATTGCTTCTTGACTTTATTCACATGGATTTATAATGCAAATAAGATTTTAATGAACAATATGATGATAGAATCTAATTCTTAAGAGAGTTCATTTCATTTAATAAATATGTTTATTAAAATAAAAATATAAATCAAAACAAGGAAGAAAAGAACATAACTATGAGTTAAAAGAGAGAGATTTAATATGAATATATTTGATCCTTGAGAGAATAATTGGTCACTTTTGAATGGAAATGAATGTATTTTGAGAGGTTTTTTAGAGTTCTTAAGAGAGTCACAAGTTTCTGCAACATTTAATCCCTAATAAAGTCATTTTTAAAAGTCAAGAACTAAACTGCCTGATTTTGAAATAAGTTGGGGACTAATTTGTAGGTTTTTTGGATCCTACGTGTCACCTAACGTGTCAACTCAGCTCTCCGTTAACGGAAAATGTGACGTTGGACTAAACTGATGGACGGTGAAGAATGCAGGGACTAATGTGCTCATTTTTAAAAGTCAGAGACTAAACTGCCCGACGCAAAAAAAGTCATGGACTAATTTTTGGGTTTACTCGTTTTAGATTTAGGGTAAAAAACGTTTTAAAAAATAAAATTAAAAATATACTACAATAAAATAATTTTATAAAAATAATATATAAATATATAACTATATTTATGCAGGCCACCTGACAAACTTTTTTACCCAATGTTATAAAAATCGGACCGGTCATCGACTCGGTCAAGATACTGGGTCAATGGGTTACTGGTCGAACCAGTGAGTCACTGATTGGACCAGTTAAACCGGTATAAATAAAAATATGTAAATACAGACTTAAATGTATTAGATATAAAATATAGGTAAATTTTATAAATATACAAATACTTTTAAATTTGAGTTTAATATAAAAATATAACCACTAATTAATATATATATATATATATCCTATATGATGCAGTTTTTAAAACTTATTATTAATTTGGGAGTGTAATGTTATAAAAAACCATTTGTTTAATGTAAGGTCCATTGCTTTTTAAATTCCCATTATTGATAATACAAACCAATATACATTAAAAGAATCACATAATGATTGAGAAACTAATGTAGCTCAGCGGTGATCTCGTGCCCACTGTTGCACTTTATTTTTTTAGTAAAGAGCCCTTTTATTTCAATTCGAGGGGCCAATCCGGACTGGACCAATTTCTTATCGGACTGCCGGTTTCAGACTGGTTTAACCGGTTCATTACCGGTTCAAATGCATAAATGGTCAAATACCGTGACCGAACCGGTCATGGGTCCGGTTCCCGGTCGGACCGGCCGGTCCAGTTCGGTCCGGTCCGATTTTAATAACAGTGTTTTTACCCACCTGAGCTTGACTTATTTATATAAACAAGTTTTATAAAAAAAACCCAAACCTATCTTTTTAATAAACAGGCCAGATCAGACCAGACTTTAATGAGGCCAGGTAGTATACCCTTACCAGGCGGCCTACCTTATTCTCACCCCTATTAACAGCTAAGTACTGGTTAATCCAAATTATAGGACATGGTTGCACTGGGGATTTTGGAAATTGCAAAAAGGCCAAAAGTCAAATACTCTGTTTGATATATCATATATCCCTATGGTCTTGGCAGCAAGTTGTTGGTTAATCTATTTGGTTGCATTAGGAAATTTGGAGTGGTGGTGAGGTGTTCACCATTTTTATAACAACCTTCTTAAAAATAGAAAAATTCTCACAGTAGAATAGAGGACGGAACAAAATTAAAATTCTTACAATTCACAGTCTCGCAGTCGCAGAGCTCCTGCCTCCTAGATAGGGGTGGATGGTTGGATGAATCTAAAATAAAATGAAAATGAATTTGAGAAACCCACATGTTAACATCGCAAGACAAACATAAATTTTAAGAAAGAAAATGAAACGAGCCGGTGCTTGGATGGATCTAAACGGTGTGCAATTCGATGGCGACTTCACAACAGGGGCAGATGGATCTGAACAGTGGCGCCGTCATGATCACAGTGGGGAAAGGAATGACGATCGGTGGTGAGCGGACGGTAGATTGGTGGCGGACTAGCGGTAATTTCTCCATAGGTTAAAATTAGTTTTTGTAGACCACTTACTCCAGAAACTCTCTCATTTAACTTCTCCTAAAGTAACTAATTTTAACTTATGGAAAAGTTAAATGCATTTGACCTCTTTGATTTATGCTATTTTTTACACCTAGAATAAGTTCCACCAAAACACACTCTATATAAGTTGACTAGATTATTAGAAAATCCAAATAGAGTTAGAGTTTCTTTAAAAAAATCCTATCAACCATGTCATAAGTTTTTTCCAAATCAAATTTAAAAACAACATCACCTTTTTCCTTCTTAGATTTATTCATATAATACAAAATTTCTTGAAGGATTATAGCATTTTCAGAATTCCTTCCACGAGAGAGAGAGAGTTTAGTCTTTAATAATAATAGATCACTACTTAAAAAATTTCGGTGTGAAATGTGAGAAACCAAAAGTCTGATTTTGGGAAAGATTCTAGAAGTAGAAGAACCAAAATTGTGTTGTAATAATTTGGTAAACAAGAAATGAAAAGCATATTGGATTTGGAAGATACACGGGTGATGAAGATATATATTCTGGAAGGTAAGAAAAAATCGACCTTGACTTGGTTTTAGGGTTCATAGGAGTCAACGCAAATGTGGCATTTTAACATCTGCAAGACTGCAACTACCATTTGCATTGCATTCTCTCAATATTGCCGCAATATTTTAAATTTTACACTTTTTCTAGAACTCACAACTCATGAATTAGAAGGCACTTAAAATAATCCAACGAGTATTTTAAATTTGAAATGACACATCAAAATATATCAATCAAAGAAAAATATTCACAAAAAAATTTAAATAATAAAAACATCTATAGTTAATTTAATCAAATAAGAGAGTCAATATTGGTAATATTTAAAACTATAAAAACAAATGTATAATTAATTTAAAAAAAATAATTTATAATTTTAATTAATCTCAATGCTACCCACTGTAATTTATTATATGTAAGGATAGATAAATGATTGTTTATTTCAACAACAAAATGGAATCTATATTTTTTTAAAAAAATTAGATATACTCATATGTTTCTAAATAAACATTATATTTAATTTGAGAAGGAAAATCATTGAGTATTAATATAAAAAACTACTTCTTTCATTTTAAAATAATTATCACTTAATAATTCTACACAAGAATTCAAAAATCATTAAATATTCATAATTTTATAAAAAAAAATAGTTAATTGTTATATTTCTCATTCATTTTGTCAATACTCTTATATTTTATGAATTAATAGAACAGGAACATATAATCTATAGTTATTGGAATCTTGATTTTCCAATAAGTTAAAAATGGATAAAATAATACATATATATACTGAACGATGAAGAACAAATGCTATATTATTTATATGAATAGGAAACAAGCATGGTTATAAGAGATGGATTTCCATCACTAATCTAAAAACCATATGATTATTAAGAACAGTTCTAATTGGCCTTTTATATAACACTGAAGCAAAAGTTTCAGTTTCTTTCCTTCCTGTATCCAATTTTTTCTTATATATTGATATCTTAATTTATCATTTTGCTCTGTCTCCTTAGTCTGCATGAGGCCTTATTGTTTATTCATGTCAAATTCAGAGTATGTCAAATGGATTGGCTAAAGGAATAATCTTTAGTGATCGATGCTGAAAACCTTACAGAAGAGAAAGTGGATGAAGTATTGAAGAAGTTTCTGGAAGATTTCCATGAAGATTCATTAGAAAACAAAGAATTGCCTGTGACTTTTAGTGCCTTGTGACTAAAGCTGCTATATATGAATGCCTATACAAGAATTCTTGCTAAGAATTTCCCTACTTTCTGTATCAATAGTGTTTGCCCTGGTTATGTCAAGACAGATATAACTGTGCATACAGGCTTCTTAACAGTTGAAGAAGGTGCTGCTAGTCCTGTGAAGCTTGCACTGCTTCCCAATGGTAGTCCATCTGGCCTCTTCTATTTCTGGAGTCAAGTGTCTCCCTTTTGATTGCTAATACAATTTTATGGATTGAGGACAAACAGCACTCTACATCTTTGATATAATAACAGGAATGCATGATCACGTTGACCATTTATCCTCAAACTTCTTGTATTGGTTGATTCCCTAGAAATATCAAAATGTGTCATGGAAGAATGCATGTTATACATATCAAAATCTATTATTCATGTTACTAATTGTATAATTTTTTAAAATTGAGTCACTAGCTATAATGTTACCATTCATCTAGTACTAAAAGAATTTACTATCTCTATTTGAGTCTCGTGAATGAAAAAAATCCCCCATTGGGAGAACTAGCACTGACATGATGTGATTAGGGGTGTTCACGGGTCGGTTTGGTTCGGTTTCAGAGGAAAAACGAATCCGAACCAAACAAAAGTGTTCGGTTCGGTTCGGTTCGGATTTCGTTATTTTTTCTGCATTGACCCGAACCAAACCGAACCAATTAAATATGGGTTGGTTCGGTTCGGTTCGGTTCGGTTCGGTTCAATCGGATCATAAACTCAAAAAATGTCATTTTTTACCAGTTCAGGAAAAAAGAAAAAATGCATGATTTTACCTAAAATAATACATATAACCTAATATAAAAAAGGCACAAGACTATTTTGTTGCTTCAAATTTGCACCAACCATTCAAGTTTCAACCAAGTATTAGTGGTAAGATAACCAAATTACAAATAACATTCAAACATGAAAATTACAAACCAGCATAAGTGCATATATAACGCATTAACACATTGACTAAATTACTAATTAATTAAAGATCATAGGAAAATTAGTCCTCAAATATCTTGATATCATGAAAATTATAAACACTAACTCTAATATAAAAAAAACGCATTTTTTATATATATGGGTTTGGTTTGATTCGGTTCGGGTAACGGGTTTGGATTTCTCAACCCGTTACCCGAACCAATAGTTATCGGTTCTAATTGGTTCGGTTCGGTTCGGACCCGAATGAGAAAAAAAATCCGAACCAATTTAAATGGTTCGGTTTGGTTCATCGGGTTCATCGGATCGATCCGAACCAATGAACACCCCTAGATGTGATATTCCTGACTCGAATGGAGAATCATGTGGTTCAAACAAAAAATCATAATTGCAAATAACCTACAAGGCTCTATTGGTCCTGCAAGCTATACTAGTACAATGTATCATACAGCTAATTTGCATATTACATGCAAATTTGACCAAATACCTTGATCATTGATCCTTATTAAATGTTTAATGAACCTTTCTTGGGTATTGTAGATCTGTTTGATTATGTGGGCAGGGGCCCGGATGAATAATTGAAATGTCAACTCTATAATGAAAATGAAACGTATGGGTTTCATTGCAACCATATGCCTCGTTGTACTTAAATACAAAAACAGGTCAAACCATTATAGTTTGGAAATATTCAACTCTGTTTTGCTTGTAAAACATTTAATTCAGATATCATACTAGTTTTTTGTGACTTATTTAAAAACGGAAAATACATGGAATCAGTGATTGTATCTTTGACCGTATAATTGTGGCCCTCAGGTTCCAAAATGTTATTACTAAAATGTATATTATATCCTTTCATTCAAGTACTTGGAATTGTAAAAGCACCTTGCGGAAATAGAAGAAATCCACCACCGTCAAATTAGCTTCCTCTTCATATCATATCTGGCAGGAGAATGATATAGACCAATCAAATGACGGTGACTCTTGGGACTGCTAATCATTTGATTTTGATCAAGAATCTACAGAGGGCCAAAATGAATGTGTGAATGTACATGATAATAACATAGGAATTTCTATTCCTAGAAGGATACTGTTGCAAATCGGTTTTCGTTTCGGCTTGGGCCTTGAATTCACAAAAAAAAAAAAAAATCATATTTGTCTTTCTTGATATTTATTAAAATGACACATATGACTTCTCTCTTTAATATTGTTTGGTTTATGAAAGTCTAGTGAAGATAATGTTAAAGGATTTTATTTTATGAAATTAGGAAAATGCTTTGTGTATCACAAACAGTTAGAAGGAAAAAAAAGAGGAAAGAGAACCGGAAAAGTTGTGCCACAAACGGTGGTACACTATTTATATCACTGATTGTGGTACATGTATCATCACCCAAGATATAAAAATATAGCTATATATTCTTTCATAAATAAATTTAATTTAGGGCAATGAAAAGATATAAGTATTTTTTTATTATTATAAGATACAGATATCATTAAAGCTATAAATGCTTTTTTTGTTTATATAAGTGTTATTCTTTAGTAATAAATATAGGATTTAATTGATATACACGGTGAGTGTAAAGAAATTTTAATGAATGTGTCGCTACATATTTAATGAATGTGACACCTAATGTGTTATTAAATTCAATAAATAATGTGACGACGCACCATTGGATATCTATGTAAAACTTTTTTACACTTACCGTCTATATATATTAAACTCATAAATATATATATCAAAATAAACAAATTTTGATCACTAACTTGGTCCTACAGTTTCATTTTCTTCCTTCAAGGTCGTTGTTGCAAAAAGAGAAACTTGGTCTTATTAAAGATCTTGATGTCAAATTTCGGTATTGAAGGGCTAAATTAAATCGATGATGACATTATATTTCTAGATGATCCAAACCGATGCAGAGAGAGAGAGAGAGAGTTAGTCTTTAATAATAATAGATCACTACTTAAAAAATTTCGGTGTGAAATGTGAAATGAACCAAAAGTCTGATTTTGGGAAGGATTCTAGAAGTAGAAGAACCAAATTGTGTTGTAATAATTTGGTAAACAAGAAATGAAAGCATGGATTTGGAAGATACACGGGTGATGAAGATATATATTGAATTCTGGAAGGTAAGAAAAAATCGACTTTGACTTGGTTTTAGGGTTAACAAGAGTCAACGCGAATGTGGCATTTTAACATCCGCAACCACCATTTGCATGTTGCATCTCAATATTGCCGCAATGTCTTAAATTTTAAATTTTACACTTTTTCTAGAACTCACAACTCATGAATCAGAAGGCACTTTAAAATAATCCAACGAATATTTTAAAATTTAAATGACATAGCAAAATATATCAATAAAAAAATATTTATAAAAAAACAAAATAATAAAACATCTATAATTTAATCAAATAAAAGTCAATGGTAATATTTAAAACTATAAAGAACAAATGTATAATTAATTTAAAAAATTTATAATTTATAATTTTAACTAATCTCAATGCAACCCACTGTAATTTATTATATGTAAGGATAGATAAATGATTGTTTATTTCAACAACAAAATGGAATACTATATATATTTTTTAAAAATTAGATATATACTCATATATATGTTTTTGAATAAAGAATTAATTATATTTAATTTGAGAAGGAAAAATCATTGAGTAATGGTAATTGTTTATACAAAATATTAATATAAAAAACTACTTCTTTCATTTAAAAAAATTATCACTTAAAAATTCTACACAAGAATTCAAAAATCATTAAATATATATTCATAATTTTATAAAAAATATTAGTTCATTGTTATATTTCTCATTTATTATGTCAATACTCTTTTATTTTATGAATTAATAGATTAAAATTCAAAGATATAATTAAACTAAATATCCTTTTTTATTTTCCTACTCTTCTAATTCTTGTTTTAAAAACAAGAATTTTAAACCTCAGGAGGTTGGTCGAGTGGAGCAAGACAGAGTTTCACATGTCGCAAATTTGAACGTCACTTGTCCCCTTGGGGTGAGGTAAAATGTAAGTACCTCTAAGTGCTCAAACAGCCCGGCTGGAGGCTTTCCCTGCCTTGGACTGAGGCATCGTCCCCTCACTCTAATTTTTTAAAAAAAAAAACAAGAATTTTAAAATAGAAGAAACATGAGAAAAGAAACCGAGAGCAGTTAATGATGACATGAGAAAAAGTGAAAGAGAAGAGGAACATAATTATGACATGATCGTATAAAATTTTATACATTTCCTTTCATTACGTATATATCATCACACAAAGTCGTTTACGGCGTGCAAGTGAAAGTAAATTAGGAAAGTAGCTACAGATTAGGTAATTAACCCCTCAAATCATTTTTCGGCTCTTTGTCACCGTGTGATTGTCCCTATCTTCTCCTTTTTTTGCTATCTAGAAGAGCGAATTGTACTCAAGGAATCAAGATATCTATAATTAAGTTAAGATAAGGAACATAACATAACACATGACATCACTAACAAAAGGTCAAAGCAAATATAATTTTAACACACAGATACTCGAAGGTGTCCTAACCCATTTGACTATATAATAATATTAGGCACCAACTCTTTCTTACTATTTTTTTAAGCAAAGTAAAATTTTATTATTTTATAGCCGTCATCTTCCAATTTAAATATTACCCTCCTCCGTTTTGCACTCATTGATCCAGATTCAGCATCTAATCTAAGATGGGTATGGCAGATGCAAAAGAAAGGTACCTTTTTTGGTTTATGTTAAAGATCTCTCTCTCTCTTTCCTTCCCTTTCAGTACTGTGGTGAGTAACATTTGCTGGATTTGTTCAGGTATGCTGTTGTTACAGGTGCAAACAAAGGGATTGGATTGGAGACTGTTAAAGAGTTGGCCTCAAATGGAGTCAAGGTGGTTCTCACAGCCAGAGATGAGAAGAGGGGGCTTCAAGCTGTTGAGAAATTGAAAGGGTGTGGTTTCTCTCACCTTGTGGTTTTTCACCAGCTTGATGTCACTGACCCTGCTAGTATTGCATCCTTAGTTGAGTTTGTTAAGAACCAGTTTGGGAGACTTGATATCTTGGTAAGAAGAATTTACTTTTACTCATGATTTCTGAACTCTGGTTCATTTTTTAATTTTGGGTTTCTACTTTTTCTTTTCTGTGTAAAGGCTGTTTGATGAATGATTAAAATATCACAATGAGTGGGAATCTTGTATACTCATTGTGCCCCATTTACTTAATTCACTGGCATAATAAGATTCTCAATTACCATTTGTCTTGTGAATCTGGTGCACAAGTCTAGTGGTAAACTGTGTATCCAATAATTTTCCTGTAATAACTGTTCTTTTATGTCTTCTAATCTAATCCACTCAATTTCCCTAATAAGTCCTCCTCCTTTTGGCTGAACAATACATTTCTAGTTACCTTGGATGGTTTTCTTAATTCTACTTATATACTAATAATCCTTTGGTAGGCCAAATTAAAGTCTTTGTTAGCATCTGCTCTCTGCAGTGCTGCTTTCTGTTTTGGTGATTCATTTTAGAATGTCTGGCTCACTTGATTTGTGGTTATAAACATTTTTCTATTAGAATCAGATAAATTTCTTTGCTTGAACATTGGTTGGGGCCAATTCAAATTGTAGCACTTACTCTGATGTTATGTTTGGTCTAGCGTTGAAACGTGATAAATACTATAAATAGTTGCGTTGAGAAGCCCAAACTTGAGGTTGGCCCAATCTCAACGCCAAACCAAACACACACTCAATTGATCTGCAAAATCAATTAGCTCAGCCTAATTTTTCTGACACCAACCTGTTTCAGAGTTGAGACAAGTCAATGGATTTAATATCTTCAAACTTTCCATGACTAATATTTGATGATACTGAAAAATCTCAATGAGTTGACCATAGTAATAGCCAAGATTTTTCTTTCATTTCTCTTTTTCTTGACATGAATGAATCATTTAATTTAAGAATTCCAAATTCATGTGCAGGTGAACAATGCAGGAATCAGTGGTTTTAATACAGATAGAATGGTAAGTGGGCATGTTTTCTTTACTCTGGAGAATTGGTCTATCTATACAAACTATAAAGCCTCTAAAAATAATTGTACATGAATGCAGGTGTTACCAATAAACTGGAAGGCACTGACTCAAACTTATGACATGGCTGAAAAATGCCTAATAACAAATTATTATGGTGCTAAGGAAACAACTGAGGCTTTTCTTCCCCTTCTTCAGTTATCTAATTCACCTACAATTGTTAATGTTTCCTCAGAAGCAGGGCTATTAAAGGTACAGGAGGAATAACAATTATTGTTTTTATTGAAATTCTTTTGAACTATGATTATGCATTATTTCAAAAACATTGAGAAAAAAATTGTATTATGTGTGTTTCAGTACATATCAAACGAATGGGCTAAGAGGGTGTTGGATGATACTGAAAATCTCACAGAAGAGCTAATAGATGAGGTACTAAAGGAGTATTTGAAAGACTTAAAACAAGGGTCACTAGAACATAAGGGCTGGCCCACCTTCTTGTCTTCCTATATGGTCTCAAAAGCAGCCATGAATTCCTACACAAGGCTTGTAGCTTATAAACACCCAAATTTGTGCATTAATTGTGTATGCCCTGGTTTTGTTAAAACAGACATAAATAGAAACACAGGTAGCTTATCTGTAGAAAATGCTGCTGCTAGTGTTGTGAGATTAGCATTGTTGCCCAATGGTTCTCCTTCTGGTTACTTTTTTGCTAACCAAGATGTGTCAAGCTTTTGAATGATCTTCTGTGTATTACAATCTTACAGATCATAGGGGGAACAATGATAGGATGTGTGTATTCAATGGAATTTTTGTCAATCTATTCTATTATTGTCTCATAATGTTTGCTCTTTTATCTTCTCACATTTTTTGTGCTTCAAATGGTTATTTCCAATTTGCAATGATTTCTATTGGTAGGAAATTATGTATACCAGTTTAAATCATTGTTAGGTTAGGCCTTCTCATCTCATTAGCAGTCAGAGTCAGACTGCTTTTTGCCTTCATACAGACCATTTCGTCATCT
The DNA here is from genome assembly GCA_026901365.1 of Sesbania bispinosa. NCBI lineage: Eukaryota > Viridiplantae > Streptophyta > Magnoliopsida > Fabales > Fabaceae > Sesbania > Sesbania bispinosa. The sequence continues at coordinate 785,932 of QLOH01000440.1, forward strand.
TAAAATAATTAATTTATATTTGAGAATGATAAGTTAGTTTAATAAAACTAGTAAACTACTGCCTCCTAGATGGGTTTGCGGTTCGGTTTACATGATTTTGAGGTAATTTTTTAAATTTGATCCAATTTAAATTAGATTAGATTACCGGTTTTTGGTTTGTTAGAGAGACAATAAATATTTGATAAAAGTGATAAAATTATGAAATAATAGTAAATATTTTTTATTGAAATTTATATTTATTTAAATAATATAAAATTATATAAAAAATTAAGGACATGAGACATGAAAATTAATTTAAAACTAGTTTTAAATTAATATATTTATGAAAATATTATAATAATATTAGATAATAAAATTATAAGAAGTGTATTAGTATAAGTAATTTCATAAATATATAAGTAATAATAAATGTATATATAAGTTTGGTTTGGATTGGATTGGATATTTAATGTAAGATCCAAAAACCAATCCAAATAGAAAAAAAAATAGTTTTTACGGTTTTCGATTTTTTGGATTTCAATTTTTTTGTTTTACGGGTGGGTTGATGTGATTTGCATTCTATTGGTTGGATATGAACATTTTTCACTCCTATTTATAAGAAATATAGGACTAAATCAAGACCTAGAAAATGTCTTCATACCAGTTACTTGTAATTAATAATGTAATAATTTTAAATTTTATTTCAAAAATATATTTAATATTAAATATTTAAAATAGTGATAAAATTACTCATAATTAAATTCATTATTAAAGAACGTATTTGGTAAAACTAGCTGAAAAGCTAAGAAATTAGATGAAAGATGAAAGTGAAAAACTAGCTAAAAGCTGAAAAGTTAGTTGATTTGATTGAATGTATTTGGTAAAACTAGCTGAAAATAGTGAAATGATATATAAAGACATAATTAATTATTAAATAATGATGAGTGGGGGTGGTAGATGGATAAACTTGTAATAAATTTTCAGTTAGTAGCTGAAAATTGGAGCTATTTTAAAAAAGCTACCTCAAGTAACTTTTCAAGAAAAGTTAGTAGCTATCTAAAAAAACCACCTTACCAAAACTGATAAAATGGTTTCCGCTATTATTTTAAACTTTTATCTAGCTGAAATGTCTTATCAAACACATTCAAAGTAGTAACTCATACTCCAATAGTTGGTCATTGAAAATAACGTAATATATCCACTATCATGGGAAATAAGTGAGTAATGGACAATAATGAGTTTAGGGAAAGTTTTTTTATAAGCTAAGATGGATAAAATGGGATTTTATTAAAATAATAAAGATAGAAATAGAAAAAACCTATAAGCTATAAACTCGCGTATGGAAAAACGCTATAAGCTACTACATCTGGTCCTATTTACAAGAAGCATAAGACTAAAATCATCAAGGAAATGTCTTGAAATCATTTAATTATAATTAATAATGTCATAATTTTAAATTTTATTTCAGAAATATCCTTATATTAAAATAATGTCAAAATTGCTCCTAATTAAAACCATCATTAAAATAGTAATTCATGCTCCAATAGTTAGTCATTGAAAGTAGCATAATACATCCGCTATTATGGAAAATAGATGAGTAATGGACAATAAATTAAGGGCATAAAATAAACTTCATAATTAATACAATTCAAAATAGTATTATGTTTTTTATATTTAGAACCAAACAAAAATAGATTTTTGTCTCTTATAAATAGGACCGAAGATAGTACTAAAATAAACACATCAAATTAACTTATAAGCTAGTGATATACTTTGAGCTAGTGTATTTGTATTTGTCTGGTCAAACACACACAATATGTTATTTTACATTAGATGATTTATATTTATTTTTCCTATTTATTTAAATTATGATATATAAAAAATATTACTTTAGGATACTCTATTGTTACATTTATATTAACATGTAGATATAGTATACGTTTTTTTATCGATTTATTTACTTGTTTAATTTTTATTTTTTAAATTTAACATGAAGTCTATAATATCTATAATTCAGTTATTAAAGATAGAACCGTTTTTTAAAATCTAAATTAAAATAGAACAGTTTTTTAAACACTCATATAATACACAAAATAAAATTCCCATTTAGTAATATTTCTGAGATTATTAAAAGATTATCTAAATAAACAAACACGTATTTTTAAAATTTGAATAAAAAGATTCAAATGATAAGAAGGATTTTATATGAAAATTATCAATGTACTTTTTAATCAATATATTTTAAAATCTAAAAGGATTGGGAAAATTTAAATTTCTACAATAATGAGAAAATGTTCAATTTATTAGATTGATTTATCATAATTGTAAAATAAATAAAATAAATCATTTAGATAGTATTGGATAAAATAGATTCAAACTTTTGAAATAATAAAAAAGTTTCATTTTTTATAAGTTTTTAAATAACTTTTAAATGTTGAACAATGAAAATTTTTTGTTGATTTGATAGTATCCGATGCTTGAAAATATTTATTAAATATTAAGATTAAGATAAGTCAAAATTAAAGCTTAAACAGAAAAGCAGATAAGATAAGTAACTAAAATTAAAAAGCAAATAAGATAACAAAATGTTCAAACAAATTACAATTACAATCTGTTACATTCTGAAAAGAAAAACAGATTATGATAAAGACTTCAACCTATTATTTAGGATAGAGATAGAGATTGTTTACAACTCTGTTCTAAATTGAAAATCTCTCCTTATATATACACTTCTCTGCATGCCTCCTCTCCAACTTGAAAATTCTCTTCCACCCAAAAAATCAACATGTTAGGAACAACTTCACAATCCTTTCTTCTTCTTCTTCTTGTCCTCTTTTCAATCACTACTCATTTAGCATTACATTCCAATGCTTACCCTCTTTCAACCTACAATAGATGGATCATAGATGAATCCACAGGGCAACGTGCCAAACTTGTATGTGGAAACTGGGCTGGTCACCTTAAACCAATGATCCCTGAGGGTCTTGATAGAAGGCCCTTAAAGGAGCTTGTTGCTGAACTTGTCAAACACAAGTTCAATTGTGTTCGCCTAACATATGCAATTTACATGTGGACACGCAATGGCCATCAAATTGTGAATGATACCTTTAATGCTTTGGATGCACCAGAGGTGGTGGATGGCATTGCCAAGTACAATCCTTCTGTTTTGAAAATGACTCACATTCAGGCCTTTGAAGCTGTGGTGAATGAACTTGGGGCACAAAATGTGAAGGTGTTGCTTGATAATCATGTCAGTGAACCAAAGTGGTGCTGTAATGATGATGATGAGAATGGATTCTTTCATGATAGACACTTTGATCCTCAGGAATGGGAAAAGGGCCTTACTTTGTCAGCCAAACACTTTGCTGGAAATCATGCCGTATGTATTATAGATATTGCCAATTTTGAAATACTAATAACATTTCTTATTTTTACCTCTTTTTTCAATGCTAATTTGAGTATAACATTATTATGATTGATTATTTATGCACTAATAACAGGTTGTGGCAATGAGTTTGAGGAATGAATTGCATGGTCCACGCCAAAATCTGAAGGATTGGTACAAGTACATGAGCCAAGCAGCACTAGCTATCCATAAGGCAAACCCAAATGTGCTTGTGCTTATCTCAGGTTTGAACTATGACACTGAGTTTCAGTTTTTAAGGAATAAACCATTGAAGATAGACTTGGGTAAAAAGCTTGTGTATGAGACACATTTGTACTCATGGTCTGGAATTGGGACACTTAAATTGAAAGAGATTTGGACTAAGCAACCATTGAATAGGATATGTGCTGAGAGCATTAGGGGGATAGACTTCAGAGCTGGGTTCCTTACCACTGGTATGAATGCAGCTCCTTTAATCTTTACTGAGTTTGGATTTGATCAGAGAGGTTCTTCTGTGGAAGACAACAGGTTCTTGACATGCCTTCAAACCTATCTTGTTGGAAGAGACTTGGATTGGGGTTTGTGGGCTTTTCAAGGTGACTATTATTTGAGGGAAGACAAAATTCAAGTTGAGGAGACATTTGGTGTAATGGATGCCACTTGGCATAATCTCAGATACCCAAATTTTACTGACAAGTTCCAACTTTTGCAAAGGAAGAATCAAGGTAAGTGTGTTGAATTACTAAATCAACTATTTTTTAGGAACTTGTATTAAAGCTAATATAAATGTCCACTTGAATTTCATTAATGCAGATCCTACTTCCAATGCCCCCAAAACATATATAATGTACCATCCATTAACTGGTAAATGTGTCCAAGTGAATGACAAGAATGAACTAGAAGTTGGTAGCTGTGAGAACCAAAACAGGTGGATTTATGGTGGAGATGGGACTCAAATCCTTTTAAATGGCACTAAGAAGTGCTTAACTGCCTCAGGTGAAGGGCTTCAAGCTACTGTTGCTGATAATTGCCAAAGCAAGAAAAGTTCTTGGAAATCTGTTTCACTTTCTAAACTTCATTTGGCTACTGTGGATCAAGATGGGAAACAACTTTGCTTGCAGAAAGATTCTAGCTCATCCAGCATTGTGACTTCAAAATGTATTTGCATAGATGATGATTCTCTCTGTCTGGATGATCCCCAAAGCCAATGGTTCCAGCTTGTTGCCACCAATGTATAGTTTAGGCTAAGTAGATTTATAATTAGCATTGCAGAAAATTTATCTTTTCAATTCTGTTTTATTAAATTTCTATCTCACTAACTATAGTGCATTTAGTGATATGTTTAGGTTTTTAGAGATCTCATCCAATAGTTAAGTAGTTAACACATTTAACGATAAACTTTGTTTCTTTCCTATTGAAGATTATACTTGATCCATCTTATCTTCATGACTTCATGACCAGCCAATTGATTCATTTGTGTGCCTAATAAATCCCTGTGCTCAACACTCTAAAGTGCCTAATCAATTAACTTATTAATTTTCAATTTTTAGCTAACAAATTAAAAGTTTTTAGTTATTCTAATTTTATCAAGAAAAATATTGAAGTTTTCTTTGAGATATTACTATTCAAACCGCTTTCAAAGTTTCAACTTGCTCTACAAGCTATCAACATTAAATTTAATTTTAACAAATCTTGAACTATCTAGTTTGATAGAAACCTTTAGCCATTAAAAGGAAATTGTGATGAAAATTATTAAAAGGATTTTAAGGGTCTTATTAAAGAGTGTACGGATTAGTAAATTAGGAAATAAAAAGTTTTATTGAAAATTTATAGCAGATATATAGATATATTATATTTAAATTTAATTTATGTATGAATTAAAATAATTATTAACTAAATAATAATTGACTAAATTAATAACATCCTTTCTATTTTATATTTTTAAACAAAACAGCCTCTATTTTTAAATCTACATAAAATCTCTTCTATTTTATAAATATAAAACACTTAGACCCTAAAGTGTTATTTTTGTATTAAATTAAGGAAACATATCCTTATTACATATTTTGGTTCGTTACCAAAAAAAAAAAAACAAAATTCTTTTCATTTCTTAAACATTACACAAATCCTTCTTCTCCCTCTACTATAACGAAAAGTTGAAATTATTAACTACTTAAACAATAAAAAATTTAAGATAGAGTTATACAGGATAAAATTGTTTTAATAAACAATAATGAATAATGAATGAATTATCAATAATTAAATCAATAAAATAAGATTTTATTTTTATTATTTAATTCTCAAAAGTTGACTTAAATAAATAATTTTTTTCTATCTTATTAATAGCACAGTCACATCAATTATTAACATGATTGAATAAAATAAATTTATTAAAATCATCTTTTATCAATTTTATAAAATAGAAGGGAATTTATTTAATTTTTTAAAAATAAAAAGGTTTCATCCAATAAATCTCTATTATATAATAAGAGTACTTTTATTAATTTTATACAAAAATAGATATGTTTTAGATATAATAAGAGAGGATTTTTTTGGTACTTGACCATGGTATCCACCGCCGACAGCAATGACTAATCCCCTCGCGGACTAATCCCCTCGCTGGTTTGTAGGCACCTCGATGATGGGTGGGACAGCTGACCCTGGATTTTAAAGGAGCTGCATGCCCAAGGCGGGATTCGAACCCCCTACCTTGGTTAAGCTTGGATCAGCCCCCTCCGCTGAACCAACCCCATGGTTAAGAGAGGATTTGGTGTAAGAATTAAAAATGAAAGAGAAGTTTACAAAAATTAACTTTTAATAATTTAAATATATTAAAAAATTTATTAAAAAACTTCATTAAATGTGCTACTATGTATATGTTTGATTTATTTTAAAAAGTACCAAAAATTAAGTTGGGATCTCTCAATATAGTTATTTATAGCGTTGGAAATAAAAAGTTATCACATTCTAATTATAAAATAAACATACTCTACTTTCTTCTGTAATCACTCAATCCATGCATGTGCTACTAGATCCCCTCCCCCCAAAAAAATTTAATTTTCCGTTAATTATGTGGATCTTGAACTCATAATTTGGTAATGCTAACTCTATATGACTTTTTCATTTTTTTATTATTGTTATTGTTTTATAAACTAATTTCAAGTTTTAATTTTTTATTTTTTTTGTAATTATTTTTTCTTAACTTTCTTACTCCGTTATACTGTGCACGTGACTTCTGTCGTGCAAGATGTCTCATTCCTTGGTTTTTCTTTTCTTTGTCTATTTCCTTCAATCCAAGATCAGCACCCAATTTTGACCTCATTTTGATTAAGAGACAAATACAAAATAATAAAAATTATAGAAAGAATACTAAGTACATTCATTTTGACTAACTTTGACCTCTTGATTGATCGAAGCGTTCTTGAGCTATCAATATTGGATCTTCTCCAATACTCGAATTGTCCACTACCATAGAGAATACTGGACAATGCTAATATTAGAGAGGAGTTGAACTCTTCCAGTTTCAATAATATCTATTGAGTGAGTTTTTCTCCAATAAAAAATTGTCTAAAACCCACATTAACAATAAAATGAAAAATTATTTTTTAAAATTCTTTTAATATAGAAAGGGAAATTGTTAAAAAATTTAGTATTGATACAATAATAGGTGAATTTAGTATTATAAAGAAAGGAATTTTTCTATCATATGAAATTCCTATTTTTTTATTTAAAATGTGTCTAATATTTTTAATTTTAAGTTTTCAATATTTTGTTATGACCCTAATAAAAAACAATCCACGCTCCGTGCCATTTTATATGTTACATATATAATTTAGGATCTAACTCTTTAAAATGTAAGATTAAATTTTAGAGCATAAAATGTAAAAATACTAGTTAATTGAAAAATCAAAGGTTATGATTATGTTAAGATATATGTACACATGCATATATAATGAATGGTTAAATATATTTTTAGTCCATGCAATTTAAAATTGCTGGTTTTTGTCCAAAAATTTAAAATATACTAATTTAGTCCTTATTGATAAAATTGCGTAGCTAATCTATAGCAAAACTATGTAATAAGAACTAAATTGATGCACTTTCAATTTTTGAAGGATCAAGACCACCGATTTTAAATTACAGAGACTAAAACAGTAAAACCAAATCTCGACTATATTTCAAGGACTAGAAACATATTTAACCCTATAATGAATTATGAAATTGTTAAAATCTTGACAATTTTTCAATTAGAGATTATAAATCTATACTTTATTTTATATAATGTATCTCTCACTTTACATGACTCAAATCATATAATTTATCTTTCAAGTTTCAACACGGAGATTTTATTTGAGGTGATTTTATTTGAGATTTTATCTTTCAAGTTACAAAACATTTAACTTATTTAAAAGTTAAATTTAAGTTAACAAAATCCGTTAAACTAAAAAAATATAAGTAATTATTTCTAGAAAAAAAAAAAGATAAAAGGATAGGATATAAGGATAACAATTTGTTAGATGTTAACATCAAAACCAAAAACAGTAATATGCAGAAAATAGCATTAGATAAGGACAGAGGTCGCAATATGACAGAAAATCATTTTATTTGTTTACCAAATTTCTAATCTGAAAATTTCTATATAAACACTTATTTTTCTTCATTGTTTGTCACCAACTAGAAAATTCTCTTCCAGTACTCAAAATCAAGATGTTGAGAGCAACTTCACAATCCTTCTTTCTTATTCTCCTTGTCTCCATTTCTTCTCATTTAGCATCACATTCCAATGCTTATCCTCTCTCAACGCAGAATAGATGGATCATAGATGATTCCACAGGGCAACGTGCCAAACTTGTATGTGGCAATTGGGCTGGTCACCTTCAACCAATGATCACTGAGGGTCTTGATAGAAGGCCCTTGAAGGAACTTGTTGCTGAACTTGTCAAACACAAGTTCAATTGTGTTCGCCTCACATATGCAATTTACATGTGGACACGCAATGGCCATCACATTGTGGATGATACCTTTAAGACTTTGGATGTGCCAGAGGTGGTGGATGGCATAGCCAAGAACAATCCTTCTATTTTGAAAATGACTCATATTCAAGCCTTTGAAGCTGTGCTTAATGAACTTGGGGCTCAAAATGTGAAGGTGTTGCTTGATAATCATGTCAGTGAACCAAAGTGGTGTTGTCATGATGATGATGAAAATGGATTCTTTCATGACAGACACTTTGATCCTCAAGAATGGGTGCATGGCCTGACTTTGGCAGCCAAACACTTTGCTGGAAATCAAGTTGTATGTATCATATTTATAGTTGCTAATGATTAATAGTGTGTTTGGTTTACATTGTATTCACGTTTCAAACATAGATTTGGGCCGAAGTTAGTAGCGTGTCAGCCTGGATCTACGTTTAAAACGTGTTTTTGATAGAATATTATATAACATTATTTTAATTGGTTTTTTATGCACTAATAACAGGTTGTGGCAATGAGTTTGAGGAATGAATTGCATGGTCCACGCCAAAATCAGAATGATTGGTACAGGTACATGAGCCAAGGAGCACTAGCTATCCATGAAGCAAACCCAAATGTGCTCGTGCTTATCTCAGGTTTGAACTATGATACTGAGTTTCAGTTTTTAAGGAATAAACCATTGAAGATAGATTTGGGTAAAAAACTTGTGTATGAGACACATTTGTACTCATGGTCTGGAATTGGGACACTCAAATTGAAAGAGATTTGGACTAAGCAACCATTGAACAGGATATGTGCCCAAAGCATTAGGGGGATAGACCACAGAGCCGGGTTCCTTACCACTGGTATGAATGCAGCTCCTTTAATCTTTACAGAGTTTGGGTTTGACCAATCAGGCTCTACAGTGGAAGACAACAGGTTCTTAACATGCCTTCAAACCTATCTTGTTGGAAGAGACTTGGATTGGGGTTTGTGGGCTTTTCATGGTGGCTATTATTTGAGGGAAGACAAAGTTCAACTTGAGGAGTCATTTGGTGTAATGGATGCCACTTGGCACAATCTCAGATACCCAAACTTCACTGACAAGTTCCAACTTTTGCAAAGGAAGAATCAAGGTAAGTGTATTGAGTTAATTCCACAAAATTGATTTTAAATCACTCCGACATGTATTTCGTGAAGCTTATATTACTCATTTATAACCAAAATCAATTCTATTCAATTGTAAACCAAACAGACACTAAATCAATTACTTTGCAGGCACTCCCAGATAAGCTAATATCAATATGCACTAACATTTTACTTGTGTTCTTGATGCAGATCCAACCTCCAAAGCCTCTAATGCATATATGATGTACCACCCCCTAACTGGTCAATGTGCCCATGTGAATAATAAGAATGAACTTGAAGTTGGTAGTTGTGAGAGCCAGAATAGATGGATTTATGGTGGAGATGGGAGTCAAGTCCTTTTGAGTGGCACTAAGAAGTGCTTAACTGCGTCAGGTGAAGGGCTTCCAGTTTCTGTCTCTGATGATTGCCAAAGCAAGAACAGTTCTTGGAAATCTGTATCACTTTCTAAGCTACATTTGGCTACTATGGATCAAGATGGGAAACAACTTTGCTTGCAGAAGGATTCCAGCTCATCCAGTATTGTCACTTCAAAATGTATCTGCATAACTAATGATTCTCTATGTCTAGATGATCCTCAAAGCCAATGGTTCCAGTTTGTTGCCACTAATGTGTAGTTTGGGTTAACTAGCCTTGTGATTACTATTGCTGAAAATTATTTTTTCAATTCTTCCTTATTGAATTGCTTTATCACTATAGAGCATTTTATAATATGTTCATGCTTTTTGAAACCTATCTAATCAAATAATAAATTTAGATATTTAAGGATAAGCTTTGTTTCTTTCTTGTTGATGATTATAATGACTTGGCAATTGATTCATCCTGTTAGGTTGTGTTACATAGTAGTTAATTCAATTATTTACGTAATAAACCCTACTTACATTGGGTGGGTGTTGAATGTCAAATCCAAGATTCATACCCTTGTGTATACTTGGGGTGAATACACTTAATGTAGATATAGGAATATAAAAGAGAAAATGAAAGATGTATAAAATGATGAAAAAAAAGAAAAAAAATAGAAAAGGAGGTTTAGAGAGAGATAAAAGAGAATTTAGGTGGATAAATTGGGGGAATTGGATTTGGTGCAGTCAAAAACCCGTGCATAGACTCTGGGCCATCTAATGTGAGATATTAAATCGACATTTAAAAAAATATTTTGGCATCTGAGTCGTCCGATCATTGGCAATGAAGGTAACTTCTCATGATTCTTAGTGAAACTGTGCAGAATTGCTTTTTTTTTTGTCAGAAGAATTGCTTTTTTTTTAGTCACTTATGCAGAATGGCTTTGGGCCGAAAAGGGAAGAACAACGCAGAGAGTACTGCTCAATTTACACACTGTTGGGCTTACATTGGTTTAGAATTGAGCCTTATTGGGTCGAGTTATAACAAATATCATCTTTTTATTTTGTTTTTTATCTTCATTTTATTCAAGGATTCTACAAAAACAGAATCGGTAAATTATAATATGCAAAGGGATATAAAATGAAAATAATGACAAACAATATATTTTCATTCCATTAAACAATTCTCTAATTTCTTTTTCTTTACAACCATTCTAAATTTCCTCGATTACGATTGACGATGACATACGGACTCCCATTATAAATTTATTATTCGAAAATCATCATCACTCTATTATACATATATATTATACTTGAGGTAGTTATATATGTATCTATCAATATATGTATGTGTGTATAGATTAACTGGTTGTAATATTCTAACGAGTGAATCTTGTTGGTTAAACTTGTTTATGAGGAGTTTTTAATTTTTAATTTTTAATTTAAAAAAAAAATCTAACACGCGACTATGTAGTTTCCCTCCGTTGCTACCTACTTCAGTTGCTCAAATATGTACGGGTCCGTTTGGTTTACAGTTGAGTAGAATTGATTCTAGAAATGAATGATTGAGATGAATGATGCACACTTTACGAAGTACGTTGGACGAAAATAATTTAAAATTAATTCTGCAGAATTGATTCTGGATTATACAAAATTCAAACCATGATAAGATGCAACTCATACTTTAATATTTTAACTAGTTGTATATTTTGTTCTTAGTGTTCTAAATACTTAGTAATTTGTAATCAGTTAGAGTATCCTTATACTCTTTTTACTTAAATTTATGTTTTTACTTATAAAAATATTTTAATATTTTAACTAATTAATTTACTTTCTAGAATGTTGTTTATTTTCATGGAATCGTCACTCTTGATAGGATTTTATCTAACAAATGTATAAACCCACAATTATGCTTGTGGGGATTCTCAATCAAACAAAAAAAAATAAAATAATGTTGTTTAGTCAAATCTTAAATATTTTATATCCATATATATCTTCTATATATATTATTTAGTATATTTATTATTTAATTAATAACACGTTGATTTATAAATATTTTCTGTTAATAAATAAATAATACTAATTGTACGTACACACAGACATTTACGTCCTTGTAATGACGTGCATATGTAATAGAGATAAGGTCCTAACTAATTAATTTTTCATTCGGAACTGCAAAAAATAATTTTCAGTTTTCGCTTTAATTTATTTATTGGCTATACTTCTAATATGTGACTTTCTAAGATCCAATTATTGTGTACGGAGTATATTTTATATAATGTTAATTACCTTATAATTTTCTATGTATATACACACCCATTAATAATTTTATGAAAGAAACAAGATCAACAGTGAAGGAACTTCACTATAAACTTAGAGGCTATAATATTTGCTGATAAAACAGAACACCAAACCATCTCCTATTCCACCCATCTACAAGCGGGAAAAAAGAAAAAAAACAAAAGAGGAGCTTCTAATATATACGCGCGGTATCATCAACATGGGAGAAGAAGCAAAAAGGTAACATAGAAATGATACTCTCATAAAGATTTTGTATTCTTGTCATTATTTTTTGTGTTAATTGGGTAAAGTAATAAAGAAGCTAGTGCTTGAATTTGTAATGACAGGATTTTGAAACTAGAAAATAAATAGCATATGTGTGAGATTAATCTAGCTTACACTAAAAATTAAAAGCCACTAGGTTAGCTGTTTAAGATAGTTGCAAGTTTTCAGTTTTTTGTTTTCAATAAAATTCAAACTAAGTTTTTACAACTCAAAATTGAAAAGTGGATTTTAATTTTCAGTTTTTGAGTTATAAAAACTTGGTTAAAATTTTTTGAAAATTAAAAACTTACAACCACTCCAAACGGAAGCTTAGTTTAATTATAGATAAATCTATATATGCAGCAGAAATTAAAACTTTACCATAATCATGCCTAAAATAACCGAAATATAAATTTGGTGGCGAATAAATTTTGTTTAAATTTTCATAAGAAAACAGTGTTTAATTATCTATCTATATTGATTTGGTTTGGTTAGGTATGCAGTAGTGACAGGAGCTAATAAAGGGATTGGCTATGGGATAAGCAAGAAATTGGCTTCAAGTGGTATAGTGGTGGTGCTTACAGCTAGAAATGAGAAAAGGGGTTTGGAAGCGGTGGAAAAATTGAAAGAGTTAGGCCTCTTTGTGGTTTATCATCAACTTGATGTAACTGACCCTGCCAGTGTTGCTTCTTTAACAGATTTCATCAAAACCCGATTTGGAAAACTTGATATCTTGGTATATACTACCTATATAGATCACACTTAATTTCTCCTTTTCAACAATTCTGTGGATCATTGGGTTTCAATTTGGTGCAGGTGAACAACGCAGGTGTTCCCGGAGGAATAGTAAATGGAGAGAATGTCCTTAGAAGGGTGAGCTTCATTCTTTTTCCAATATATATATATGAGTTTTTTTACATGAGAATGATATAAATGAATCTTAACCATTAGATCCATATATAAATGATTAAAATTAAAACACAAAAATCATGTGACCTTTTAAATCTTAATCATTCATATATAGTTTGTATGGTAAAAAATTATTCCTATGTTCTCATATAAATGGTGTAATTTGGTTGATAAGATGATCATCCCTAAACTTATATTTTTACTGTTTGATGATTAGATTTTGTTACACTCAGTACTACACTAATATTTAAAAAAAAATTATAAAGGTAGAAAAGAATGAGGTGTTAAAGTGAAGGGATGAGAAAAAAAATATATATAATAGAATCTCACAATGATTAGAGATAATATCCTAAAGCCTTTGCTTTTTTCATTGGAGTTTTTGCTATTCTCACCGCCAATTATTTTTTCAGTTGAAGATATTCCAACCTAATTTAATGTTCTAATATTTTATTTATTTTTATAAATAGATTTAATTAATTTTTTTGTCTCTTAAAATATCATGATTTTCCTTTCGGTCCCACGTTTTATTTTTTAAAACTAGTCCTCCAAATATGATTTTTTTATCAAATGGTTCCTCTATTTTTTTTACCACTAAGTGACACAAAAATAGAGTGACCGTTTGGTTAAAAATATTTCGTGAGGGACTAATTTAGAAATCATAATATTTTATTGTTTTTTGTTTGGAAATTGTGATATTTTTTAGGGATTATTTGATAAAATAATTAATGATAAAATTTAATGAATGAACCATTTTTTGTGTTAAGTATATGAATCCCCTATTATTAAGAACAATCATGTTCGGGATTTAATCACAGTTAGGACTCATCACCCCTCCCTAAGAGTGTGATATTAATAAATGAACCATTTGTTAAAGAGCATTCGTGGTGAATTGGTTTAAAAAAAATAAAAAATAGGGACCGAATATAAAAAATTATGATATTTTAAGAGACTAAAAACACATATAAACCCCATAAATATTATATCATTCTATTAATTTAAAAATTAAAAATTTGCTTTGCTTCTTTTTTGTTTTAAAAACTTCATACAAACACATGCAAGGAGATACATAAAAAGATTGAAAGTGTATGAACTCTAATATGTTTCCCACTACAAAGGGAATAAATATTAGTTAAAAATAAATAAATTGTGTACAATATATGATGCAATAATGTGTGTTATGATGAATTGCATGATGAAAAGAAATAGAGAAAAAAGATGTACTATGAATTATTGTATATGTATTTTTTTGGCTTCCCATAGTATCCTCCCAAGCCCCTTCCACTCGGACCAATACATGTTGGTATTATTGTATATGTATAAATATTCTCTTATTAAGGTTGTGGATATATTAAAAAAGATTGGTGGAGATGGAGAGTATTTTTATTTACACCCTCCCATTTTGGGGGTATCACACTTCCAAAGAGAAAACCATGTGCATGTATTCTTTGCATAACATATCTGTCTTTTCCCTGTAATTTCAATTTGAGTAGCTATTAAACACTAGTTGGTTTAGTTAGCATAATTTCTAGTAGCACTAACTTTATTACATTGTTATTGTAGAAAAGGGGTGAAATATCAGATTGGAATATAATAGTGCGTCAAAATTATGAATTAGCCAAAGAATGTGTTGAAACAAACTTCTTTGGTACAGAAAGAGTGACAGAAGCTCTTCTTCCCCTGCTTCAACTATCCCCTTCACCCAGGATTGTCAATATCTCCTCTAAAATAGGACTACTGAAGGTAAAACTATTTTCATAATTTAAACAAAACAAATATGCATTTTTTTCTGTTTTATTTTGTTTGGAAAATAGTCACTTGAAAACATTATGGCCCAGTTTGAATACAACTTCTGCAGAAAAACTTCTAGAGAAACAAAATAGAATGAATCAATGAGATAAGATAAATTTAACTTATAGAGAAAGTGGACTACAAAGACTAATTTTTACTTATGAAAAAGTTAAATTCATTTGAACTCTTTTATTTATTCTCTTTTTTTCCTCTAGAAGTTCTTTTTGAGAAGTTTCATCCAAACTGGGCATATGTAGTCCAGAATTAATGTCTTGTTTTTTTCTTTTTAGTTAAAATTATGATTTTGGTGGTTTCAGAATATACCAAATGATTGGGCAAGAGGAGTGTTTAGTGACATTGAAAACCTTACAAATGAAAAACTTGGTGAGGTGCTCAGTGAGTTTCTGAAAGATTACAAAGAAGGATCATTGGAAACCAAAAACTGGCCACCTGTAGTTTCTGGCTACACCATGTCAAAAACAGCCTTAAATGCCTACACAAGGATGCTGGCTAACAAGTACCCTCATTTTCGCATAAATTCTATATGCCCTGACTTTGTCAAGACTGATATAAACCAGAATACAGGCTTTTTAAGCATTGATGAAGGTGCTGAGAGTCCTGTTAAGCTAGCATTGTTGCCAGATAATGGTCCATCTGGTCTCTTCTTCTCAAGGGATGAACTGTTTTCCTTTTAATCTACATGGCTGCTTTTGGCCCTGTTATGTGTGTTTCTGGTAAAGTTTCTCATTGTAATTGTCTGGGACAATAATTTGTAAACATATATATGAAACTGTTTGGTTCCAATACATGCCTCTGAGAAATGAAAGAAAATAATATTCTATTGTGTGTTAAAATACATATTGGTTGTTGCATATTAAAGTAATAATAATAACCAAAGTATTTGGCTGAGTTGGCAACGCAGATTGAGATTGTGGGAATAGCTTCCGAGTTGGATCCTCATTAAATACACTCTTAGGCAGTGACGAATCCAAATATTTTAAGTTGTGGGGGCAATACATGCCTCTGAGAAATAAAATAATATTCTTTTGTGTGTTAAAATACATATTGATTGTTGCATATTAAAGTAGTAATAGTAACCAAAGGGTTGTGGCTCAGTTGTCAAGTGGCAACACATATTGAGATTGTGGGAAGAGCCCCGGGTTTGATTCCCACTAAATACACTCTTAGGGAGGGGTAAAGAGTCTTAATTGTGACTAAGCCCGAACAAGATAGTCCCTGATAATAGGAAATACATGTTGACACCAAAAAAAAAAATATTAAAGCAATAATAAGCTCACTGTTTTAAATATGTAATAAGTAATACTATTATATCATTTATATGCATATAGCTTTTGCACTTTTTTGTTCAAAAGAAAATAAGAAAATGTTATCCTCTAATTTGTTTCATCCAAAAATAAGGATGGAAGAATTCAAACAGGTTGGATTAGGCATTATAAGGGGAAGTAATATATATACTTAACAACATTAATATTTATATGAGCTATAAGGCACTTCTAGCTCTGGTTTTCTCAGGGTAATTTCTAGAGCAAAAGTGCTTACATCATTATTATTGAGTTTGGCTATGTAAAAGTAATAGAGAATTAATCATAAGCTAAAATTAAATTTGAAACGCTAATGGTGCATAATTTAATAGGTTCTATGAAGTATAGCAAAACAAGCATGTTAATTTTCTGAAACTAATTCTGCAGCAAGTCAATTTTTGGGCACCAAATCCAATGCTTGATTTTACACCTCACCCACCAGAATTTCCCCTATGTCTTCACTAGGTACATACAATTCCATGTCTACAATAATACCTGCCGCTGCATCATTACAAAGTCCACACATAAAGATGTTAGTGAGAGGCTGAGAGCACTTCATTTCGTTTTAACCAAAGAAAAATGAGAGTCAACAGTACATGCTATTGTTGATGATATCGTTAGATTACCATAAAAGACAAACTTGAAAGATAAATTAAACCCAAATTTAATTGTTTGGCCGGTAATATTATCAACTAGAGCTTGATCACTTGAATAATGACAAGTCATAAGGACAATAACTGAAACCCATTTTATAGCAGCTTGTTTTAGTCCTTTCCATGAACTTCTCTCTTTCATGTCACTAGCAATGGCAGAAGTAGAAGCAACAAAAAGGTAGCATTTTCTATGGCATCCATTTCTTCTATGTACTTTTGCAACTAACCACAAACTTCATATTAACATAACTATAATAATGTTACCTTGTTAAAATTGTTTCTATAGGTATGCAGTTGTTACAGGAGCAAATAAGGGGATAGGATTTGCAATATGCAAGCAATTGGCGTCTAATGGGATCACTGTGGTGCTGACAGCAAGAGATGAGAAAAGGGGTCTTGAAGCTGTTGACAAACTGAAACAACTTGGTCTTCCTGGCCATGTGGTTTTTCATCAACTTGATGTCACAGATCCTGCAAGTATAAGATCATTGGCAGATTTCATCAAGACACAACTTGGAAAACTTGATATATTGGTAAACAAAATTCTCTTCCTTTTTGCTTTAACTTTTTTTTTTCTGTGTTTTTCTAATCTGATCAGCTATGTTTAACCATTTACCCTTTGTATGAGTGAATAGAGTAATACATATAATACCAACATTATTTTTTGAATTTAATTGATATACACCGTCCGTGTAAAGATATTTTACACAGACATCCAATGGTGTGTCGCCACATCATTTAATGAATATGACACCCCATGTGTTATTAAATTCTGCAAATGATGTGACAACACATCATTGGATGTCTGTGTAAAATTTCTTTACACTGACAGTGTATATATATTAAGCTCTTATTTTATCCCTCTTTATACCCTATATTTAGTAAAACAATAATTTTTATTTTCTTTTTTAATTTTTTTTCTCCATATTATAGATAAAAGACTCATTATCTTTTGTATGGCATCAAAATCCATCTCTCCTGCACAATCCTCAGTATTTTGAAAAGTAAATGAAGTGACACATCCCTTGCCAAAACATGTTCTTTTTCAAGGCTTCAAACTGCTAATCAATCTGGTTACATTCATCTTATGCAATTATTTGAAAGTGATAATTTCTCACCTTTCATATTTTATATAATCAACAAAAACTAATTCTAATTATGATGCATACCTGATTCTGCAAGTAGCCTTCATTTTAATGTTTCCTTGTTTGTATTTGTGAAGCATGTCTGAGATTCATTGGTACCTCATCTCTTACAAGTTACAACAATATATATATATATATATACACTTTCTAGTTCATCTTGATTGACTTGAAATATTTGTAACTTGTAACTTTGTCTAGGTAAACAATGCTGGAATTCCTGGAGCACAGGTGGACAGTGAGGCTTTGGCTGCTGCAGGTGTTCTGGTATGATTTCTCTTCACCTTCATGTGTTTAGCCCAAAAACTGAGGCAGTTTTATTTAAAACTAGTTTATGAATGATTTCTAATATTGGAGTGTGGACCAAACATTTTCTTTATGTATTATTGACAACAGATTCATTTATAGTGTTTTAGCTTTGCTAGCACTAAACAGAATTCTTTTGACTGATTTCAGTGTTAGCAAATGCAGTTCTGTTATTTTGGTAAATCATTTTCCCATCTATGAATAAAAGACTGTCAGATAGTGCATAACTTTAATCAACATTTGCATCTTCCTTCAAAAGAAGTAAAGTGGTATATTTTTGGTTGCAGGAAAATGCTGGCAAAGTTGATTGGAGTAAAATACTAATTGAAAACTACGAATTAACTGAAGCAGGTCTTAAAACAAACTACTATGGAGCTAAGGAACTTACAAAAGCACTTATTCCCCTTCTCCAATTTTCAGGCTCGCCAAAAATTGTCAATGTTTCCTCATCCATGGGAAGGCTAGAGGTATATGATTCAAACAACATTTGCTAATTGCTACCTACCACTTCAGTAGCTCAATTTGAAAACTGAACTCTAGAAATTTTTTAAGCTATTTGTTTGAGCTATGTTAAATGGTTCAGTAATTGATTTAATGTATATGTTAAGGTGATGCTTATTCTCATGTAATTTATTATTTCAGAATATGCCAAATGGAGAGCCTAAAGAAGTACTAAGTGATGTTCAAAACCTCACAGAAGAAAAGATTGATGACATTTTGAATGAATTTCTAAAGGATTTTAAAGAGGGTTCACTAGAAACCAAAGGCTGGCCTCTTAATATGTCTGCATATACTGTCTCAAAAGTTGCTCTAAATGCCTACACAAGGGTTCTGGCTAGGAAGTACCCTTCATTCTGCATCAATGCTGTTTGCCCTGGCTTTGTGAAAACGGATATAAATTTCAATCATGGCATTCTAACACCTGATGAAGGTGCTGAAGCTGCTGTGAAGCTGGCTCTGCTACCTGATGGTACTCCTTCTGGCCTCTTTTTCCTGAGAAGTGAAGAGAAACCATTTTGATCAAGGATTACTTGTTGACATAAAAAAGGTCAAGGCTTAATTGTGTCTAAAAAACAAAAAAGCCGTTATAAGAATAACATATGATGCGAGGTTATATTATACGCAAATTCATTATACACTCTTGAGTCTTGATAGTTATGTTTTAATGATGTGTTTCATGTAATAATGATGTTGTAACGGGCTTGGTTGAACTGATATTTATTTTCCTTAAATAAGAACTTGGGTTTTATCTGAATTAGTCCATTCCAATGTAGATGTTTTTGACGCAGGGAGGATACTTATAATTTATACTCCATTTTATCCCTTATCATAAGATTCTCTCAACCGTTTCACACAGTTTAAGAAAAGTTGGTTAATGCATTGATCTTTTAAAAAATTTACAGCATTCCAAATATACTTTTATTTAAAGGTTACTATATTTTAGGGACATTAATTATTATAAGACCCTCTCCTCTTATCGCTGCTTCCTTTTCCCCTATTCAATCATTCTTCTTTATAAGCTTATACAAATTATTTTATACTCCCTCCGGTCCTATTTATAAGAACCTTTTAACTATATCACACAGATTAAGGAAGTTGGTTAATTTAGTTAATTGCAATAAATTTGTCAAGAATGTGTATGATATTTCCTAAACTACCCTTGAATTTATTGATACCCATTATCTTTCTCTTTCCACTTAACTACTCAATTGTGTCATACTCTCTCTACTAATTAATTACGCACTTACCTCCATTAATGGGGTATTTTTGTCAAAAAATAATTAATGCATGGGACAATCTGAAAAGGTTCTTATAAAAAGGACCAAGACCCACCTAGAAAAAGTTCTTATAAATAGGACCGGAGGGAGTATCATATCATATCCACATGCACAAAATGATTCTCCTAAATGTCGTAGTTAGGGGTGTAATCGGGTCGGGTCGAGTTTGGGGTAACATCAAGTCCGAACCGATAGAATAATGGTGGGTTGGGTTGGTTCGGGTTTTGTATTTTTTGAGTGAGTAACCCGACCCGAACCAACCCGAATATGTTCGGGTTGGGTTGGGTTGGGTCATCGGGTCATGAACATTTTTCCTTTTTTTAAAAAAAATGTGGAAGATGACATGAAATTAAAATATAACATGAAAAAAATAAAAGAAATATGGAAACATAAAATGAGATGAGCAAATGAAATAGGGTTTGGGGAACCACCGCTGCTTGTGTTGTCGTTGCACCTATTTTTGTTCTCTATGGGAAGGAAAATGAAATAAGATTAAGGCTTCTTTTCTTGATTTGGTTTGATTTGGGTCAATCGGGTTCAAGATAGGCAAACCCGACACCCGAACCGAACCAGATCGGGTTTGAAAGAAAATGTCTGAACCGAACCGAAACCCGAACCGAACCGTTAAATATCCTTCGGGTTGGGTTGGATCAATCGGGTTCGCGGGTTGGATCGGACCCACTTACACCCCTAGTCGTAGTCGCAAGCTCGCAAGTGGAGAAGAAGCACAATCAGATGCATTTTAGGGCAAGCACACTTCGTCAGTTACCATAAGCTCAATGTTCTTTGAGAGAGAGAGAGTATGGAACGATTGGTTTTTTTATTTATTAGTTTTGAAATTATAAAATTAAAATATTAACACAGTGGATACCACACATGTGTGAGAAAGATAGGTCAGCATAGATGTTAACGACCACATCAACACTCTGTCAACTATTCTAACGATGATAACTATTTTTAAAAGAAAAAGATTTAGGGGGACAAAAGGATAAAAAAATATTAGGGGGACGAAAATAAAAGCACGTGTATTTTAGATGAACCAAAAACCTATTTAAATCATAGATTTTTAATGGTTCTTCTAGTGATAAATCAAAAATGAAAATATTTTATTAAAAATTACAACTTTTAATATTACTTATAATATTACGATGGTTATCATTTCTAATAAACTTTTTCATTTTTATTTATTTACGTTAGAAAAATGGTTTTTTAAATTAGGTAAAAAGAAAAAACAGAACAATGAGTTGAGTTGAGTAACTTGAGTTCAACGGACGACTGCTTACCTTGAAATCTATGCCTCTACCCAAACACGTAGGTCACCACCACCAATCCAATCGAGTGTAATTGTAAATTGCAATTCAAAGGAATATCCGATCCGAGCGAGGCACATTTGATGTTAGATCATCAGATGTTACTCCTTGTGTTTGTTGATACACACACTGACACTGATTTCAATTCTTCTGGGCCCCACTCAAAGGTGTGTGTCAGTTACTTTATCACAAAACTGAACCAATCTATCTATCTATATATAATCAGTTTCTTTATCCCCTGCAACTGCAAAACCAAGATCTATTCATTCTGTTTCTAATTACCAAGGCAAGTTTTTTATTCTAGTTTTCCACTTTGCTTCTGCCTTCAATTCTATTTCTTCATTCCCACCATAAAAAAAAAGGGCTTTGCTTGTAATTGGGTATCACAGTTTTTAACTAAGTGCGGCTAAAACCACTTTCCCAAATTCTAATAACTGCAACTGCTATCACCTTCAATTACACTACTTTCACATTCTTTCATACATACTGCCTGGACTAGAAAGTTGAAATCATTTTAGACATTCTGAGGTTTGATCATGCCTTTCCCCTTTAGACATTCTGTTTTTCTTTTCTGAACCTGTTGCTGAAACAATGAAATTTGAAAACATATAGCTTGTTTGCAAGCTGGATGATGCTTTTCAAATTTTGGTGGACCTGCAAGGGAATTTTTTGTGAAGTTGCTTATTAATAGATAAAGTACCACAATTTCTTCTCTTCATTTTTTCCTGAATTGTTCGATGATGCAAAAGCAATTTCAATTGGAAATTGTGGCTTATGGATAAAATTTGCCTATTATTATTCATTGTTACTAGATGAAAAAGGTTGAAGGTTTTGCAGGGTAGGGTGCAGGACAACAAGCTATAATGGCTGCTAGGAAACCTGGTGTAATTGCTTTGTTTGATGTTGATGGAACTCTTACAGCTCCAAGAAAGGTATCTATTTCTCCTGGAACTAAAGACACTGTATGTGTTAATTGTGATTATGTATAGTTATTTTGTTATGAATATGATCATTAGTGTGTTTGGTTTGCACCTGATCAGATCCAGGCCAATGGCAACGCTACTCTCAGTAGTGTTGGTTTGGATTCACGTTTGTAACGTGGTTTTGATGGAAACCAAACAGACACTATAGATGCAAGATATATCAATGTAGTAATTTGATATGGTTATGAGATAAATCTATTATCTAAAGGTCATCCGAGGTTACCGATCTGTTCACTCACTTGCCATAAAATGCACTTACACCCTGTTACTTAACAAAAGTAGAAATCTGGGTTTATTCTTTTAGATTAGATTGGTTAGTGTTGCATTATGTTAATGTTTCCTACTGAAATTCAAGGTGGCTACTCCAGAGATGTTAGAGTTCATGCAAGAACTACGGAAGGTACATGATTTGAAAAATTCTTCTTATTAACTTGCTTTGCTATTTCTTGTTGTCTGCTTTCTCTGTCTAGCCACCAACTATAGAACATTTCATAACACTATTTGTTTTGTTATCTTGTAATGTCTGAGTTCAGGTCGTAACAGTTGGAGTTGTTGGTGGATCTGACCTTATAAAGATATCTGAACAACTTGGGAATACAGGTTAGCTATAAGTAGTTCTTTGGTTTCTGAGGCTATAAAGAAAGTTGATGTTAATGTTTCTTTCCACTACTTGATTATTTCTTTTCTTATTTTTTTGTTCTTGTTTGCTGTATTCCAGCCCCTGAAATTAGTTGAAGACTAAAAATATGTTTAGTTATTCATGAAAAAAGAAACCATATATCTTTTGATGTGCTATTAACATAAAGGAAGGGGACAAAAAATATAGAAGGATATATTTTTTAGACATCCCTATTGGTCTATGCAGTTACCAATGACTATGATTATGTGTTTTCTGAGAATGGTCTTGTGGCTCATAAGGAGGGAAAGCTCATAGGAAGCCAGGTACTCCACAAAAACCTTAATCCATGACAAAAGCTAATTGTTGTGATCAGGGATAATGTTTTTGTTAGCATGAGCTAAGATATATCTTAATGAGATTATGCTGATCTTCTAATAGGGCGTTTGGTTTACCCTATAATCACGTTTCAAACGTGAACCCGAGCCAACGCTACTGAGATTAGCTTCTGTCCGGATCCACATTTTAAACGTTATTTTGGTATAAATCAAACACACTATAACTATAAGTAATTGAAAATAACTTATCCAACTAAAGTACTTTTAACAAGAGGCACTGTGTTGTGACTTGTAAAAAGTATAGGAATTATTACCAGTATTACAATGACATTTTATTTTCTTTGTAAGTATATAAAGAAAACTCTAGCCATTTTACACCATAGAAAGTTGAGTTATTCCTTCATGCTAGAATTAACAAATAAAAATTATACAAAATTGGAGATATTCAATTGAAGAAAGAAACATGATTTATAGATTTACACCATTCAGAATTTAGCTGACTCCCCCCTCCCCACTTCCCTTCTCATGTTTATTAATGTAAATTTTTCTCCAATATTGATGTTGAATTGTGTGTTCCCCTCTTTCCAGAGCTTGAAGTCATTCCTCGGGGAAGAAAAACTCAAGGTGTGTTTCCATTCTAATGCAAGGCATCTTCCTCATGACTAAAGTTGGTCTTCTGACTGTTTCTTAAATGGGTCAGCTTATGAGAATCTTAACATGCCATATAACCTATAAACCAAAAAAAATCAAGCTGATCTATGAATTGTATATTGTAACTAAGCTTAAAACAGAAGTAAATGAATGAGATTTCACATTCACAGATTAATAGTTGATGTCAATAAACTTATGAGCTATATGTAAAGAAGATATTTATATTAATTATCCTGCTTGTTATATTGATAGAACTGGGTGTTATTTTGCAGGAATTTATCAATTTTACACTTCATTACATTGCTGATTTGGATATCCCAATTAAGAGGTTAGTGGGATCTAGAAACTAATCATAGATTTATACTTATAGGAACTGTTGGATCCTATTTGACATGATAACATTGTTAGGGGAACATTCATAGAGTTCCGTAGTGGGATGCTGAATGTGTCACCAATTGGGAGAAACTGCAGCCAAGAAGAAAGAGATGAATTTGAGAAGTATGATAAGGTGATGTGTTTTGGCCCTTAGCTTATTCACTAGTGTTCAGTTTCCATAATTTGATTTTGTGCTATAGATATAATTGATCCTGAAAGTTTGCAATTTAAGTTCTCAGATTCAGAATATACGCCCAAAAATGGTTTCTATACTTCGTGAGAAGTTTGCTCATCTTAACTTGACATTTTCCATTGGAGGACAGATAAGCTTTGATGTAAGTGATGGTCTTCATACTTGTGATGATTTTTATTGGTCAAATAATAAGCCAACACTTTTTAATTTGAATCCACTTTACAGGTTTTCCCTCAAGGTTGGGATAAAACATACTGCCTGAGATACCTTAATGATTTCAATGAAATCCACTTCTTTGGTGACAAAACTTACAAGGTCAGTCTATCTGTTTATCATGCAAAGTTTAGTGTATCAAATCAACTATGCTTGCCATTGCAAGTTTTATGTGTATATTGAAAGACACCTCTAATTATTGTAAAACAACTGGTGCTATCTCATTCATCCATCTTCAAAACCAAAGTTAGCTCCCCAATGTCATTGTCTAGGATGGTCCTTCCCTTTGCATTACTTGTTTCATTTGTTTTTTCAGATTTCACTTCCCATCTAGATTCCAAACTTCCTTAGGCATGGTATATGGTTATAGGCCAAAAATATTCATTCCCTATAACTTTTATTTTATATTTGCTTTCTTTGAGCAGGGTGGAAATGATCATGAAATTTATGAATCAGAACACACAATTGGGCACACAGGTTACTTTTTTCCTTCTTTTTTTTGTTTTGTTTTGTTTTTTTGCTTAAAAAATCATATGTGGAAATCAATTAATTTTGTGATCCTAACAACTTGTATGCTTATTTCTTTTTTTAGTTACAAGTCCTGAAGACACAATGAAGCAGTGTAAAGCGCTCTTCCTATGAAATTAAGATTTAGTAATCAAAGTCAATTTTACCTAACCAACAACAAATAGCACCAATTTGGATGAAATTTCTGCGTAAGTACTTCTAGGTGAAAAAAATAGAATAAATCAAAGAGGCCAAATGTATTTAACTTCTCCATAAGTTGAAATTAGTCTTTGTAGCTTACTCCAAAAGCTCTCCCATTTAACTTCTCCATAAGTAACTAATTTCAACTTATGGAAAAGTTAAATTCATTTGATCTCTTTGATTCATTTTATTTTTTTCACCTAGAAGTACTTTTGCATAAGATCCATCCAAATTGGGTCATATTCAAATACCAGGGGTATGTCTCTTCAAAATGCATCATTAATGTAAAATGGCAGAGGATCACAAGAGTTGCAAGTGTAATTCCAATTTCTATTTTTGTTGGCACTTTATATGGTGATTTAATAAGTTCATCATTAGTTAAATTTGATCTCAGATCATTGACTTCTGTGACTTATGTTAGTAGTCTAGGCCTGTTTGGCGCACTATATTAGGCTTGATAATATAAGCTAATACATTCCATTATGACTTTATCAATGGTTTGGCGTTATCACTATATTGTATTAGCTTGTCCTCCATATAGGGCCGGCGCTAGAGGGAGTTCGGTAAAGTAATTGCTTTAGACCTCCCATGTTACAGGGTCTCAAATTTTTTAATATATATTTTATATATTAAAATTAAAGATAAAATATGCTTGTAATTTTTGTAAAATTAAACAAATTTGATTTTGATTCTCATAACTTAAAATTGGTGTGTTGAATCCATCTCTCTCTTAAATCACCCAAATTAATTTTTATCATGTGTGTTTTTAGTTTCCGGTATTTCTTATCAGATGTATTTTTAGTCCCTAGCGAGAGAGGTTCTAACTGCTATGGATTAGTTTGAGGTGATTTCAAGAAAAGAGAAACTCAACGCATTGATTTTAAATTATGAGAACCAAACTCAAATATCCTTAAATTTAGGGGTGTCCGCGGTCTGGATTGGATCGGTTTTCATGGGAAAAATCATCCGATCCAATCCCTTCGGTTTTGCTACTTCATCATCCGATCGGTTTGGTTTTTTTTTCCAATCCGATCCAACTTAAAATGGATTGGATTGGATTGGATTTCGGTTTTTTTTGACGAACCTGTAAATATGAATATAAATTATGAAATTCATCATATTAAACATCACATTTTGAACAATCTGTCTTTAATTATCCAAAATAACAATCAATAAGTCTTGAAATAGTAGATTTAAGATGCAGTATCAACTTAAAACTAAAAAATAGCAAGCCCATAAATGAACAATACAAGACTTCAACAATTGTCTTCATCCAAAATAACAATAAGTCTTCAAATACAAATGTCTTAAAACTAAAAAACAGCAAGTGCACAATACAATAAGTCTTCAAATACAAATGTCTTCTTCAAACTAAAAAATTGCAAGCGCACAATACAACAAGTCTTCAAATACAAATGTCTTCAAACTAAAAAACAGCAAGCATACAAAAACATCAAGTCCTCCAAATTGACATGACCTTTTGCTCATTTCTCAATCTTCACAACAAGTCAGCAGCTGTAGCAATTAAGATGTAATAGTTCATTAAAAGTGAACATTAAAAGGAACAAAAAAAAGACTCAATTTAAAATATACCCAAGGCAACGATGAAACTAAGAAATCTCCAAATCAATCAGACTCAGCAGCAGAATCATCCTCAGTAGCATGTGTAGTTGGTAAAAGTTCTGAGTAGTAAAAATAAAATCTGGTGAGTAATTAGTAATGTGAGTAAAAATACAAAATTTAACACAAAGAAATATACAAGTAGAGTGAAATAAATTACCTAGTTCCGGCTTTTCAAATTCTTCCACCAGCTCCTCAATATCAAATGACAAAGGAGTGGATTGAAACCAATTTTGTGCACAAATCAATGCTTCCACAGTCTTTGGAGTAAGTGAACTCCGATAATTATTAAGAACTCTACCCCCAGTACTAAATGCAGATTCTGAAGCAACCGTAGAAACTGGCATAGCCAATACATCCTTAGCTATCATGCCAAGAGTAGGATATTTGCTAGAATTCACTTTCCACCAATTTAAGATATCAAAATTTTGAGTTGTCTTCTTCTCTAAGGCCTCCATGAGATATAAATCCACCTCATTTTTATTCATGCTGTCACTCATATCCATATCTTGCTGAAATTTCGTAGCAAATGAAGCATTTTCACTTGTTGCCATATCACTATTTTCCATCTCATGAGTTTGTGTAGAATGTTGAGAATGACTACTTCCATAAAAATGTTTATAGCTAAAGAACATCTTGTTGAAAGTGTCCTTAACTTGTCCAATTAAACATTCAGCATCTTCCTTATCATAGAGCTGGTCAAAACTCCACTTGACAAATTTGAGTTTGTATCAAGGATCAAGTACCACAGCTATAAAAATCATCATGTTAATATTTTTAACGTTCCCCCAATATTTGTCATGCTTAGCTTTCATTTTGTCAGCCATGCTCCCAAGTATTGGATCTAAACTCCCAGTCCATGATTTTAAGGTATCCAATATCAAGCAATACTCATGAAAATATTGAGAAGAAGTCACAAACAAAGATCCTGACACTTTTTTAGTGGCATCATAAAAAACTTTCAAGAATCTCACAAACACTCGTGCATTATCCCAATCCTCAGTTCTGGGAATCCCCCCTTGAATCAACGCAAATTCAGTATCTCGCTCTCCTAACCTTTTAAATGCTTTTTGAAACTTCAAAGAACTTTCAAGCATAAGGTAGGTAGAGTTCCATCTAGTAGGAACATCTAATTGTACAATGCTAGTCTTTTGTATCCTACAATCCTTTATGCAATTCTTGAACCTATCCATACGACTAGGGGAAGCACGCACATATCTAACAACATTCCTAATCTTGGTAATTGAACTATGCAAGTCCTTTAACCCATCATTGACAACAAGATTTAAAATATGAGCACAACATCTAACATGCAAATATTCACCTTTCAATGGATGTGCATTCCAATCTTCCATTCTAACTTTCAAATAAGCAATAGCAAGATCATTTGAACTTGCATTGTCAACAGTAATGGTGAAGACTTTAGAAATTCCCCAACCCAAAAGGCACTTCTCAATTTTTCTACCAATAGTCTCACCCTTATGATTCTTAACCAAACAAAAATTCAATATCCTTTTATGCAATTTCCATTCACTATCAATGAAATGAGCAGTCAAACATAGATAATTCAGATTTTGAACAGAGGTCCAACAATCAGTAGTTAGGCACACACTTTGATTTGGCTCAGAAAAAGCAGCTTTCAAATTTTTCTTTTCATTTATATAAAGATTCCAGCAATCCCTAGCAACTGTGATCCTTCCAGGAATATTCAATTTTGGTTGCACAACACTCATAAAATATCCAAATCCCTCTCCCTCTACAAATTTAAATGGCAACTCATCCACAATGATCATCCTAGCAAGAGCTTGTCTACATGCTTCAACATCAAAAGCAACAACAGTAAAAGTACTACCAACCCCTTTCCCATCTTCTTTTTTCAATGGTTGAAGACTAAGAATTGTTTGACTTGAATCATTTAAATCTCTTGGATATTTTTTACACTGAACCAACAAATGATGTTTGAGATTACTTGTGCCATTTTTATGAGTATCACATGCATACGTTGCCCCACACCATTTACATTTAGCTCTTGTAATTAATGTTTTAGGATTCAGTTCCTTAGTAAGATGATCCCAAGTCCAAGATCGAGGTTTGGTGGGTTTCCTCTTACCTGAATCTTCTTCTTCATTTTGAGTTTCTCCAACACCTTTCCTCTTTTTGTCATTCTTGTCCACTTTTGTCTTCTCTGAAGTGGGTTGAGTTTCCGTTTGAGACTCATTTGTCCTTGATGTAGACTTAATTATAGACTCGACATTTTCCACAATCATCCTCTCACAATCTGGAGCATTTTGTGTCTAAAAATATAAAACAAAAAAGGGAGTGATTAGAATTGTACTAAATAATACTCTACAAATAAAAATAAAAGTCACTTTGAACAAAATTAAAACTAAAACTTACATCGGTCATTGTCACTTGTCAATGCTAAGGTTCAGGACAAAATGTTTGGACAATGAGGATGTGTTGAATAAGCTGTAAAAAACAATGGAAAAAAACAAAGCCAATGAATCAGTGAGTAGTGATATTATCCTATTGATCAAAAAGAGATGAGGAACAACAGGCAAAGGAATTTTCGTCCCAAAGATTCTTAAAACAGTAAGTTATGGCTCAAAATATTCAAAGCCCTCATATGCATAGGCGACAAATGAATTTTTGTCCCAAAGATTCTTATCTGCTTTCCATCTTACTCTGTTTGCTTATGTTTAAGATAAAACCAAGCACACAAATATTCTTATCTGCTTTCCATCTTACTCTGTGGCCACTTCAATTAGAGAAATTGTATTGTTATTTATCTATTCTGAAAATACTATTCTTGGTTTGCTTTGCTTAAAACATAATACTAACATGTGAACACCACAAAAAACAGGGAGCATACAAACAACAGGGTCAAGGAGCATACTCAAAGACCGTCGCCGGTCTGGATGTAACATCCCAAAATTTAAGGATCTAGAATTAGAATTAAAATGCTTTTAATTTGTTTAATGTAAGCAATTAATAGAATTAATAATAAGATTAGTATAATTTTAATAATAATAGCAATTATTAATAAAATAATATTAATGATAATTTCAAATTATTATTACTACTATTATTATTATTACTATTATTATTATAATTATTATTATTAATAGTATTAATATTATTATTAATAATAATAGTATTAATAATACTATTATTAGTAATAATATTAGTAATATTATTAGTATTATTATTATTAGTATTATTAGAATTATTAGTGTTATTAGTAGTATTATTAATATAATTGTTAATATAATTATTATTATTATTATTATTATTATTATTATTATTATTATTATTAGAATTGGGGGATTAGGGTTTGTAATTGGGGGAAAAAGAAGAGAAAGGAAGAGAAGGAGAAAGGGAAAGGGGGGTGGCGGCTGTGAAGGAAAGAACAGAGAGGGAGAAGGAGATCGAGGGAGAGGAAGAGAGTTAGAGAGATCGAGAGGGAGGGATAAAGGGAGGAGTCCGGCGTGCGGCCATGGATGGCTGTGGGTGGCGTCGCGGCCGCACCGGAGGCGAGATCGAGGGACGCACTCGAACGAAACGGAGACCGCGAACGGAGGCCGCGAACGGAGCGGCTTTCGGATCGGAAACGACGCACAGAGACGGCGGCGACTGGGTTTTCACGGTGGAGGCGCGAGCTGGGTGGTGGTGGAGCTAACCGGGCTGAGACGACAGTGGTCAAGACGGAGGTTGCAGGGGTGCTCTCCGGTGGCGGAGACAGGCGCAACCGCGAGGAGGTTCTCATTGCCGCTACAGTGGCCGGGTGGCAGCGTTTCGTGACGGTGGTGCGGCTGGCTGAACATGACTGACGGTGGCGAGACGCGGTGGTGGCTCAACTGCGGGCTGCGACAGCGGCTATGGTGGAGGAGCGGTGGCTTGTTGCTGCGACCGGTCGCGAACGGTGGTGGCTGCGTAGGGGACCTTGACGGAGGCGAACGGTTCCGCGGAGAGGACGAGGCGGTGGAGCTCCGGTGGCTGGAACTGCGGAGGAAAACCGGAGCAGTGGCGTTCCGCCATTGACGGCAGCACAGTGACGGTCTCTAGGAGGCCATGGATGGTGGCTCACGATGGTGGGTTGATTGAACAACCACAACTCCGGCAACGGTGACTAGAGCGGAGTGAACTGGCGGCGGATCTATTCAGGTGAGCGAAGCTCACACACACTTTCACAACATTTTTATATGCATTCTTTTACTTCTATTCCTTTAGTATTTGGTTATTGATTTAATGGTTGGATTGATCCTCCTGATGATTTCGTTATGCTTTAAGATGATTTTAATGCATGAAAATGTATGATTGCAGATTAGAATTAAATATGAATTATGCTTTCAAGATTACTACTTGAGACATGTATTATTCGTGATGTTGAGTAATTGCATAAAGGCCTTTGGCCCCAGATAATTAGAAAATGAGAATTTGGCTTCGGCCCAGAAATGAGTTATTTGTGAGGTTTGCGTCATTGTATATTTTAGGCTCTGGCCCTGTTAAGACTAAGAAAATGATTTTTGGCTTCGGCCTAGAGAAAATGGCTTCGGCCTGTTTTGGCTTCGGCCCAAGTTAACTTAAAGAGATAAGATTGATTTCAGAAATTGATTTAAGACTTGGGTGATTAGTGCCCAGTGTGATAAGTTAACATCCATGAGTTACTGCCTCGAGTAGTGGGGTCCAGGCTTGGATGTGGGTGATTAGTGCCCGGTGGTGGTGATTAGTGCCCAAGGAAGACGTTCCTTGTAGTCTGAGCTCAGGTCTAGCCACACAACGATAAGTGATAAGAACCCGTTGGCTGGGTAATGCCGACCCGACGACTGGGTTATGTCGTTCATATGCATTCATGTTAGGTTTGTGCATGACAGTTTATCGGAGTATTGACCTGCCTTAATTCTTCATGTTGTGGTTATCGGCTAATTCCATTAAGTTATGATACAAGTAGGTGATTAGTATAATGATGTATGTT
This sequence comes from Sesbania bispinosa, assembly GCA_026901365.1. Classification (NCBI taxonomy): domain Eukaryota; kingdom Viridiplantae; phylum Streptophyta; class Magnoliopsida; order Fabales; family Fabaceae; genus Sesbania; species Sesbania bispinosa. The sequence continues at coordinate 818,159 of QLOH01000440.1, forward strand.
CTATTGAACTATGTTGAGTGTTGCATTTCATATGATTGATTTTCCCTACACTGTTTGCTGCATGCTTTGTTCACTGGGACATAGTCTCACCCCACGTTACGGGGATATATTTCAGTTGTGCAGGTTTTGTACAGATTGATGGCAGAAGAGTAAAGATTTTAATTGAAATAATTGTCAAGGAATTGTAATTTAGTATTTAAAGTTTAGTGATGTATATGTATATAAAGATGTTATTGAATATTAGTTCGTAGTGCTTATTCAATTGTTGTGTAGTAGTCTTTAGTTTGGCCACGGAGGCCAATTATCTTTGAATTGGAATATTGTTATGAATTGCACCGGTATTTTGCTGGTTTTCAGGTGATTCTGAAAATTTGGAAATGTCCAGTTTTCAGGGGGAACTCTGCCGGATTTTCGGTAGGAGTTTATGAACCCTAACACTCTAAAGTGTTGGTTCGTTTCCATATATCAAAGTTAGGATTGACTTTGAGAAAATGATGTATGAATGATGTGGTTGTCTAAGCAAACGTTGGATTGCTTAGGCATTGTTGTATTATGTGTGCCGATACACGAAACGCAACGGAATAATTTCAGAAATTCGGGAATAGTGTTTCCAACGGACATTATTCTTGGATTTAGAAATTAGGACGTTACACAATGCAATGAAAAATAAGTTCGTAAATGATTTCGTAATACATGCAATGCAATGGAAAACAAATTCGTAAATGATTTCATAATGCATGCAATGCAATGAAAAATAAGTTCGTAAATGGTTTTCTATTGGATGCAATGAAATGAAAAATAAGTTTGTAAATGATTTCATAATGCATGAAATGAAAAATAAGTTTGTAAATGATTTTCTATTGGATGCAATGTAATGAAAAATTAGTTCGCAAATAATTTTCTTTTGGATACAATGCAATAAAAAATAAGTTCGTAAATGATTTCGTAATACATGCTTTGCAATGAAAAATAAGTTCGTAAATGATTTTCTATTGGATGCAATGCAATGAAAAATAAGTTCGTAAATGATTTCGTAATGCATGCTTTCCAAAGAAAAATAAGTTCGTAAATGATTTTCTATTAGATGCAATGCAATGAAAAATAAGTTCGTAAATGATTTCGTAATCCATAGAATGCAATGAAAAATAAGTTCGTAAATGATTTTCTATTGGATGCAATGCAATGAAAAATAAGTTCGTAAATGATTTCGTAATGCATGCAATGAGGAATAAGTTTGTAAATGTTTTTTTATTGGATGCAATGCAATGAAAAATAAGTTCGTAAATGATTTTCTATTGGATACAATGCAATGAAAAATAAGTTCGTAAATGATTTCGTAATGTATGGAATGCAATGAAAAATAAGTTCGTAAATGATTTCGTAATGCATGCAATGCAATGAAAAATAAGTTCGTAAATGATTTTCTATTGGATGCAATGCAATGAAAAATAAGTTCGTAAATGATTTCGTAATGCATGCAATGAGGAATAAGTTTGTAAATGTTTTTTTATTGGATGCAATGCAATGAAAAATAAGTTCGTAAATGATTTTCTATTGGATACAATGCAATGAAAAATAAGTTCGTAAATGATTTCGTAATGTATGGAATGCAATGAAAAATAAGTTCGTAAATGATTTCGTAATGCATGCAATGCAATGAAAAATAAGTTCGTAAATGGTTTTCTATTGGATGCAATGCAATGAAAAATAAGTTCGTAAATGATTTCTTAATGCATGCAATGTAATGAAAAATAAGTTCGTAAATGATTTCATAATGCATGGAATGCAATGAAAATAAGTTCGTAAATGATTTCTTAATGCACGCAATGTAATGAAAAATAAGTTCGTAAATGATTTTCTATTGGATGCAATGCAATGAAAAATAATTTCGTAAGTGATTTTCTATTGGATACAATGCAATGAAAAATAAGTTCGTAAATGATTTTCTATTGTATGCAATGCAATGAAAAATAAGTTCGTAAATGATTTTCTTTTGGATGCAATGCAATGAAAAATAAGTTCGTAAATGATTTCGTAATGCATGCTATGCAATGAAAAATAAGTTCGTAAATGTTTTCGTAATGCAGACAATGTAATGAAAAATAAGTTCGTAAAATATTTAAGATGGATGCAATGCAAAGAAAAATAAGTTCATAAATAATTTCGTATGGAAACCATGCAATGAAAAATAAGTTCATAAATGGTTTCGTAATGCAGGCAATGCAATGAAAATAAGTTCGAAAATGTGTTCATAATACATGCAATGTAATGAAAAATAAGTTCATAAGTGAGTTCACATATAAACGAGATGAACAGAAAGTAAAAGGATGATGACGAAATGGAATATAAAGAAGTGAAATGTAAAAAAGTTGAATTTACATGGGGATGAGAAATGTAAAGTGGATTAGGGAAGGATGCAGGTCAACAATCTTTGAAAAATAAGACAAAAATGCCTCCACTTATCAACCAAAAGAAAGAAGTAAAAATTCATGAACACACAAGAACAAGTTATGAACAAGTGCAAGAGGCAAAATATCATACACCTAAGGGGTGGATGAATGCGCATACCAACAACCTCATTCTAGCAAGAATCAAGCATAATTCAAACAAGCAGACAAGTGTTGAAAGCAGCAGTAAGGCACCTCAGGCCCAGAGAATAGTTTAGAATCACAAAATTACAAGAAATAAAAAGGAATAACATGCGATGCAATGAAATATTTTGCCTCGTAAATAGGGCTTTTTTAAAATAAAAAACTTAACAAATGTTAATTATTTAATATTACTTACTAAATAATTATTAGCTATTTTTTAGTTTTTTAAAATTATTAATAGTAATTATAATATTTTTTAATGGCGTAAAAATGGGATATTTTTTTGGACCTAAAGCGAAGGTTTTACCTTCCTTAGAGTTTGGGGCGTCCCATGAGTACTAAAGACATTTATAAGCATTAATCTTTTACGAAAAAAAAGCATTAATATTTATATAGATATAATAGAAGCTCATAAGCAATCACATTTACACCATTTATAAAAAAAGAAACAATATAAAATCATACCTTTATTTGATCATCAACTTCAACTGTTTCACTAGCAATGATAGATCCAGCTTCCGGTGCAAAAACAATAAACACCAATGATCCCCAAGTATCTTTCATACCATCCACAACGAACAAGTTCCATAATGCACCTTTGCTGTCAATCCATGCAACCAAACAGAAATCAGATACATACCCATACATGTGCCCTACAACTATCTAATTGAACTTCATTTTCAGCGAGTGAACTTAATAGTGATAAAAAGCAAAGTCCAAAACAGAGCAAATAAATAAGCAAAGTTGGTATCTTAAAGCAAGAAAGCAACATCTGGCAAGAGGCAAAAAAAATTAATGTGAAAATAGAAAGAACTTTTCAACATATCACACAGATAATATTTTATTAAATACATAATTTTTTTGCATAAGGTGAACTTACACAAGGTCAGTGTTAACTATCTTCTAAATTTTTTATATTTGAGTTATGATGTGCATCTATGAAACAAGCAAAAAATTTGAGTCCTTAAAACAAACAAATAAAAACAGAACTGCCAAGGAAACTGAATAATGAAGTTAAATCAAAGTACCAGTATTCCAAATGAAAATATTCAATGATAATCTTAATTCAAAAAATACACAAAACTTCGAAGAAAAGGTAGGATATAATTTACATTCCAACCAACCAATATGTAGATAGGAAAGGATCCCTCGAGGTACATACCCTTTTACTTTCATCCCTATCAGCCTTGTTACCCACAAGTATCCTGTTTACATTGTCAGAAGCATGTTGTTCAATGTTGCGAATTCAATTCCTAATATCTTGACTGATAGAAGCAATGTATATTACAAATGAAGGACAGGCAAAATGCACAAAAGAAACTAAACCATAGAAAACACATCCTTTTGTTCATATAACTCGGCGTAAATCAGAGACCAAGGGGGAAAAAATGAAAAATTGAAAATCATGAAAATGAGAAAAACGGGTAAAAGAACAGAGAACAACAGAAAACGGGTAAAGCAAAGAGACATCAAGAAAGCCAACAAAAGAACAGAGCATATATAATATACCTCACATATGCCATTAAGAAGATATCCAAAGATTCAAAATCAAATTTAAACATGTTTTAGAACAAAATACTTACTGAGGATTGGTTTCTTGCTAGGAGGGCAAGGAAGAGGAGGATCACGAACGGAAACCAAGGCCATAAACATTCATATATTGGCATCTTCCATTAGCAGCACCCACACCTGTCCATCACAGAAATTGAAAACATCAAATTGACACAATATAAACTAACAACCGGGAGACAGTTGGATAACAAAGAAAAGGAACAAAAATCAGAGCAATCAAGTCTTACACAGCTTCATCAGAAAAAATTATTATATCTTTACAGAGAAAAATATTTTAAACCAATCTCACTCACCCACCCGGTCACCCCCAGGCAGCAAAAGGCAAAAAGAAAAGTGGGGTTATGCAATGACACAATCGACAACAACCAATTGGGGTTATGCAATCAAAAACAAAATATTTTAAAAAAGTAGTGCATGTTTGTAAAGAAGAATACATTCAAGATCAGTGTTAAAAGGTCAGACGACCGCAAAGTTACTGTAAGTACTTGAGCAACAGCAAGAAAAGACAACTTCAAACATAAAATCTCTAGATAGAAGCAAAGAATAATTAATCAACATTCAAGATTCTAGATAGAAGAAATACAACATAACAAGGAGCAAAGCATATTCAGAAATGCATTTGGTGTCAATCTCAGAGACTTGTGTTCACCATAATGTACAGTTTAAAGAAGAGACAACATCAGATTTCAAAAATTCCTTATGTTTATTTACCACAAGGAACAAAGCTTGTGGTTCTTAATCACCAAATAGGTATCTCATGTGTTACCACCAACTGTTTTGATATATTTACCTTGTTAGATAATGAGGTAATGATCATGACTTGCATATATATATAATCATCATCCTTATGTAAGCATTCTATATTTTAATGTATAAAAAATTAATTAATAATGATTCTTAAAAAACTGATTACGGACTCCTTCATTTCCTTCTGTTATATCTTTAAAATAATAGGTTCTTACTTGAGACACATTAATTAGATTAGTTAATACTATAATTAGGTGCAGAAGGATGACTATGCAAGATGATTAAATTATTGTGACACTCTCGAATTTGCCAAGTGCGCATGTAAGCGCATGTCTGCAATGTGTTTGAGTGTGACAAGGATAAATAACGTGGAGGGAAATTGGAAACTGAAACTCACTACTGAAAATTATAAATGGGTCAATCCACTTTCAGCATAGATAAAAAATAAAAATAAAATTGGACAAACAAAAAACTTGTGCACAAAAAACAAAAAGGCTTGGAAAGGCCCATAGATATTTTACAGCATCTAGGATAGGCATTGGAGCAATTGACCATTAATTAAAAAAAAAGAGATTTTGGATAGGCAATGTTCTGATCCAAAATGGAAAATTAAAAAAGAAGATATGAATCGATTATTCTTTGTTGAGGTTCCTATGACCTATGTCAGTAAACATAAAAAGAATTAACGCATTAAACCTATAAAAAATCTTAAAATAAGCTAACAAAACGAAAAAAAAAAACACTTTGTTAAACTTTTTTAGAATACACTTTTTAGGGGAAAGTGTATTTAAAACACTTACCGATTTCATAATCTTAGACTTTTTCTTTGGTGAAGTCTAGGTACATAAGTTCTTAAGGTGATACACGATGCATATATAACTTCATTTCATATATAACAAATTTGTAGTTGTAATTTTATTTACAAATTTGGTATAAATTAACTATGAAGTGAACTGGCCATGGTGTGTATATACCCTTTAGATTTCTTGTATTGTATACCATAGAATAACCTTTTAGACATTTGTCGTGACTTAACCTTTTAGAATCAACTTACATAAATAACAAAAGGCATTATTGAACTTGTTTTTGGTATAGGAAAAACTTGGATTAATACCTTGGGATGATTTTTTTTAAAATGAAAAGTACTAGAAATTTTCTTTCCTGGCATAAAACATCTTAAATTGGAGAAACACATTTTCTTTACTGTTTGACTGATATATTTAAAATAACAAGAAAATTATCATAAATTTCTTTATTAGTACTAGTATAAAGATTAAAGCTAGCTATACCTAAATTATGTTTAAAGTGCATGTTCTGGCCCAATTGTGTCTATGGATTTAAAATATAATCATTGTAGTCTATGTTGTACATTATTAACGCAAATGTTTAGTTTTGCTAATCAATGTTACACCTATTCTTAGTCCAATTCCTTTTCAGCATGAATTATGTTACTTTCTTGTATCATTCCCTCACATATTTTAAATAAAAATCAATCAACATGTGGAAATAGGAACATTGCAGCACTGACAAATGGAAAAGATGAGAAAGCAAGAAATTAAAACATGGAGCTCCACAGTTCACAACAAGATTTAGATTCTTGGTTTCCTAAACAATCAAAATCAAAATCAAATTGACAGAACAAGTATATATCACTTGATTTGAAAATAATACTTACTGAGGATTGGTTTCTTGCTAGGAGGGCAAGAAAGAGGAGGATCACGAGCGGTATCATACTCCTCAGTGCTTAGCTATTTCCTATTGGTTTCTCCTCAGTGACAGAGAAGGTCTTCTTGTTGATTGTTTTCCGTTGGTCGTTTTCCTCGGAATGGTCTCTAGCAATCCCGTTTCGTCAATAACCTCAATCCCTAAGCCTAAGGAAGGTCGCACAGGATTGGGATTGGGATTGGGATTGGGATTAGGAATATGTTGCAAGTCTTTTTGCGTTTTGTCGGCGTCTTCTTTAATTTGGCAGATTCGAGTTCCTGCAAGAGTCGTTTCTTGTTTATTTCCAGGTCCGCGCAGGTCATGTCGTTCAAAGAATCAACCGAGTCTTGCAGCGCAATCTTGTTGTTGTTTCCATGTTTCATCACAGGATTGGGATTGGAATTAGAAACCAATCAACAGAATGCGCATTCAAAAGGAACATTGCAGCACTAACAAATGGAAAAGATGACAAAGCAAGAAATTAAAACATGGAGCTCCACAGTTCACAACAAGATTTAGTTTATTGTTTTCCTAAACAATCAAAATCAAAATCAAAACAAGTATATATCATTTGATTTGAAAAGAATACTTACCCAGGATTGGTTTCTTGGTAGGAGGGCAAGGAAGAGGAGGATCTTGTTGTCGTTTCCAGGTTGAAGTTCAAGAAGGGGGTGCTCCTGCGATGTGAACCCATCACCAGCGACATCAGAATCTGAAACGTGAACCACCACTGCGCAATTGAAATCTTGGTGACCATACCTACTCGCACTCGCACTTGAGACTTCAAACTTTGCAATTTGCTTTCTATTTCTTAGTGCAGGCAGTGTTAGAGGCATAGGGGGCAGGGGTTTTATACTAGCTCGTTAATCGTGACATGAATATTAAAAAAATCACAAAATTAGTTAATTTTATTTACTTTTTTATTTTTATTTAAAAAACAAATTATATTTTCTAAATTATCCTCAATAAAATATCATAATTTTATTAAAATTTATTTTAAGTGGATATATTCTTTTTTTTATAAAATATGGTTGATTAAATAGAGTTATTGAAAAATAAAATCCGAATTAAATAAAGGGTATTTTATGATAATTTCATTAAATATGATGAAATTAATTAAAATTTATTTATATTTTAGTTAATGTTATAAAACTTGAATCGGTGATCGACTCGGTCGAGGTATTGGGTCACTCACTGGGTCAATGGTCGAACCATTGAGTCACTGGTTGAACCGATTAAACCGGTATATACCAAAACTATAAATTTAATATTAAAAAATCTAAAATTTATGATAATACTACCCCGTTCCTATTTAACTGTCCATTTTGACTAAAAACACAATATTAAAGAATGTAATTATTACTCTTGTTTTCATAGAAATAAATTTTAAACTTCCTATTTTACCTTTTTATCTCTCTTACTATTATTGGCTCTCATTAGTTTTCAATAGTGAATTATTTATTAATATAAAGGTAAAAGGGAGAAAAATATATTTATTAGTGCATTGGGTTTGCAAGTGGACAATTAAATAGGAACAAATTTTTTCTTTAAAAATGGACAGTTAAATAGGAATGGAGGTAATATTAAAAAACCACAAATTAAACTAGTAAAATTAAATAATATAAAGACTTGTTTATGTTTGATAATATATATTTTACATTATATTATTATATATTTCATTATATTAAGTTATTAAAAAATATTGAAAAAAGTATAAACAAAACAAAAATGGCTGCAAATATGAAGCAATTTTAACGTAGGATATATATTAAACTATGCATATATTATATCAAAGGACCAGTTGTTTTAGTGGTTGCACGCGTCCCTTGCTTCTGCAGGTTCCGCGTTCGATTCCAACCCGTGGATGTTTTTACGTTTCTCAATTCAAACCCGAGTTATTGGAGCTGATTTGACCGGTTTGACCGGAGTTTACTCATATCAGACCCGAGTTGGTTGTATATCCGATCCGCTGAGCCAACTGAACCGGTCACAAACCTGGTTTCCGGTTGGTCGGGTCGGGTCGGTTTTAACAACACTGATTTTAGTCCATCCTATATGATTACTTTTATTTAGTTTATATGCAAGTTAGAAGGGAATCTTTATATATATAAATAGAGATGAGTGTGAGACAATATTTTCCCGCCAAAATAGAGGCCAAATATGTAATTACATATTTAATCTATTTTTTAAAATTAAAAAAATTAGATTTCAAATTTTGAATTATTGGATAGTGAGTTTAGAATGTGTAGTGGGTTTGGAAATTACAACCTACAATAAATAATAATATTCTTTCCCCATATATCAGTTATTCAATGAGACTTTCTTCTTCCAATGCCATGTTTCACTCTCACCCCTTCATCTCCTCTTTTTTAAATTCTATCTTTTTCTTTTTCTCACCCAGATTTCTAACCATTTCTAATTTATCCGTTTCCCTTACCCTTCATCTCCCTGTAGAAATAAAAAAAGGAGAACTCCTTGTGACGACTGTAACGTCCTAATTTCTGAATCCAAGAATAAGTGTCCGTTGGAAACACCATTCCGAATTTAAGAAATTATTTCGCGTCATTTCGTGTATCGGTGTACAAACACAATTGTCTAAACAGTCCAACGTATGCTTAGGCTACCTCAACATCAATAACACAATTCTAAAAATTATCTTAATAAAGGCAGGGAGGAACCCACACTTGGCGTGTTAAAGGTTCACAAAACTCCTGCCGGAAATCCGGCAGAGTCTCCCCTGAAAACTGGACGTTTCCCAATTTCCAGATTTACCTGAAAACCAACAAAGCACCAGTACAATTCATATTATACCATATCTAATCCAATTCTGCAATAAAAAGGGCCTCCATGGCCAAAATGAGACATTCTCATCAATATTCACAAAAGTTTCATTCAACACATTACATTTACAAATATCAACCTTTTCAATACGTTAGTAACAAAGGAAACTAAATGTTCTACGTCTAACTGGCAGCTGAGGAGGCGGATGTATCCGCCACCGGACTCCGGCTCTTCATCCAACGCTAAGAAACCCTAACATGCACAACTGAAAGTGATGCCCCGTAACGTGGGGTGAGACTACGTCCTAGTGAGTGAGGTAACAGTGTGTGCATGTGTGGGGAGGCAAAACACATGGCAACAACAATATAGCAAAGCTGAACAGTTCACAAAATACTCAGAATGAAGGTACAAGACATGTAACATCAATCATTTAATAGCAATCATAAGTGGAGTGATAATCATACGGAATCGTGAACATGTCCGTGCAACAACAGATAAACTCATAACTTTCTCAATCATGTTCATGCCACACATAGATAACACAATAAATTCCTCAGGTGCTTAACCTCGCACCAAGGGTTTCCTTTCCCTAGGCTAGACTGAGCTCAGACTAACAGGAACCGTCGTCCCTGAAGGTCGGAAGACCTTGCCTAAACCATTCCCAAGGCCAAGAGACCTTAACCATTACTAAGGCCGAGAGACCTTAACCATTCCCATGGGCCCAAAGACCCCAAAACCTTTCTTGAGCATGCAACCAATAGGAATTTCATAATATTAAGTAAATGCACATTAAACATGAGATCAAGGATCCAAATCCATTACCAAGAGGTTCGAAGACCCATAACCATTTCATTTACCATTTTCATGAGGTCAAAGACCCAAAACATTTTCCATGAACATGATGGGGGTTAAAAACATGTACAAACATGATGTGAGTCATGAACATGAGCAATTATAACATAATCAACATTCCAAACCTTCCATTTCATGAAACCCCCCAAATCCTCTAAACTAGGGTTTTATCCAAAATCAAGCAATCCAAGGCAATCCACACATAAATTCTATTTTTTAACCTCCAATACCCATATAATCAAGTCTCAATCATCCATCATACAAGAAAATCCTCAAATTCCCAATTTCCTAACCTAGGTTTTGGCCAACAATCCACATATTCAATTAATCTAACAATCAACCCTAGGTTTTGCATAAACCCATACATAATCAACTATAATAGCAAGGGGAGGAAGAATAGGGAGCATACATAGGAGAATAACTAAGAAATAAGTGAGTGAGAACCACACTCACCTCAAAGGAGCAACAATGGAGGAAGAGGAGGAAGAAGATGATGGAGGAATGGAGGAATGGTGGAAATCCAAGCTAGGAAATGGTGGGAGAGCCTCCACCCAAGCCTTCTCCTCCTTTCTCTCACTTTCTCTCACTAAAATCCACTCTCTCTCGCTCTAAAATGCACCCAAGAACGGAATAAATGAGGGGAAGAAGAGGAAATCGCGTTTTTTTAAAACGCCTCTGGTGTGCGCGCGCTAGGGCGCGCTCCAGCGCACTCTGCACGCTGTAGCGCGTAAACTTGTTGTTTGGAGGTGCAAACGAGCTCGGAATACTATCATATAGCATATCAAACTGAAGCCCCGGAAATAAGCTTTCTAATGAAAGTGGAATCACCTTAATTGGACATCCATGGCTAGATATTTGCGAATTAGTGCACCAAGGTCATTAGGCAAAAACCCAAAATTAAGGAACAACCTCGGTTTGTGCCCCCTTAGCTCCAATTCAATTATCTCCTTCTTAAACCTAATTCCCCTCCATGAAAACCCTCTTCTAACTTAGTTTTTTTCATCCAAACTCTTCCCCCACTCTAATTAAATTACTAACTCCCCTCCTAATTTCACATCTTAAGCTTCAATTCCTCATTGCGTTCCTAATTCTCTAACTCTTGCTAAAACCATAACCTAAACCTTCTTTTAAAATTCCTAAGCCTTAGTTTGGGATGTTACAACAACAGCTGATGAAGACGAGCATGCGGCCATGGCGCGCCGTAGCAGCAGGGTGCGACAATGTTGCGTGCTATGGCACGTGAGTTTGGTTTGGCAAGTGAGCATGCGACCATCACAACAGGGTGAGGTTCAAGTAAGTAGCGTGTTGTTGCGATGCTCGAGTCTGCCCGTGTGAGTGGAGGAGGCTATGGTTGCAATGGACATTCCGATAATGGGCATGATTGTCGGTGAGTTCTTTACCTGTGCACAAGGCCCTATGCACCGCTGAACAGTGAGTTTTGTTTTCTTCTTTATTGTTTATTCAAATTTTTCTTTTGCACAAATTAAATTTTGAATGAACCATGTTATGCTTCCTTAAAAGAAAAATATTTATATATTTATTTATAAATTGTTGTCCTCTGATTAGTTTTTTATGTATCTTTTGTTCAATCCATTTTGCTCCATTTTTTTATATATTCATCTTTGTTTTTTATTCTTATTAATTTAAAACTACAGAAAAAGGAAAGCTTACTTATAACCCTTCTGAAATGTAGTCTTTCGAATCAAAATATCCTTCGAAATGTTTGTTGCACGGTTGATGCATCCTCACATAGCTAGATATCTGAACATCATACCTATGGTTTTTCCTTACTTTGGGTACGGGTGAATTGTAGATGGCTCAGATGCTCCTCCCTCAACTCAAATGACTAATGTGTGTGGGCAAGTGATGCACTTTCAAAACCATAGGAATCTCGAGATGGCTGAGCATGAGCTTTTGATCCTTTTTATTTTCTGAATTGTCAGTTTAACCTCTTATTTTTATATCACAAAAGTCAAATATCAATGCAATAATTTAGAAATTGGTAAAGGGGGTATATTAAGAAATTCAAGTTGGATAACTAAGATAGCTAAATCTTATGTGCAAGCAAACAAGGGGTCAAAAGCATTTGGCATTACTCCATGATGTCATACCAAACATGAAAATCTTAAGTACTCTAGCATCCAAGATGGTTGTATGCTATGCCTCAGAGTTATCAAATTTAGAACTATTTTTTTTCTTGATAATTGTTTCTGAATTCAGTTATTATACAAATCTGTAATTTTTGGTATTTCAGGAGTCAGAAAAAGGATCATGACATGTGCCTTTAGCTCTAAGTACTAGCCACGTGTCTTCGAGATCTTGGCTCTGCATTACCTGGTCAGGTTAGAAATGACTCACCAGTATGAATACGTTTGAATGCTAATATAAAACGATAAAAGAATATTTTTACTTCTTTATGTTTTTGTTATTTGATTGATAAGCCCAAATATCCTTTCAATCAAGAAAGAATGCAATTTTGAAAATGAATCTATAGTTTTTTGCTAACTAATTTTGGAAAAATTGCATAACTCTACTTTTTATGGACTATTGGTATAGCTTCTGAGCACTGTGTTGAAATGTATATTGAAAAATTGCATAACTCTACTTTTTATGGACTATTGGTAATCAATTATAAGAGGTTGATAATCGATTACAGATTTCAAAATTCAAATTATTGTTACACCGTTGGAGCTTCCATTTGAATTTTAAGTTCTCGTGCTGCTGATAATCGATTAAAGCATCTAGTGAAGAAATTTGCTTACTCCCAGCCATGTGAAATTTGCATCTAAGCAGATTGTGTGAGTGCGGCTTAGCTCCATTTGTTCTCACCTCTAATAGCTTGAAGAATACTGGATGGAGGTTTCTTTCCACTACTTGGTTATTTCTTTTCTTTTTTTTTTCTTTTTTTTTTGTTCTTATTTGCTGTATTCCAGCCCTGAAATTAGTTGAAGACTAAAATTATGTTTAGTTATTCGTGAAAAAAGAAACCATATATCTTTTGATTTGCTATTAACATAAAGGAAGGGGACAAAAAATATAGAAGGATATATTTTTTAGACATCCCTATTTGTCTATGCAGTTACCAATGACTATGATTACGTGTTTTTTGAGAATGGTCTTGTGGCTCATAAGGAGGGAAAGCTCGTAGGAAGCCAGACAAAAGAAAATTGATGTGATTAGGGATAATGTTTATATTAGCATGAGCTAAGATCTATCTTAATGAGATTATGCTGATCTTCTAAGTAATTGAAAAGAACTCATGCAACTAGAGTACTTTTAACAAGAGGCACTGTGTTGTGACTTGTAAAAAGTGTAAGAATTATTACAAGTATTACAATGCCATTTTATTTTATTTGTAAGTATATAAAGAAAACTCTAGCCATTTTACACCATAGAAAGTTGAGCTATTCCTTCATGCTAGAATTAACAAATAAAAATTATACAAAATGTTAGCAATTAATCTTGGCTTGTTAGGCATTGGAGTGCTAGAAAAGATGCTAGAAAAGATATGCATGCATGCCAAAGATTTGCTGCCTAGATTTATTAGGTGTGGATAGGATTGCAATTGGAAACTTTTGTGAAGAAAAGTCCAAACCATTAGTTGGTGTGTTGGCTAATCCAATTTGAAGTCTAAAGCTTGCAATCAAGTTCAGATAATTAGTATAAATAGGTGGCTTGTATTTAGTGTTAGTTGTGTGAGGTTTTAAAAAAGAAAATTAAAGCTCCAACGAGTTTGTATTGTTTGGCTTATAACAAAGCCATAGTTGAGTGTATTTTTGTTCTTCAATAGAAATATTTTGTGAGAATAAATTTATATTTTGAGTGCTCATATTTTTCTATAGTGTTTAAAATTTAGAAAGGCAATTATTTTAATTGCCAACATCTGGTATCAGAGCTTGTTTTACCAAGATGGCAACAAGTTCAAGCACAGGAGCAAATCAAGTTCAACAAGTGCAAACCGTTATCTACAAGTATGATGGTAGATCAAATTTTTCCATGTGGAAACATTTGATGGAGCTGTGTTTAGCAACTAGCGATTATGACCAAATTGTCAAAAAAGGTTTTGTTGAACCAACCGGAGAAGGAAAAGAAAAAACAGAGCAACAACAAGTAGAAAAAGATCGTCTACTTAATCAAAAAGCTTTGTTTTTGATCTGTCAATCTGTGGAGCTGCCCGTTCTTGAGAAAATTTTCCATGCTGAAACGGCAAAAAAAGCTTGGGAAATTTTGCTCAAAACATACGAAGGTGCTGATCCAGTCAAACGGACGAGATTGCAAGGCCTAAAGCGACAGTTTGAGCTGATGGAACAAGGCAAGGATGAAAATGTTCGTGATTATTTTTCACGAATGGATAAGCCGGTCAACGATATGAAGAACAATGGTGATGATATATCAGAAAAGAAGTCATGGAGAAAATCATGCACACACTCACACCTCGATTTGATTACGTGGTAGCAGCTATTGAAGAGTCGAAAGATCTCAGCAAGATGACTTTGAATGATTTACAAGCGTCTTTAGAGTCACATGAGATGCGAATGAACGAGAGATCAAGTGACACAATTGAACTAGCATTGAAAGCACAAACAAATGTTAGAAGAGAGGGACCTATGCAAAGAAGGGCCAATCAAAATCAAAGGGGTCAGAATTTCAAAGGAAGAGGGAGGAATTTTCAAACTGACTCAAGCCAAGGTACAAGGGGCAATGGTTCTTTTCAAAACAAATCTAATATTCAATGCCACAAATGCAAGAAGTTCGGTCATTTCCAGTCTGAATGCAAATCTCATATCCAGTGCCATAATTGCAGCAAGTATGGTCACTATAGTCGAGAATGTCGTGTCAAATCATTGAATATTAGAGAAAACCATGCTCAAATTGCAGAAAATGAAGATGATATGAAGGTGGTGCTCATAACAAGTCATGTAGTAGCTGATAAAATTGACAATCAGTGGTTGTTAGATACAGGTTGCAGAAATCATCTAAGTGGGAAAAAAAGAACTGTTTTCTGACTTAGATAAAAATTTCAAAACCACTGTCAAGCTTGGTGATAATTCCAAACTTGAAGTCTTGGGAAAAGGGAAGATTGCCATCAGATTGAAAGATGGATCTTTAAATTATATTTCTGATGTATTCTATGCACCTGGAATATATCAGAATCTCTTGAGTGTTGGACAGCTAGCTGAGAAAGGCTATGATCTGAGATTCAACAAAAGAGGTTGCACCATAAATGATGTGGAGATGGGGCTGATAGCAAAGACGAACATGTCAAGAAATTATCTATTTCCGATGAATATCAAGTATGATGCTGCTTTATGTTATAACACCACTGTTACTGATGATAATTGGCTTTGGCATATGCGGCTTGGACACTTCAATTTTGAAAGTATCAAGTTTCTTGCAAATAAAAAATGGGTTACCGGCTTGCCTGTTATCCAAGTTCCAGAACAACTATGCGAAAATTGTGTAGTTGGTAAGAAGCATCGAGATCCTTTTCCAAAAGGACGTGCATGGAGAGCCACAAAACCACTTGAGCTTGTGCACTCTGATTTATGCTATGTGGATGTTCCATCTAATGGAGGTAATAAATACTTCATTACTTTCATTGATGACTTCAGCAGAAAGACATGGGTTTATTTTCTGAAAAATAAATCTGATGCTTGTGATACGCTCAAAAGTTTTATGGCGTATGTTGAAAGGCGAAGTGGTTATACTCTGAAAACCTTGAGAACTGATAGGGGAACAGAGTATATTGTTTGTGATGATTTCTTGATAAAGCAAGGAGTTAAACGCCAAGTAACTACAAGGTATACTCCTCAACAAAATGGAGTGGCAGAAAGGAAAAAACAGAACTATCATGGATATGGTGAGAAGCATGTTACATTGCAAGAAAGTTCCAAAGAGTTTTTGGGCAGAAGCAGTGGCTTGTGCAATATACCTATTAAATAGGTGTCCTGTTAAAAGTGTACGTGATAAAACTCCACAAGAAGCTTGGTGTGGGGAAAAGCCCAATCTAAGTCACTTGAAAGTCTTTGGTTTCATTGCTTATGCACATGTTCCAGATGAATTGAGGAAGAAGCTCGATGACAAAGCAGAAAAGTGTATCTTCATTGGATACAATGAAGAAACTAAGGGCTACAAGTTGTACAATCCAGAAACCCAAAAGGTAATCATCAGTCGAGATGTTACTTTTGATGAAAATGGAGTGTGGGATTGGTCAAGAGAGAAAAAAGAGTTATTGCATGTACCAGTAACTATAAATGCAGAAGCAGAACAAGAGAATCATCCACCAACTACCGGTTCAGATGAATCAGCAGCTGATACTCAAACTCGTAGATATCCACAACGAGAAAGACGCCCACCTGCTCATTTACAAGATTATGAAGTTGGAAGGGATGATGACTCTGATGATGGGGAGGAAGAAGTTACTTATTATGCCCTGTTTGCTGATTGTGATCCTGTAACATATGAGGAAGCAGCCAATGATGATCATTGGATTAGAGCGATGGATGGAGAAATTCAAGCCATTGAGAAGAATGATACACAGGAGTTAGCAACTCTTCCAGAAGGAAATAAGCCAATTGGTGTTAAATGGGTTTACAAGACAAAGTTCAAGCCAACTGGAGAAATTGAACGTTTCAAGGCACGATTAGTGGCAAAAGGGTACAAACAGAAACTTGGAATTGACTACTTTGAAGTATTTGCTCCAGTTGCTAGATTGGACACGGTACGTGTAACGTCCAAATTTCTAAATCCAAGAATAATGTTCGTTGGAAACACTATTCCCGAATTTCTGAAATCATTTCGCGCCATTTTCGATATCGGCACACATAATACAACGATGCCTAAGCAATCCAACGCTTACTTAGACTACCATATACTTCATACATCACATTACTCGAGGTCAATTCTAACTTTGAAAAAAATGGGAACGAACCAACACTTTAGAGTGTTAAGGTTCATAAACTCCTACCGAAAATCCGGCAGAGTTTCCCCTGAAAACTGGACATTTCCAAATTTTCAGAATCACCTGAAAACCAGCAAAATACCAGTGCAATTCATAACAATATTCCAATTCAAAGATAATAGGCCTCCGTGGCCAAACTAAAGACTACTACACAACAATTGAATAAGCACTACGATCTAATATCCAATAACATCTTTATATACATATATATCACTAAACTTTAAATACTCAATTACAATTCCTTGACAATTATTTCAATTAAAATCTTTACTCTTCTGCCATCAATCTGTACAAAACCTGCACAACTGAAATATATCTCCGTAACGTGGGGTGAGACTATGTCCCAGTGAAACAAGCATGCAACAAGCAGTGTAGGGAAAAACAATCATATGAAATGCAACACTCAACATAGTTCAATAGAACATACATCATTATACTAATCACCTACTTGTATCATAACTTAATGGAATTAGCCGATAACCACAACATGAAGAATTAAGGCAGGTCAATACTCCGATAAACTGTCATGCACAAACCTAACATGAATGCATATGAACGACATAACCCAGTCGTCGGGTCGGCATTACCCAGCCAACGGGTTCTTATCACTTATCGCTGTTTGGCTAGACCTGAGCTCAGACTACAAGGAACGTCTTCCTTGAGCACTAATCACCACCACTGGGCACTAATCACCCACATCCAAGCCTGGACCCCACTACTCAAGGCAGTAACTCATGGATGTTAACTTATCACACTGGGTACTAATCACCCAAGTCTTAAATCAATTTCTGAAATCAATCTTATCTCTTTAAGTTAACTTTGGGCCGAAGCCAAAACCATTTTCTCAATCTTAACTGGGCCATAGGCCAAAAATATGCAGCAGCTCAAACTTTACAGGTAATGTACATCTCATGATGAATTCAAGTATAGAATAGTCACATGTAAAGGGAACACATGTCATACAATGAATTCAAGTTCTCTCATGATAATCATATTACTTCAAGCATATAAATCTGAAAATACGTTCCCATTTAGCAACCTTGAAAGCATATTTCATACTAAACCCTAACCTATAAACATGCATCTTCATACGACACAATCATCTTAAGGCGTAACGAAATCATCAATAATACCAATCCAACAATTAAATCAATAGTCATATACCAAAGGAAAGGGAATAAAAGAGTGGGGATCATGATCGGAACGCATACAAAATGCTGTGAGAGTGTGTGAGCTTCGCTCACCTAACCGGAGTCTGCTGCACCGGAAATCGTCTCCGCCGCGCCGGAAATCGTATCTGCCGCTCCCTCCGCCGCACACTGCCGCTGACGGCATCGTTTCCGCCATCCTGGCCGCGTCGCACAGCCCCCTGTCGTCTCCACCGCAGCTCCGCCGTCAACTCCGTCGTGCGCCGCCGCGTCGCCACCGCCGTATCCTCCACCCACAGAACTCTCTCGCACACCACTTTTCAGCCATGGCCGCGTTGGACCACTCCCTGGCCGTCCTCCTCCAGCTGCGGCCGCCGCGGCCATCCTCTCTCCCCACCTTCCCTTTCTTTCTTTCCTCCTCTCTTCCCTTCCTTCTCCCTCTTCTTCTTCTTTCTTCTCTCTTCTTTCCTCTCTCTTCTTTTCTTCTCCTCTTCTTTTTTTCCATCCGCCCCCCCCTTCACTTTCCCTTTCTATTCTTTTCTTTTCTAAATTCCTTAATCTACCCTTAACCCTAATAATAATACTAAAAACAATAAAACTACTACTAATAATATACTTCTAATACTAGTAATAATAATAATACTCATAATAATAATAATACTAACAATACTAATACTATAATAATAATACTAATACTATTACTATTAACAATAATAATATACTAACATTAATACTATTACTAATAATAATACTAATAAATTTGGAATTATTATTAATACTATTTTTATTATTATTATTATTATTAAAATTATAATAATCTTATTATTAATCCTATTAATTACTTACGTTAAACAAATTAAAAACATCTTAATTTCTAATTCTAGATCCTTAAATTTTGGGATGTTACAGTACGCATGATTCTTTCTCTTGCTGCACAAAATCATTGGAAAATATTTCAAATGGATGTCAAATCTGCTTTCTTGAATGGTGTCCTTGAAGAAGAGGTTTACATAGAGCAACCTCCAGGTTATCTTAAACAAGGAGAGGAAGATAAAGTCTACAGATTGAAGAAAGCACGATATGGACTAAAGCAGGCACCGAGAGCATGGTATACACGTATTGACACATACTTCATTGACCATGGCTTTCAAAGGAGTCCATATGAGCATGCTTTGTATGTCAAAACCAATCAGGCTAGAGATATCATCATTGTTTGTCTATATGTGGATGATTTGATCTTCACCGGCAATAATTCCAAATTGTTAGCTGAATTCCGAGAAAATATGACCACACATTTTGAAATGACAGATATGGGTCTTATGTAATATTTCTTGGGAATTGAAGTGAAGCAGACAAATGAAGGAATATTTATCTCTCAAAGGAAATATGCAGCAGATGTCTTAAAGAAGTTCAAGATGGAAGCTTGCAAACCAATGTTGACATTAGTAGAAGAAAGATTGAAGCTAGAAAAGGAAAGTGGTGGTGATCTGGTTAATTCAACTAATTTTAGAAGATTGGTGGGAAGCCTAAGGTACTTGACAACAACAAGACCTGACATAGTTTATGGAGTTGAGCTCATAAGCAGATTCATGGATTCGCCAGGACAATCTCATTGGCAGGCTGCAAAACGAATTCTAAGGTATGTTAAAGGTACAATTACCGAAGGCATATTTTATTCAAGTTTTTTGCAAACCAGAATTGGTTGGATACACAGACAGTGATTGGGGTGGTGATACAGCAACACGAAAAAGCACTTCAGGTTATGCTTTTCATCTTGGTTCAGTTGTATTTTCTTGGTCCTCCAAGGAACAACAGACTGTTGCCCTTTCAACAGCTGAGGCGGAGTATATAGCAGCAACAAATTGTGCTACTCAAGCAGTTTGGTTGCGAAGAATGTTGAGTGAGCTACAACATCAACAAGATGGTCCTACGAAAATATTCTGTGACAATAAATCAACAATTGCTTTAACAAAGAATCCAGTTTTTCATGGTCGCAGCAAACACATTGAAATCAAGTATCACTATATACGAGATTTGGTCAGAGATAAAGAAATCATGGTGGAATATTGTTCTTCAGAAAATGAAGTAGCAGATATTTTCACAAAATCACTCAAATTCAACTTGTTCTTGAAGCTGAAAAATATGATTGGGATGATCAAGCCAAGTTTAAGGGAGGATGTTAGCAATTAATCTTGGCTTGTTAGGCATTAGAGTGCTAGAAAAGATATGCATGCATGCCAAAGATTTGCTGCCTGGATTTATTAGGTGTGGATAGGATTGCAATTGGAAACTTTTGTGAAGAAAAGTCCAAACCATTAGTTGGTGTTTTGGCTAATCCAATTTGAAGTCTAAAACTTGCAATCAAGTTCAGATAATTAGTATAAATAGGTGGCTTGTATTTAGTGTTAGTTGTGTGAGATTTTAAAAAAGAAAATTAAAGCTCCAACGAGTTTGTATTGTTTGGCTTATAACAAAGCTATAGTTGAGTGTATTTTTGTTCTTCAATAGAAATATTTTGTGAGAATAAATTTATATTTTGAGTGCTCATATTTTTCTATAGCCTTTAAAATTTAGCAAGGCAATTATTTTAATTGCCAACATTTGGAAATATTCAACTGAAGAAAGAAACATGATTTATAGATTTACACCATTCAGAATTTAGCTGTCTCCCCCCTCCCCACTTCCCTTCTCTTGTTTATTAATGTAAATTTTTTCTCCAATACAACATGTTAAATTGTGTGTTCCCCTCTTTCCAGAGCTTGAAGTCATTCCTTGGGGAAGAAAAACTCAAGGTGTGTTTCCATTCTAATGCAAGGCATCTTCTTGCTCATGACTAAAGTTGGTCTTCTGAGTACATGCTAGTAAATGTATTCGATTGTTACGTAACTGAGTCAGCTTAATTATGAGATTCTTAATATGCCACATAAATTATAAACCAAAAAAATCAAGCTGATCTATGAATTGTGTATTGTGACTAAGCTTAAAACAGAAGTAAATGAATGAGATTTCATGTTCACAGAGTAATAGTTGATGTCAATAAACTTGTGAGCTATATGTAAAGAAGATATTTATATTAATTATCCTGCTTGTTATATTGATAGAACTGAGTGTTATTGTTAGAGATAATATTGTTAGTCAAGGATTAGTTAGTTTGTTAGAATATTAGTTAGGAATTAGTTGGTAATATTGGCTATATAAGCCCTTGTTCCTATTAAAAAATCAATCCTTTCATTTCTATTATCAATGTAGAATTCCATTTTCATCTCTAATATATTTCCTATTCTCTCTATATCATGAAATTCAACATGACATCGGAGCAATGGTACCCACCATGAGCATTGTGCTGCTTCACCATTTTCTTTCTTTTTCTTTTCCTTCTCTTGTTTTTTTTTCCGTAAAAATCTAAAAAAAAAAAATCATTCCATCTTCTTCGTTTGTCGCTCTTTCTCTTGCAGCCAGGGGGGCTGGCAGGGGCCACGCCCCCCCCAAATTTTCAAATTTTTTATTAACTATATAGGTATCGTATAATATATTTCATATGAATTATTACTTCGGCCCCCCTAAAAATTTCGTAGATTCTATAGTATTAAGTATTTCTTTACTACTTTTGCTATTTAATTATCTTTATTTTGTAAAAAAAAAAGTTTTAATTTTTTATTATTTCATTTTTTATATTGGTTATTTTTTCTTATTTAGAGAAGATAAGATAATATTTAAAATTATAGATAAGATTTTATTAGAAATATTAGTCTATAAAAAGTAAAAAGATCAAAAGGGGAAACCTATGAGCATTTCAAAGAATAGGAAAGAAGGGAGAAAATATCATTAGGTAACATAATATAACATTAAAAAAGATTTTGTTTGATTTGAATATGTTTTTTTGAATTACATGATAAGAATAACTAAAAATTTGATTTGCAATTATCTGAATTAAATAAAAGATTTAACGAAAAGGCAGTTGAACTTCTTATACTCGGTTCAACTTTAGATCACAAAGACTCTTTAAAATCATTTGATATTGAACAAATTTGTCAACTTGTTGAGAAATTTCATGCAGATGAAGGAACAAAGAATTTCATTTAAATAAAATTTACTATTCTTAACTGAAATTATTTAATATTTTTATCATAATTTTTAATAGGGTTAAATATATTTTTAGTCCCTTAAAATATAGAGAAAATTGGTTTTGGTCCCTCATTTATTTCTTTATTGGTTTTGGTCCTCTATTTTCAAAATCACATGATTTTAGTCCTCGTTGTTAGTTATATTTGATGACGTATTAATATTTGTTGTAATTTTTTCTATGTATTTTCTTTTGAAATTTTCTACAAGTTTCAAAATTCAAAGGAAATTTCGTTTAGATTCTAAAATTTGGGGGAAATTTACTATATGTTTTTTTTATAAGAAAGCAAAAAAAATTATAGCAGCATTTTTATGTAAAAAAATTGTAGTTTTTTTTTAAAAAATTTACTACACATTAATTTTCTAGATAAAAAATCGCAAGAAGTTCATGTAAATTTTTACTTGGGAAAAATCATAGTGAAATAGCGAGAGTGACTTAACAGAATACATTTAATAAGGAGAACTAAAAGCTTATGATTTTAAAAAATGGATGACCAAAACCAATGAAAAAAATAAATGAGGGACCAAAACCAAATTTATATTTTAAGCGACAAAAAATATACTTAACCCTTGTTAATATTTTATTCCGGTCCCCCAAAGAAAAATTACTTGCTGAGCCACTGCTTGCAGCCTTCCTTTGCTCTCACTCGAGTCACACACTTTGAGCATTTGCATCCAGATTGAATTTGGCTACTGAGGATTTGAGCAAAAGCATCTCGACTTCTTGCGTATATACTAAAGAAAGTCTTTGTTTTTCTGTTTTGGTTAGTTACAGAATATTGCACACCAAGTGTTTGGTGATTTAATTCTTTAATTCTTTTTCTTTGTCCAGCCTCTTTGGCTTGGGTTTATCTTTTACCTCTTAGGTGGATCTATTTTGTTCATGATTAGTGGCATGTGTGTCTTTCTTTTAGCCGATGTGTTTTCGGCATTTTTCATTGTAATCTTTGGTAAAGATTGATATTTGCTTATGTCCGTGGTGGATGGTTAAGTGTTGAAATTTTGTTTTGCTTCTTTCTTGAGTGATTAAGCATTATGGTTAAGCATTATTGATAAGCTTGTAGCTTCTGCCTTATTGTGGTGGTTAAGCATTGAAAATTTGAGCTTCTTCCTTATGGTGGTTAAGCATTGAAGATTGAAGATTTGTGCTTCTACATTGTGGTTAAGCCTTTGCCTAAATTTGGCATTGATTTTAGAGGCCTATAGAGCTCATTTCATGATATTTGTTATATCATTTTCATTGTAATTTTTCATTTGAATTTGATTGTTGTTTTTGTTCATCCCAAGCTTGAAGTGCTAGCACTTCCAGCTTGCGGGGCTGTTAGAGATAATATTGTTAGTCAAGGATTAGTTAGTTTGTTAGAATATTAGTTAGGAATTAGTTGGTAATATTGGTTATATAAGCCCTTGTTCCTATTGTAAAATCAATCCTTTCATTTCTATTATCAATATAGAATTCCATTTTCATCTCTAATATATTTCTTATTCTCTCTATAACATGAAATTCAACAGTTATTTTGCAGGAATTTATTAATTTTACACTTCATTACATTGCTGATTTGGATATCCCAATTAAGAAGTTAGTGGGATCTAGAAACTAATCATAGATTTATACTTTGTTGGATCCTATTTAATATGATAACATTGTTAGGGGAACATTCATAGAGTTCCGTAGTGGGATGCTGAATGTGTCACCAATTGGGAGAAACTGCAGCCAAGAAGAAAAAGATGAATTTGAGAAGTATGATAAGGTGATGTGTTTTGGCCCTTAGCTTATTCACTAGTGTTCAGTTTCCATAATTTGATTTTGTGCTATAGATATAATTGATCCTGAAAGTTTGCAATTTAAGTTCTCAGATTCAGAATATACGCCCAAAAATGGTTTCTATACTTCGTGAGAAGTTTGCTCATCTTAACTTGACATTTTCCATTGGAGGACAGATAAGCTTTGATGTGAGTGATGGTCTTCATATTTGTGATGATTTTTTATTGGTCAAATAATAAGCCAACACTTTTTAATTTGAATCCACTTTACAGGTTTTCCCTCAAGGTTGGGATAAAACATACTGCCTGAGATACCTTAATGATTTCAATGAAATCCACTTCGTTGGTGACAAAACTTACAAGGTCAGTTTATCATGCAAAGTTTAGTGTATCAAATCAACTATGCTTGCCATCACAAGTTTTATGTCTATATTGAAAGACACCTCTAATTATTGTAAAACAACTGATGCTATCTCATTCATCCATCTTCAAAACCAAAGTTAGCTCCCCAATGTGTCTAGGATGGTCCTTCCCTTTGCATTACTTGTTTCATTTGTTTTTTCAGATTTCACTTCCCTTCTAGATTCCAAACTTCCTTAGGCATGGTATATGGTTATAGGCCAAAAATATTCATTCCCTATAACTTATTTTATATTTGCTTTCTTTGAGCAGGGTGGAAATGATCATGAAATTTATGAATCAGAACACACAACTGGGCACACAGGTTAGTTTTTTCCTTCTTTTTTTTTTGTTTTGTTTTGTTTTTTGCTTAAAAAATCATATGTGGAAATCAGTTAATTTTGTGATCCTAACAACTTGTATGCTTATTTCTTTTTTCAGTTACAAGTCCTGAAGATACAATGAAGCAGTGTAAAGCGCTCTTTCTATGAAATTAAGATTTAATAATCAAAGTCAATTTTACCTGACCAACAACAAATAGTCAAATACCGGGGTATGTCTGTAACGTTCTAATTTCCAAACTCAGAAATAATACCCGTTGGAGACACTATTCCTGAATTTCTGAAATTATTTCGTTCTATTTTCGATATCCTCAATGATTCGCTTAAACTCCCAACGATTAGCTTAAGTTGTCCAAAAACATACATCTTAACCTCCTAATAACTGAAGATCTTAATTCAACTTAGGGAAAGAACCTACACTTGGAGTAGTGTGGTTCCTGAGATTCATACCGGAATTCCGGCAGAGTCTCCCCTAAAAACAGGATATTACCAATTTCAAGTTCAACCTGAAACCCAGTAAAATCACCAGCACAGTTTAATAACATAAATTCATTAATATCATAATTAAGTTTCCATGGCTAAGAAACATGTACATACATATTTACTACATTAATTAATCATTCATAAGTACAAATGAACTAATCCTATTACGAGAAGCATCCATTGTCAAATAAAACTCAGCTCCACCGTCACCTTTCCTGCCATATCATTACCTGAAATCCCTGCACAACTAAAGTAAATCCCCGAAACGTGGGGTGAGATAATAATCTCAGCGAGTACAACTAAACAGGCATAAAGTGTGGGGGGAAAACAAAATTAACTAACTAATATGAAGCCATATATCATACTCATGTTCATAACAATTAAAGATAACTAACATAACATATTCATAAATTTAATACTCAAATCATTTTGATGCAATAATGATGCAACTCACTGCTGTGCCCAGCAGACATGATCTTATCACTTAAACTAGAGTTATAACTGAGCTCAGACTACGGGAAACGTCTTCCCCGGGGACGAATCCCACCCATTACTGGACCGAAGTCAAGTTTTCACATAATTACTTAATTTTTAACTCACGGCGTAAAGGCCGGCTTGAATTAACTCACGGTCGAAACCGGCTAAACATGAATCAACTACTAAAACTGAAATTTAAAGCATTTCTATGGTTCCGTAAGTTTCGTAAGTTCGCAAGTTTCGTAAACTTCGACATTCAAAGGTTTTTCAAGAAAATCCTAACATCAATTATTCCATTCCAATGCAAACATCACAATTTCAATCAAAATAACCATATAGAAAGGGAATTAAAGGGGTAGGGTTCATACAATGAGCATTTCGACAATTTCGTAAATCTCGCTAGTTTCGTAAATCTCGCTACTCTAAGGTTTTCAATGAAAATCCTAGCAAAATTACTCAATCACATACAAACATCACTAATCTAACCACAATATTCATATAGAAAGGGAATTAGAGAGTAGGGTTCATACATTGGGGAAAACTCAAAATTAAAGGGGAGTGTGTGTGTGAGTTATACTCACCAATTCTTGAAGTTTCAAGGAAGAAGAGAAGAGGAGATGGATCAATTGACAAGTCCTTGCTTCAATTTCCTTTCCAAGCTCCCAATTCAAGCTCTCTCTCTTTAGGTCACGAAAAGGGGAAGAAAGAAAAACATGCAAATTCTAATTTCAGCTTCCGACTTTATATACTGGAGCGACGATAATCGATTACAGGTTTACTGTAATCGATTACCAGCAACGAAAATACACTAGAAAACCTTTTTGGGAATCTGGTAATCGATTACAATCCTTGGTAATCGATTACCCAAAATCCAGCCCTCAGGTAATCGATTACATACGATTACCGAAAAACAGCTCTCAGGTAATCGATTACAAAAACTCAGCACTCGGGTAATCGATTATAGACCCTCTGTAATCGATTACCAGCAACCCAAAACTCCTTATTTTTACCTGAATGGAATTCTGAACTTAGTTCTATAATTAAGTTTTAACCTTTAATTCCTCAACTTACCTCCCTTAATTACTAATATATAATTTCTCTTATTTTCAACCTAATTAAAGCTCCTAATTTACGGGATGTTACAATGTCTCTTCAAAATACATCATTAAGGTAAAATGACAGAGGATCACAAGAGTTGCAAGTGTAATTCCAATTTCAATTTTTGTTGGCACTTTATATGGTGATTTAATAAGAAGTTCATCATTAGTTAAATTTGATCTCAGATCATTGACTTCTGTGACTTATGTTAGTAGTCTAGGGCCCGTTTGGCTTACATATCAAAATGCAAAACATAAACACATGAATCTAGTTATATAAAAAGTTAAGCAAAATTATAATTAAAAAAAAGTAAGTGGTGGCAATTCAGGATAGTTGAGGAAATTCATTTTTTTTTTAATAAAAGTCAAATTAAGCTTGTCATATTCTATTAAAATAATTAGATTAAATACCAACAAATGTTTTATCAAAATTTCTTGAATCGACTCGACTATTGATATAAAAGTCTCTCTTGGGTTATAAAACCCCTAACAATAAGTGTGTGTTTAGTTTAGCCTGAAATCACGTTTCAAACGTAAATAGATCCAAGTGAACGATGGTGAGGGTTATGTAGCATTTTCCCAGATTCACGTCTGAAACGTGATTTTGGGATTAATCAAACACACTATAAATCTTTGTTTTTGTTTATTGTCTTCGATATTTTATGAGACAAAAATCATTTGGTAAAGTGGCCTACATTTGCTTTTAGTCCAACTACATGCTAATCACCAAAGGAAAACTAGATATACAACTCCAGAGAATAATTCAGACATATTAATTACCATAATTTGGATTTGATTATGATTATCCTAAATATTGAATGCGTTTTCCAAAGGCAAGATATCTTTAAAAAAAGTATAAACATTAAAAGATACAATGAATTGTAATACCAATTTTTTTTATAAGGATGTGCAATGATTTGATTTTCATTAAATGTTTCCATCCCTATAGAATTCATGCACCAATTTATATATATATATAGAAAACATTGAATACTCAAAAAGTTATAATAATCCACGAATAAAAAGTAAATTTTCATTTAATATACATATAACCCAATATAGGTAATTGTGTTAATAGTGTATAAATATATATATATATATATATATATATATATCAAATATAAAACGTAAGTTAAATGATAGATATTCCCATTCAAAACCATTTTAGAACTTTACTATAAAAGTTTCATATTTCATATATTCTCTAATAATGGTAATGCATTAAGGGGTGAAAACTTATGGCATGTGGTTTTTAGTTATCTTTTGATATAATACATTGAATCAGATATTGTAAAACATAGAAACAATATATACTTAGAAGAATTTCTATTTAAAACACAAGACAATATTCAGTCCTCAAACAAAGGCTTGTTATAATTTCAAAGGGTAGGTGAGATAGCTCTTTATAAAGCCCAAAAGGTACATGGAAAATAATCATAAAAGATTTTAACTTTTTATTATATTCTCTGTGATTGCATCCATGACTAGGAGGAGGGTGAAACTTGCATATATCTCTAATGACTCAGCAAGAAAAGCAACATACAAGAAAAGGAAGAAGGGTATCATAAAGAAGGTCAGTGAGCTCACCATTCTTTGTGGGATTCCAGCGTGTGCTATAATTTGCAGTCCTTTTGATTCTCAAATAGAGGTCTGGCCAAACCAAGAAGGAGTCGAGCAGGTGATTGAGAGGTATAAGAACACATCTATGATAGATGAAAACAAGAATGTAAACCAAGAGAGCTTCCTTATGCAGAGTATTGCCAAAGCCCAAGACCACCTGAAGAAGTTGCACCGGGACAACCATGAGAAGGAACTAACCATGGCTATGTTCCAACACATGCAAGATGAAAACTTGCCAAACATGTCCTTTGAAGATGCGAATGCTCTCAATAAGCTGATTGAGAAGAATTTGAATGACATTGAAATTAAGATTGCTAAGCTTAATTGATTGGATATGGTCTTGATGTTGTTTATGTCGTAATTTTGTTTACTGTTTAGAGGCATGGCCTCCGTCTTTAATTATGATATTGTCTAGTGTTTAGAGGCATATATGGCCTCTATCTTTACATTACAATTCTATTCCGGATTTAGGGGAATCACCTTTGTCTTTGTCTACATTTAAAAAATCATAATAAAGTTTGTCATTTGAATTCTCCTTGCTAAAGGCCAAGATATACAATCTTAAATTTCAACGCTTTGAAGCAATAAGAATCTTTTACAATATTAGAATCATAACTGAGATATACAAGAATAATACTAATTCTCATTTTATAAGAATTGGACTTGATTGAAAATTAAAATTCTAATGTTTGAATTAAATAATAATTATTTGGAAGGTTTTTAATTGCAATTGTGAATACTTTGTGGTCATTGTTACATTGTGCGCCAATGTAAAACTATGCATTTTGCAATTGCAATATAATATGGGTGTGGTAGTCACCACAATCGGGATGTTGTGGGCAAGGAGGAGAATGATAATGTAGGTCACAATAGAGTGAGTGAGTAGCAACATGGCACAAATAAGTGTTACGATGTTGATTGAAGACACAAACAAGAGCGCCAAAAGAGATTGGGGAGGTGCGTGTGTTGAGACGAGTGGCTACTAGTGACATTGTGCATGGTACAACAATGGATGGAGACTTGTATGGCTATGAGAGCGGGAATGGAGAGCATGGTGTGGCACAACCAATATAGCAGTGGATTTCTAGGTAGGTTTAATGTGAAGGTAGCAAGAAAAGAGTGGTTGCATCAAAATAATGTAACAGTTGGTGCAACAATGATTAATAGTGCTTCCTTAAGGAAGAACTCTTAAAGGTTTTTATAAGAAAGTGCTATTAAACACCTTCATGCCTTTCTTAATAGTGTTTTCGCCTTATAAGTGTTATTAAATTTTTTAAAGTCTTTTATGATGTAGTGATAATAGAGAGAAATTGAGTTTTCTTCTTACTTTCTTACTCTTATAAAAAAATATGGATGCTGATTCTCGTACATAACCACAGTACATCACACACTCTTACCACGTAGCTCTCTTCTCTTTCTGTGTCTAACTTTCTCTCCTTTTTTTTTGACATGCCTTGAATCAATATGTGGTAAAGTTTATGTAGCTACTGTATTATGTAGAGTTATAGTTTCCGAAAAGATATAAGGACCAATCCAATTGTTTGTTATTATAGGTCAAGCCCCTATTTTGTAGGGTAAATCAAACATACCTTTCCTCTATCACCCGTGTTTTTTGAAACAAAAATAAAATTTGAGTGTTAAGTAAGAAGCACGACGAAATTGAATAGAATAGAAATAGAGGGTTTCTGTAAATTGTTATTTGGAAGCTGCCAATGGCGGAGAAGGAGGGAAAGAGATTCTTTGTGGCAGTTCACGTAGGCGCCGGTTACCACTCTCCTTCCAACGACAAACCACTCAGATCCGTCATGAACCGCGCTTGCCTCGCTGCTGCTTCACTTCTCTCCACTGTAACTTCACCTTCTCTCTCTCTTCCAACTACTTTTCATTCCTTCTCTTTTCATTTTGCGTTTCGCGTTTCCTCTCAGGGCTCAGGACTCTGCTTAGACGCTGTTGTAGCCGCCATTCAAGTCTTGGAGGTACCCTTCCTTTCTCAATCCTGTTCCCTTCTTCTATCTCTATTAATTTTATTCACCTTACTATTATATTATTATTATTATTATTATTATTACTATTATGAATTAATGGTTCTGTTTTGTCACGCTGCAATTGTCATGTCCTGTATTTGTTGAAGGATGATCCGAGCACAAATGCAGGAAGAGGCTCTAATTTAACTGAAGATGGTAGTGTAGAATGTGATGCCAGTGTAATGGATGGAAAAACTGGAGCTTTTGGCGCTGTTGGAGCTGTGCCAGGTACTTGCGTTGATATTACATGTTATCATAGGTACATTCTGGAAGAGTCTTGATCTGTTTGAAAATGGTGTATCTTAAGCTTAGATGCTTATTAGTTAATGGAAAATGAAAACGTATATGGATGCAATTAAGTATAGACACATCAATTTTTACAGTCTCACTATTTTTAGCTTTCCACTTACTCAACCAAGCAGATTCAAAATATTTACTTAGCAGGGAATTCTTATGTCTTGTAGGTGGGGTATGGTTTGAACTTTGGAATTTACTATTATATATCAAATTTTTCTGTCAAGTTTCTATGTATTTATTCCATTCATTATAGACCAGGTGTGCGAAATGCTATACAAATTGCTGCTTTATTGGCCAAAGAGCAAATGATGGGATCTCCATTGTTGGGTCGAATTCCTCCAATGTAATGACTACTCAACCTATCTGCGTTTGTGACCAAAGCATTTTCATTATCACCAGGCTTACCACCATAACTAATGTTTGAGAAAATCTTCTCTTATTCACCTTGTATGAAATGATCAAATCCTAATGATACTGAAATCTGTCGTATGTGTAGCTTCTTGGTGGGTGAAGGGGCTCGTGAATGGGCTAAGTCCAAGGATATTGCTTTGCCACTGAGTATAGCAGAGGCCAATGAGGTCATATTTCAATTATGATTTAAATTCTGCACAGGAACTTATCCTTAAGTTATGCCACTTTAAAATTACAACTTTGAGCATATCTCATAACAGTGGCTGGTCACAGAAAAGGCAAAAGCTCAATGGACAAAGTACAAATCTATGGTTGAAGCTGCTAAATCTGAGAACTCTCCTCGTGAGGGTGATTCATCTGTCTGTCAAAGTACTGCAATGCCAGGTATTTAATAATTAATAGCAAACTTCCACAAGAGCTTAATTCTACTTCCAAACCCATGTCTGTCAAGGACTAAATCTTTATATTAAAAAATATCAATTTAAAGAATCAAGGCAACTAAGTAACAAAGCCAAATCTGAGGGCCACTATCTCAAGGTTTTGAAAGAAATGAAAGGTCCATGAAAGATGATAAATTTTCATAAAAATATTAAAATATAAGTTATTTATTTCTACACTTTTAACTACCTTGGGTTCTAAAATTGACCTTTGTCAACCTTTGCTTAGGGCATAAATGCATTAGGCACTGAAGTATACTGTTCCTTCTTTATATGAACAAAGCTAATTGGCTAGTGAATTCTATGATTTCTATCATTGTAATTTATAAAAAATAAAAGATCTTCGTCAGCAGCTCTTTTCCAAGCCTTCAACTATTACATCACTATGATACTCCCTATGAACTTAATCATGCCAAAGCCATGCCCCCTTTATAATGCAGGTGATGTTTTGGAAGATCGCGTAATGGACACAGTTGGGGTTATTTGTATAGATGATGAGGGGCATGTAGCATCTGGGGCCTCCAGTGGCGGTATTGCTCTGAAGGTGAAGAATGGTTTTCTTGGTTTGCTTTTCTTCTAACACTACACACTTGCATATTAGAGTAGTAAGTGATAACTAATTGCTCATAATTATATATACAAAATCCAACAGGTTAGTGGACGAGTTGGGTTAGCAGCTATGTATGGTTCAGGATGTTGGGCATCATCAAAAGGTCCCTTTGGGGCTCCGTTCATGGCTGGCTGTTGTGTCTCTGGTGCAGGAGAGCACCTAATGAAAGGATTTGCAGCTAGGGAGTGCTTTGTTTCATTATCACTGTATGATTAGCTCTCAGATAACTGTTTATATTTTTATAAGAAATAGAGATTTTTTCTTTAGTCAATTTATATTTGAAGGAAAAAGTTATGGTTCTTCATTGGTATGATGGAACTTGAGGCCTTTTCCATCTTAATGAGCAGGTGCTTTTTTGGGGACCTTAAGCACACAAATAAGGGAGTGCATTCAAAGTAAAAAAAATTCCATCTGTGATTTTTTTTTGGCTATATTTGAGGTCGGGGACATGCGATAAAAGGACGCTTTTCATTAAAATTTACATATTAGACACATTTTGTGCATGATATTGGTGATTGGATATTGTATTGGACATATTAAAGATTATATTGTTGAAATATCTTGTTGCAGAATAATATCTTGTTGCAGAATAATTTAATTATTCATTTGAGAAATTTAATGAATGAAAAGGCATTATTTTTATCTTAAATCTTAAATTTACTTGTGCAGAATTGGTAGGCTAGGATTTGGCAAGGTACAACTGCCATTTTTCTCTTAGGTGAATGTTGAAACTATGATCTCTTAAAAATCTTGCGTAGTTTATCTATTATTCGCATCAGAAATTGTAACATTTGATTTTTAAGCATTGTAGCATAATTGCATTAAGTATTCAATGTTTTGTTTGCACTACCTAGCTTTGCATGCTGTAGATATACTCTGTGCACTGGATTTTTCTGATGTTCATTTTCCTTCAGCTCACAGTCTGGTGCCGCCTCTGCTTGCACAAAAGTTTTACGCTCTGTTGCTGAGGATAGCAGTCGATGTGGTACTGATAGCAGTGCAGGGATCTTGGTTGTCCAGTCGGAAGCTTCTATAATAGTGAGTCCCTTCAGCTTTTCTAGTTAGTAGTTTTATGAAGATTTTTAATCTTTCATTTTCTCTAGGATCAAGGAAAATCATCCAGGCTGAATGCTGTAGAGATTGCAGCTGCTTACACTTCCCTGTCTTTTGGAGTAGGATACTTTGGAAGCTCTATGGAACGGCCCAAGGTAGCATAGTTATGACTATGATTTTCCATCATATGAAGATTTTATATTATTTTATTATTATTATTATTGTGTGAATTTAAACTTAAGATATTAAAAAAGGATGCTAATTATGAATTCATCACATGATGGTCCAAAATAGCTTTGAAAATTTTACCTACTGAATATTTTAGGTTTATTAAAGATGTTTTTAATTTAGCATGTTTACCCTTCAGCATCTGATTTCCCTTTTACGTTGTCTAACCATGATCTTCTCAGCGAACCTTATGGATGTAATGGTTTTACATTGTGGTACGTCCCAGGTTTCAATTCTTAGGAGCACAAAACAGCAAAGCAAGACTGCAATAGATCAATTTGGAGCACGAGTTGATCTTTCAAATGGATAATTGTTGTGACCACTGATCAAATTTCATCATTGCTGAGGAGTGGAAAATCATGACAACCGCAGCTAAATTACATGAATGCTTGATTTTCCCTTGAATTTTAATTCCCCTTTATTGTGCTATGTATTGGTGACGGACTGAATATGTAATCACACCGGTGCAAAGCAAGTGTTTCCAATTAACATTCAGCATATTTTTGACAGGTTGAGACTTGAGACATTTTGGTTAATATAGACGCAAGATCCACTTTGGGTGTCAGGAAATGGTCCTTAGTTCTGTGAATTGAGTCGTACTAGTATAATTCGTTTTCATGTTTAGTCAATTTAATCATCTCTAGTATTTATTAATGTTTCCCAGGATCATTAATAGACTGAAAAGAGCATTCGTTCAATTGAAACAATGCAAACAGGTGATCAGATTTACACCGATCCACATTTCAAATGTGGATTCAGGCCAACGCTATACTCAGTTGCATTGACTAGGATCCACAATTGAAATGTGGTGTTGGTAGAAACCAAACACACACTTAGTGTATAATAAATGCTTGATGGGTCATCCATACTTGTAGAAGTATGATTGCAGATGCCGAAAACATGTCTTTTACCCTATGTTTGGTTTAAATAATGAAATAGGGAAGAGAGAAATAATAGAGAGATTGAATAGAATTTGAGGTTGTTTGATATTAGAGAAATAGGAGAGACATAAAAGAGAAATTAATTTTGATAGTTGTTTGGTTGTGGAGAAATAGGAGAGAGAGATTTATAAAAAGTAAAAAATACAGAACTACCCTTCAAGAATAAATTTATTAAAATTTTCCAAAAGCTAGTACATATAAATTAGGGTAAATTTGTAAATTATATATTATACTCCCATCTCTCCCCTAAATCATTTGGAGAGGAGAAAAATTTATCGTGAGTCCCACTGTAATGATGAGCCCAATTTCTCTCTCTCTCATTGCTCACCAAACACGGTGGTTAGGGGACTCTCACTAATCTCTCTCTCGGCTATCTATGTCAAAACAAACAGAGTATATACAAATAAGAGAGAGATAAAGAGAAAATAGAAAAGTATAAGATGTGATAGGCGATGTTATGAGTGATGATGGAGAAGAGAGATAAAGAGAAAAAATGTTATATATGATTTCATAAGTTTATTATATGAAAATTATAACTCTTGCCTGTTATTGAGTATCTAATTGATTTTGATGTCTTGTAAATGTCACTTCCAGAAAATGCTTTACATAAAAAAAATAAAATATTTTCTTACAGCCGTAGACCGTAGTCAATCTTTCATACTTATCTCATTCTCTGAATTTAGCATTCCCCTCAGCCCCACATACACCAACCTGTCATCATTACATCAAATTGGTTGATCATCTTATATACTTCTAAGCTTCGTGTGTATTATATCCATGCTGATTAACACTAGTAAACGATTCAAGCAAATACCTTAAATGGTTGAGCACATTCATAACCGGAATAGCACTATTATAGCCCGAGAACTTAACTCAAGTGGCACCAAGTCCTTTTTTTCAACCGCACAGAGAAAAAGGTATACACATATTGGCACCAAAAGAAATCTATCTATATCTATATAATATATAAAAGCTGAGTCGCAAACTCATACACCGCCACATCACTTCCTTTTCTGTCAAATATCTTCATTTTTACCACATAAAAAAAAATCTGAGTTGTCATTCACTAGAATTCACTAATCTCTGAATCGCAAGCTCATACGCCGTCACATCACTTCCTTTTCTGCCAAATATCTTCATTTTTGCCACATCAAAAAAAATCTGAGTTATCACTCACTAGAATTCACTAATCTTTCAGCAATGTATCTTTTTTTTTTCATGTGCCAAAACTTACAGTTACACACATTTACTCTCACACCCCACACATTCTCCCATTCTTAATTGCCAAGCATATTACGTTACTTTTGGAAAGCTACATTATGCACAAACCAACGGACGTTGCCTCATGCCTGCATCTCCATCATGAATTACATAGATTTGCCCATATTACAAAGAGCATTTCGGATAATGGATATGCACAAACCATCTTACCCACCTACCCTGCCAATAGCAGTCATCGATGCCCATCGACACTACAACCCGCCAATACCAGTTGTAACCCACTTCATCCACCACTCCATCAGTCAAAAACCATTATCCCCTGCAAATTCTAGAGCACCATATTCTCCTATTGTGCCCCCACAAACCAGCCCAACAACCATTGCCTCTCCGAATGAGGATCCTTTAATGTAACCATAGTGTTTTACACGACAATAACAGTTAGCTTCTAAACTTTGGAGAGGTGATGACTAAATGGATTTTCTGCCAAATGCTGAGCTCCACTCACCTTTCACACCTTCTATCAATGGCCAAATCGGTTTTGAACCATAAAAAAACCAATCATTTGCAATTCTATTGGCAATAAGTATTATAGTAAGTTTATAGTGTTGGGAATTTACGACATTTCATAATATTGAATTTAATAAGTTTATTGTGTAAGAAATTAAAATAATCTCACATTTTGGGATTTGGATTCTGTGTTGTCCAAAAATCTAGGCCGTCCGATCTTAATCGGACGACTCAGATGTCGAGATGTTAAATCGGAATTAAAAAAGCATCTCGACATCTGAGCCATCCGATTAAGATCGGACGGCCTAGATTTTTTGACAGCACCAACAGCACCCATTTTAGACAGCACAGAATCCGATTTCCACATTTTGCAGGTTATAACAATAAAAAGCTCTATAATTTTTAACTCTTAATTGTCAAAGCTTAAATTTTAAAAGGACAATTGGCTTACATTAATTTTTCACCTAATACCAAAATTTGTCTCATTCTCCACCACAACAATATTTGGTCTTAGCCCTTTGCCCAATAAGGAAACCGGAGATAACCAGTGTATAACCCGTGCAATGCACGGGGATCACTTAAGAAATTGATTTCGATAGAATGGTGAGAATACTGGTTTTTTAAATTGAATTTTGTGTATATGCGGATGGTGCGATAGTAGAAACACAACCTGACTAAATAATATAGGTTACAGGGAACTCAGGTGGTAATATATAGGATCTAGTGAATGTTTGTAGTAAAATTGTGTGTATCCACCTGGGTTTGCTTTAGTCGATGTGACACCGGTAAGACTTTAAAAGGATATCATCATTATATCACATTATAAGGCTAAATGCAGGAATCCGAGTTACTGACTCTATATATTGTTTTGTTATTTCATTTTGATTTATATATTGATATATAAAGATAAAGTATCAGAACACTCTACCATATTAACAATCATTGTTCCATGCAGTAAACCCTAAACCTTAAATAATACCTCAACAAATAAATTTGTACTCATGTGTATGTTGATGATTAATCTCTCATTTCTTCCAATTTTTTTAATTTTAGTACAGTTTTTTTTATTTAGGGTGGTTTGGTTCGATTCTGGTAACAGATTCAATATCTTTAATCGGTTACGTACTAGAACCAATCATTGACGGGTTTATCGGGTTCGTCGGATTGAACCAAACCAATGAACACCCTAAATAATATATTAGGAAAATACATAATAAATTTGATGTAAATCAACACATTTTATTATATTACCACATCTAAAATTTAGTATCAATCTTAACAAATATATATGTACCCATGTGTATCAATATCTACAAATTAAACAATTTTAATATAAATAAAATATTAGGAATATACACAATAAAGTTGATGTAAATCAACACATTTTATTATATTACCACATCCAAACTTTAGTATCAATCTCAACAAATATATTTGTACTCATGTATATCAATATCTATAAATTAAATAATTTTAGGTTGAATAAAAGTGATGACACGACTTTTGATAACAGAAAAGTAGTAAAATAGGCTTAAATAACTTTTTGGTACTTGTAAAATATTCGGTTTTTGCTTTTGGTCTTTATAAAATTATTTTTATTCTTTTGGTCCTCATAAAATTTAAAAATTTTGAAAATGGTCCTTATTATCATTTTTTGATGATATGTCATGCATCTAGACACGCCACATCATATGCCACCTCAACATGATTACTTATGCGGCATGGTTGGATGCATGGCAAGTGGCAATAAGGACCTTTTTCAAAGTTTCTGAATTTTATAAGGACCAAAAGAATAAAAATAATTTTATAAGGATCAAAAGAAAAAACCATATATTTTACAGGGACTAAAAAGTTATTTAAGCCTTGTAATAAATTGAATAGTGAAAAAAATATTAAAAAACCTATAGGATTGTATAATTATAGATAGATTATAGATAGATGTAAATCAACATATTTTGTTATAATATCACATCCAAACTTCGATATTAACCTCAACAAATTTATCTGTGCTTATCTGTATCAATGTCTACATCTCAAACAATTTTACTTTAAATAAAAAAGATGGCACGGCTTTTGATAACAAAAAGTAGTAACAATAATAAAAAATAACTAATAAAATATTGTAATAAATTGAATGAATAGTGAAAAAATATTAAAAAACCTATAGGATTGTATAATTATAGATAGATTATAGATAGATGTAAATCTACATATTTTGTTATAATACCACATCTAAACTTTGATATTAACCTCAACAAATTTATCTGTGCTTATCTGTATCAATGTCTACATCTCAAACAATTTTACTTTAAATAAAAAAGATGGCATGACTTTTGATAACAAAAAGTAGTAACAATAGTAAAAAAACAACTAATAAAATATTGTAATAAATTGAATGAATAGTGAAAAAAATATTAAAAAACCTATAGGATTGTATAATTATAGACTATAGATAGATGTAAATCAACATATTTTGTTATAATACCACATCCAAACTTCGATATTAACCTCAACAAATTTATCTGTGCTTATCTGTATCAATGTCTACATCTCAAACAATTTTACTTTAAATAAAAAAGATGACACGACTTTTGATAACAAAAAGTAGTAACAATAATAAAAAAACAACTAATAAAATATTATAATAAATTGAATGAATAGTGAAAAAATATTAAAAAACCTATAGGATTGTATAATTATAGATAGATTATAGATAGATGTAAATCAACATACTTTGTTATAATACCACATCAAAACTTTGATATTAACCTCAACAAATTTATCCGTGCTTATCTGTATCAATGTCTACATCTCAAACAATTTTACTTTAAATAAAAAAGATGGCACGACTTTTAATAACAAAAAGTAGTAACAATAATAAAAAAATAACTAATAAAATATTGTAATAAATTAAATGAATAGTGAAAAAAATATTAAAAAATCTATAGAATTTTATAATTATATATATATACATTCCAAAAAAGTATTCACAAATTACTTCATGCGCGTTATAACCCCAATCAAATAATTATTCTCTAACTTCTCACAAAGTTATCTGTTACAAAACTTTTGTGCACCATCATTATTAGTATAATTGCTATTATAAATACAATTTAAATTACTAATTATCATATTAATGGCCAAATTAATCATGATCAATTTCTTATAACTTTTCATCTCTCATAACAATTACTTAATTATTACAAAATAACAGTTATAGAGTAATCAAGAATTTATTATTCACCTTTCATAACATGTGTTGTTCTAAATAGAAGGGTCCTAGATCCCTTATAAATCAAAATACAAAATCACTTATAACTTTAATATAAACAACTAATCATTGTTTTTAATGGGGTTGATTCAAGTGGTACATGCTTGATTACCCTTAAGTAAGGTCTCGGAGAGCTAGCTCCACCATAATGTAGATGTTCCCGACTCGAACAATGGAGGTTACCCGTGGTTAAACAAAAAAAAAACTAATCATTGTTAAAATAAATGAAATATAAATATAATAATGCAAGTACAATTTTTTTTTTAAAAACATAAAATTTAATATGATAAGAACAATTATATAGGTGTTATTAATAATAAACTTAATTTTATATTTTCTCTAATTTATTAATCATATCATAAATTTATTTATTCACCCGTGCAACGCGCAACGCTCGGGTCTCAATCTAGTGGAGATATAATTTTGATTAAAGAATAAACAGAAAGTAAAAAAGATAATACAAAAAGAAAATTAACGTGTGAGAAAAAAATAAAATGATAGGAACATAACTGTCTCCAATGGAGGATACCCGCAGTTTACAAAGAATTTATTTTATAATGAAACATATTAATAAAAATAAATAATGAGAGAATATATTTTAATATCATAATAAAAAAGAAAATAAAAGTGAGATAAAAAAATAAAAGAAAAAAGAAAACGACAGGATCAAGACGACCTCCCGGGTGGAGGATTCCCGTGATTTATAAAAAACACTACTATAGAAGCTAAATAAATGAAGATATAATTTTGATAAAAAAAATAAAAAGAGAGTAAAAGGGATAATAAAAAAAAGAAAATTAATGTGTGAGAAAGAATAAAATGGTAGGAACAGGACTACCTCACATGGAGAATACCTGCAGCTCAAAAAAAAATTCTTTTATAATCAAAAATATTAATAAAAACAAATAATGAGAGAAAATATATTAATATCATAATAAAAAAAGAAAATGAAAGTGAGATAAAAAATAAAAGAAAAAAAACGATAGGATTAAGACTGCCTCACGTGGTGGATACTCGTGATTCATAAAAAAAACACTACAATAGAAGCTAAGTAAATGGAGATATAATTTTGATAAAAAATAAAAGAAAGTAAAAAGGATAATAAAAATAAAATTAATGTGTGAGAAAAAAATAAAATGGTAGGAACAAGACTGTCTCCCGTGGAGAATACTCGCGGGTCATAAAAAAATTCTATTATAATAAAACATATTAATAAAAATGAATAATGAAAGAAAATATTTTAATATTATAAATAAAAAGAAAATGAAAATGAGATAAAAAATAAAAGAAAAAAAGAAAACGACAGGATTAAGATTGCATCTCGTGGTGGATACCTGTGATTCATAAAAAAACACTATAATAAAAGTTAAATAAATGGAGATATAATTTTTTAGATTAGTAATATTATAAAAAGAAAACAAAGAAAAAAAAAGAAATCAAAGGAAAAAACAATAAAATCAAATTAGTAGTATGGAAATGGAACAAAGAGAGAAAAGGAAAGGGAAAGAAGTAAAATTTGGGCAGGAAAAGAATTCCTAGACAATTGACACGTGTCTAGGATGTTAACAGATTTATATATAGTAAATTGATTGATTGATTGATTGATTTTTTAGTGTAAGACTACAGGTATCCTCCACGGGAGGTAATTCTGTCGAGCCGGGTAGGACCTCTATGGGCGACATTGATTGATTAAATTAGAATAGTATGAACTAAGATAGAGTACATTCTATCTTAATCTATTTAATACTACAATTATTTTTTACACACTTTCTCTCACATCACTTGTACAAATTCTATTGTCTTGAATCTTATTCTTTCCTTCTTACCGTGATAATATCATCCATTATATATATATATATATATATATATATATATATATATATATATATATATCTTTTCTCATCCCTTTCTCTGCACTTTCTATCTCTTTTTTCCTTATACCATTCTG
This sequence comes from Sesbania bispinosa, assembly GCA_026901365.1. NCBI lineage: Eukaryota > Viridiplantae > Streptophyta > Magnoliopsida > Fabales > Fabaceae > Sesbania > Sesbania bispinosa. The sequence goes on from QLOH01000440.1 coordinate 859,766, forward strand.
TTGTGGATTGGTTTCCATAAAATATTACAAGGAAATAAACCAAATGGAAAATAATGAGCAAAGAGACCATGATGCTTGGGAGGCGGAAGCAAGCTGGCAGCGTGTCAGGCAGCATCATGAAAGGGAGCAACGTGTCAAAAGCACATGCTACAAGCAACCAGGTGGCAGCAGGCAGCTGACAGTGGAATAGAATAGCATAAAAAGGAGAACTTATACCAGAATAGAGGTGCCAATATAGCTTCGGAAAAAAGCTAACCAACAGTAACATGAAAGAGGAAATACAGCAAGACAAGCTTGCAGGGTGTACAAGAACCATGAAGAAAAGCAGACAGAGGCATACTTTGAACATGGGCATCCAATGTGAGTCAAGCTTGGACCCCAAGTCTGATGTACCTATATAAAGGGCACTAGAGGGCTCGGAGGAAGAGGGGCCACTTTACTTGTAACTCCATTTTACTCAAGAATAATGAAAAGCATTTTCTTCTTATGTAACTCTGCCTCACCACGATAATGAACCCCACTGATCTTAATCTTATTGTTTTCACATTTGTTCCGAAACATTTGGCGACTCCACTGGGGAGGCATAGTTGCAATAAAAAAAAGAAAAGAAAAGACAAACAATGACGATGCATACATCCATGGAGGAAAAAACATCTACATAGCAAAAGAAACAAATTTGCAGGTGACTCCCTCCCTTGCAGACTCAAGGGGTTAGTAGGATGAACAAGACGATACAAGTCAAAGAAAAATAGTTACAAAAAAAAAAGAAAGAGGAGGGAAACGTAGATGTGGAATGTGAAGAGACGCCTTCGCAAGAAGGAAATCTAAAGAGACGCCTTCGCCGAACAAGATGGAGGTTCAGCGGAATCATAATAAGAGCATACTTCGTACAAAAGAAAACGCACCAAAAATAGGGGGCCCTCTCGTTAAAAGAAAGAGAGTGAATAAGAAAATAGAAAAATCTAAGGGATGCTCCACAGGTCACATGAAGGCCACAAGGCGCTGTCCTGAGAAGTAAGACGCTATCACCCTAGCCACGCTCAACGACCCTCTGTGTATTAGCACTTCACACGAGTAAGAAAGCAAGGCGCTCACATTTGAAAGACCCCCAAGTAACACAAAAAGGAGTATGCCCCCTACTGGGGGTAAGAGGTTAAACTACGCATAAAAAAAACGAGGAAGAAGATGAGTGTTATATAAAGTAGATCCCAAGGGAGAACGGTATGAAGGGTAGCAACCCAAAGCGGAGAAATCAGTATAGCGAAAGTTACTCATTAGTGTGAAAGAATAAAGGCCAAACGGAAAAGCAGCTCCGTGCAAAGACGCTGAACGACAAAAGATTTCTGAATGAGACTTCATAAAGCTCAAAGCGCTGGGTCTTAAAAAAAAAGAAGGAAGAAGAAGACAGAGGAGGGAGAAACTTGGGAGGCGCCTAACAAGTGGCCGCTTGACGAATGAGGGAAGAAGGGAAAGCTGAAGGATGTCTTACAACCCACGAGAGAAACGTAAGACGCCGGACTCCCGACGATCAAAGAGGCAGAACACTCATACGAGAGAAGGCGTCCTTCCAGGTTAGTAAAATGAATATAATGTTTATATACGCACATATTTATTGACAATGAGAAGTAGTTACAGTAATTGTCATATATATCTATATAGGGAAATCCTTATTCACAGTAGAAATTGCTTGGTTATAATCATGGTTTAGGTATTCATGCATTTACAAATACACCTGCACATAGTGTCAAAAACAATTGAATGAAATTTTAAACAAAAATGAATTTCTTAAGCGAAAATGCCCAAAAGATCTGCAAACAAATATCGCGGACCCAAGTGAAAGACTTGGGAAAGGATTGCGGGCATCCTTTCCTCAAAAGTGCTTGAGAGTCTAGCATGCCTAAGTTACAAAGCAGATTTAAGTGAAAAAAACCTCGAGAGGGAATTGCGGGCGTACTCTCTCCAAAGGCACTTAAGATCTAGCACGCCTAGCTATGAAGCGGATTTAAGTGGAAAGCCTCGAAGGGGAATTGCGGGCGTACCCTTTCCAAAGGCACTTAAAGTCTAGCACGCCTAGCTGTGAAGAATCTTAAAGACACTCTCATAAGGGGAAGAAGCAAATCAATAAACACAAAATAAAAATAAAACGTGTTTAAAGCACAAATTGCAAACGCATACACTAAGTATCATACGCCTTCACGAGTAAATATGGGGCATACCTCCCCAAGAAACGCGAGAAGCATTCTTACACTTTACAACAACACCATAAATTTATGGCACCTTAAAAGGATACATTTACAATCTGACATGTCTTATAGCACATATTTCATGATATGCATAGCCTCATACAGTCTATCCGGGCGTAGTCCAAAAAGAGTGACTAAGAAATAAACTTACAAATTATGATCAAGAAGCACAAAGTGAAACAAGCTAAAAAGAAAACATCACATTCAGGCCTTCATGAGCGCCTTCTATTTCTTTTTCCTAATTGGCAAATGAGATAATTCTGACTCATGTAAAGCGAGAGTAGCTTTCTCTCGGCTAATCTTTGATTGCAGCGCCTTTATGGCCTTAGATATTTTACCAAAGCGTCAAAAGCCACTAGAGGAATGCTTTAGTTAAAGGACCTCATAAGCCCATCAAAGAACTCACCCTTAAAATCACCAGAAGAAGAGGAAGAGAAACAATACAGCGAACCTTGAATTGGGTGTGCCCTTGGACACTCTGAAGAATGCCTGGGGGCAGTCGCTTGATCAAAAGGACGCTTTGGCGTACGAAGAGAGAAAAACCATAGAATGCACGTGTGTAGGTGATGGATCCTCAGCCATCAAGTCAACACCCTGCCAATAAAAAGAAGGCATACAATGAGGGAGGTGTTTTAATACACCTTCTAGAAGAAGTGCTCCACTAAAAGAATGATGAAGACGCGTGGAAGGAAGGAAGACATGCACACCTAGAGCTTGCCACGAGCGAAAGAAGAACCCCTCAAGCCAAATCAACAAAAGGCATGCAGAATGATCAACTGGGGGCATAAAGAGAAAATCTGCAGAAGAAAATTGACGCCCACCAATAAGAAAGGAAGGCGTGGCAAAGAAAGAGACAAACATATAGAATTCCAGCATTAGAACAAAATAAAAAATGATACAGCAGGACGCCCAACTAGTAAAAAATCTAAGTATGACAAGATTAATCCTCATTTCAGATCGCACATCACATTACTGCATACTGCATGTGCAAGGGGGCAAATTTCATGAATTCAACCCAGAAATACGCCCTCAGAAGACTAAAATCAAATGAAGAACATGGCAGCTTCGATGAAGGGTGAGCGAAGACAAACCATCCCAAAAGGAGAAGATGAAAGAAGGAAAATGCAAGAGTCAAAAAACTCAGAGAAGCAAAAGAAAACACTTGTGGCAGGGCAAGAAGCTTCCACAGATAACTCAAGAGAAAAGACTGAGGCAGAATGAAGGACGCCTACCTAGAATAAAAGATGCTCCCCCGCAGAAGATCATTGGACGAACACCGAAAGGCAACAAAAAAGCCTACAGGGCGAATTTTAATACACCAAAAGAATACTTTTGTTGTTGAAGCTGGTCTAATCGGCCATGGAGACTACCCAAATAAAAGGAGGCTAAGAGAAGACGTGCACCTTCAACCAACAGAAAAGTCAAAGTAAAAACACAAGGGCTAACAGGTTCCAAAGGAGGACCATGAAAAACATATGACAAAATGGAAGTAAAAGCCGCTTGTTCTAAGGTTTGGAGGTGATCAGGACCAATCTCAAAATGTTCGCCGATAGGAAAATCACCCAAAAAGTGGCAAATCCAAGAAGCATATATGTACTTCACTGACTCCTTAGGCGTTTTCTTCTGTGTTGGGGAGGAGTATCCTTAGAATCCTTGCCCTTGGGAAGGTGCGCATCAAGCCCCCTAGTGAAAACGCCTAAGAGAGAGCTCTCACGAGAATGTTAAGCGTTGTCAAGAGTAGCAATCTTCAAAGACTTAGTCATCTCAGTGATACGACGATCCAGAACAGTAGAAGAAAGATGAAAGTCCCCGAGCATAGGAAGTTGCGACAAAATAGCAACATCTTCCAAGGTAGGAGTAAACTCGCCCTATGACGTCAAAAAAGGAAAGAATATTGCAACTCCAGCGTTGAACCAACAAATCCAAATCTACAAAACGTTTTGTGATACTCAAATGAGGAGAAATTTTAATGGCACTTGCAATATCCGCTCGAAAAAGAACAACAACAAAAGGCTCATCAGTAGTAAAAACATGATTCACCCACTCAGCCCAACCATAGGGGTCAAATAATTTGCTGCATTAATACAAATAAGAGACCAAGAAAATTCCTCTACAGCAAGTCGAGAGCGGAGCAAAAAAGACCCAAACCTAGAGGGGGCGCCTCAGCAACAAAATAACGGAGTAAAGCATCGATACGCTTCGTAGAAGAGAAGGCAACAGAGGAAGTAATTATGAAGAAAACTTAAAGAAAGAATGACGCTCAACCAATAAGAGGCGAGCACATAATGAAACTAATCTCTGGTTCAAATTGCACATCACAGTATTACATACTGCATGTGCAAGGGGGAAAATGTTTTGGATTGGTTTCCATAAAACATTACAAGGAAATAAACCAAATGGAAAATAATGAGCAAAGAGATCCTGATGCTTGGGAGGCGGAAGCAAGCTGGCAGCGTGTCAGGCAGCAGCATGAAAGGGAGCAGCGTGTCAAAAGCACCTGCTACAAGCAACCAGGTGGCAGCAAACAACTGACAGTGGAACAGAATAGCAGAAAAAGGAGAACTTATACCAGAATAGAGGCGCCAATATAGCTTCGAAAAAAAGCTAACCAACAGTGACATGAAAGAGGAAATACAGCAAGACAAGCTTGCAGGGTGTACAGGAACCATGAAGAAAAGCAGACAAAGGCATGCTTTGAACATGGGCATCCAATGTGAGTCAAGCTTGAACCCCAAGTATGATGTACCTATATAAAGGGAACTAGAGGGCTCGGAGGAGGAGGGACCACTTTACTTGTAACTCCATTTTACTCAAGAATAATGAAAAGCATTTTCTTCTCATGTAACTCTGCCTCACCACAATAATGAACCCCACTGATCTTAATCTTATTATTTTCACATTTGTTCCGAAACACATTCTCACACCACATGAGAGTTGTGCAACTTTAATTTGTTATAAAAATATCCAAACAATAGAATAAAAATTATATTATATTTTTTTATTTTATTTCATCTCATTTCTTATCACTCTAGTCTTTATTAAATATCTAAAAATAAAAAAAGCTTCTGCAATATAAAAAATAAAAAAGAAACATGATCTGTTTAAAAGCATCAGATCATGTTATAAATATTAACTCTTCCATTTTTTTAATATGCATCGGATGACCTTTAACACATGCTCTTCGATTTTATTTTATTTTTACTTTTTCCCACAAGAAATTTCTAGTTTTTATTTGATTTGAGGTTATTATATTCTTTTCTCATAACCTAGTTTCAATATTTATTTAAAAAATATTTCATTGACATCATTCTTTATCTACGTTCATGTCCCTATAACCTCTTGTATAATAGAAAGTTACTATGCAATCGGTAAATGGTATAGACATAGAAAAATGTGATCTGAAAAAAAAAAGCATTCTAGATATTTTCAACTAATTTAATCCACATTATAAAATAGTTTCCTGTGTTAATACATCTTGATCAGATTCAGATATAATTAATATATAATGTACAGCACAAACGAGGCTGGGTTCCCCTTGTAGAGAAGCTCCAAACTGACCTTACAGGGATTGCATAACTCACTGTGTTGACTTCTAACTTAAGATGGCAGGAGCTGCAGAAAGGTACTTATTAGCACACTAACACTTATCTTTTCTCTTTGCTTTGCTTGTGCTTGTGCCTCCTCACTTTCTAATCCATTTTTACTTTTTTCGTTCTCCTAAAAAAATATATTTGATTGGGGTGGATATCATATCAGGTATGCAGTTGTGACTGGTGCTAACAAAGGAATTGGATTAGAGATAGTTAGGCAGTTAGCTTCAGCTGGAATCAAGGTTGTGCTTACTGCAAGGGATGAGAAAAGAGGTCTTCAAGCATTGCAATCTCTCAAAGCCTCAGGTTTATCTGACCTTGTTGTCTTTCATCAGTTAGATGTGGCTGATGCTGCAAGTGTAGCTTCTCTGGCTGATTTTGTCAAATCTGAATTTGGGAAACTTGATATTCTGGTAACATAGAAATTTGATAATCCATTGTTATTGTAATTTAGAATTTGACAAGGAATGAATATAAATAATAAATTGAGATCTTCTAAGACATATACCAAGGAGAATAAAACACAAAATAAAATGTGATTTTGTGACATGCAAGTACTTAGATGTGAAATTAATTACATTTATTGAAATGTGATGCAGGTGAACAATGCAGGTATTAGCGGGGTCATAATTGATGACTTTTCTTTCGTAGCATTGGCAATCAATAATCCTGGGGTAAGTAACTAGCCATGATGTGCCATATACTCACTGATGGAAGTTTGAAACTTAATGCATCATGTAGAAGGAGGGAGTTCTATTTGTTATTTTTTCTTTAACACCAGCTAATTTTAAACTCTTGTGGCGTATAATGATTGTTTGAATCTTGTGTGTGTGTGGTTTTTTTTTTTTTTGACACTGCAGGCATTATCAGAAGCTGACAAGAGAAAAGCAATGATTCAAACACATGAATTAGCAGAAGAATGCTTGCAAATAAATTACTATGGTGCTAAAAGAACAGCAGAATCCCTTTTGCCCCTCCTAGAATTATCTGATTCACCAAGAATTGTGAATGTGTCTGCCACCATGGGCAGATTAGAGGTAGGCAATTACTTTTAACTTCATTGAAATAAATTATTTGGATCTTTGCATCAACTCTGATTGAAATATAGGAAAGCTGAAAAAGATTTTTAGGCTTGAAATTAATTTTAGTGTGGTTGAGGTAGATGACAAGTAAAATCTAGTTCCGCAATAATATATTTGTTCTCACTAGATTAGTACTTAATTAGTCATTGCTATCATGTATTTGGTAAATCTCGTGATTAAGCAAAATTAATGACATCTTTTGTCCCCTCCTTGTATGTTCAAAACCTTTTATTATTATAATCATTTTGGCATTCATCTTTTTCAGCATGCTGAAAATGGACAGGAATTTGAACTTGACAATGCTATTAGACTATTACCAATTACCCTGCTGTTACAAGAAATTGAACTCCTTAAATATCTCTCCAAAGTTGAGAGCAATTTTTTTAACTTTTGTTATTATACAGAAGCAATATTTTGCTCTCCCTCCATCTTCTTAGTTTATGATTATGTCTTTTGTTCTATAATTTGCATAAGCTCTTATATACTTATTTATGCCAAGTTCAGAACATATCAAATGAATGGGCTAAAGAAGTCCTCGGGAATGCTGATAATCTTACAGAAGAGAGAGTGGATGAAGTATTGAAGGTGTTTCTCAAAGATTTTAAAGAAGGTTCAATTGAAAGAAAAGAATGGCCTATATTTTTATCTGCCTATGTAGTTTCCAAAGCTGCTCTGAATGCCTATACAAGAATTTTTGCTAAGAAGTACCCTACCATCTGCATCAATTGTGTTTGCCCTGGTTTTGTCAAGACAGATATAAATGGCAACGCTGGCATCTTAACAGTAGAAGAAGGTGCTGCAAGTCCTGTGAGGTTAGCACTGTTACCCAATGGTAGTTCATCTGGACTCTTCTATATCAGGAATGAGGTCTCTCCCTTTTGATTGATAATAAAATTTTACCTATTTAGGACAAATTGAATTGCATTGCTTGTCAAGTATGAGTCTTTATTGGCTTGTTTTGGTTATTATGTAATGTAACATTATGTATTCCAAATGAAACTGTAAGACTGCCTGGGATTAATGATATGATGTGAAGGCATACAGTATCAGTTCCATTATGAATCACATCATGTAAGCACTGGTTTATGAGACCAAAGTCTTGTTCAATTTCATCATGATAGGTGGAGCATGTTAAATCCAATTTTCTCAGTCGTGAGGACTGTTGCTGTTGATGGAAGAAACTCTTCAAAGAACTGTCCACATAGTTGATGAACAAACAACTCTTTCTTCCCTGAGTATGTGGAAATGGTCTCCTCATGCTACTTAATTGATACGAAACGATGACCATATACTCGGGGATCAAAGTCAAAGTGATTGAAAACCATGATGGGTTTGGTAGCATGCAAGTGTGTCCAACTTTTGGAGAGGACACAAGTGTGCAGAGTCTTTGATGGGGAGATATATAAGACAGTATGTCATGAATTCTGGCAACTGAGAAATCAGTTTGCAAACATGGTAATTAGTTCCAAGAATTTTTTTTTTTGAGTAACTAGAGTGGTATAAAATCAGTTTGCAAACATGGTAATTAGCAAAGTGTTTATCTAGGCTTCAACATGATCTCTGGCCTCCTTGTTGGGCTGCATCTGATATGAAAAGGGACAAAGCCGCCTAAACAAGATGATAGAAGTGGTTGAGGAATATTTGCATCGTAGACTAGAGCTACCTAAAGGCTTGTTGATTGTGCATGTTTTTATCTTCCAAAATTTATGGCGTAAGCTTTCTTGCTTCATTTCATTGTAATTTTTTTCTTTGTTTAATCAAAACATATGTTATTCGTCATAGAAGTAATAAATAGGAAACTAGGGAGAGGTATGCAACATATTAAAACTAGGTAGGCAATGGCATCACAAAAAGAAGGGAAGAAATTTATGGTTACGAAGATCAGTATGCATTTACCTTGTAAAAGAAATATAACGCTCTACATTTGGGCTTTTTGACCCTACTAGTGCGAATAAAAAAATTAATTACCTAAATAATGTGGCAAAAAATAAATTTACCAAGTTGGGGTGGAAAGTGCCTCGGTGGATTGAGGATGCGTTAACTGGGTTGGCGCTTCATGAGACACCAACTCAGTTAGCGCATCATGTATTGACTAACATAACACATGATGCGCTAAGTGCATCATGTGTTATGTTAGTCAATACATGATGCGCTAACTGAGTTGGTGTCTCATGATCAACATTAAAATTTTGAAATAAAAATAAAGTAATTTAAAGTAAAATAAATGTTACGTACAATAATTTTAAATAATTATATGTTATATATATAAATGATGTATTTAATACAAGTTAATTATTTGGGGGAATGGAGAGAGAATACAATGTCGTCGACGGTTCCTAGCATCCCGAGGTGGGTTTCTTCTTGGTTCCATGTCGTCTTGTTCACCTTCCACTATGTTTCCAGATGCACTAGCTTCTTGGGCAAATGCTTCATTTAAGTTAAAACCTTGGCCCGGTGGGTCATGCTGTGTGGACAGAATTGTCGTTCAGTGGACAGAATTCACCTGCAGTATCTGCTCCACAACCATCTCAGGCTGGTCAAGAATCACAACTTACCACTGACAACCCTGCAGGACGGATAGAAGGAAGGGGACTTCATCGTCGTCGTAGACGAGTTCCACATGAACAACTCACAATTCCACCAGCGCCACAACCTGAGCCAGGGATGTATTATGTGCATCCCGTAGATCCTTTTCAACCGGTCTCTACATATTGGTATCCGTCTCAGCCTTCACCTCCACGTATGCCTTCTCCAAGTTATACTAATCCCCCACCCTTTTCGATGGAGGACTATTATATGCCCACACCGGCAAATGTTACACCACCAATGTATTTCCAACCAGGTGGATCACATTCAACACCCAATCATTGGATTGATCAATGGCAACATGCTCCAATGATGTCACCAGCATCTGCTGGGTTCACATACCAAGCCGGCACTTCCACACAGGGCCAAGGTTTTAACTTAAATGAAGCAGTACATTTCAACATAACCCAGTACATTTCAATTTTTCTACCTAATTTTTTTGGCCAAGGTTTTAACATAATGGCAACATGCTTCATTTTATCAACATAACCCAGTACATTTCAGCCAAAAAAATTGAAATAATTAATATGCATTCCACTGACAGCAGAAAAGAAATATGCATGCATATGCCCCACAATGAGGTAGAAGACTATACCTGCCGCACCCACTGAGGTAGAAGACTGAAAAGCATACTATTTAAAATTAGCTATGGAATCCTCCAACCACCTCTGGAGAGTAGAGATCTGATTAGTAGTGGGTGCCCTCTGAAACTGGGTTCCAAACTACACAGGACAGGTCCAGTTACATCTAAGCAACATATGTTCCACAGAAGATGATTAGTAACCATGTTGGACTTTAGCCTTTTCTATAAATTTTCAATCTTTTTGTCAAGAAGGGCATTGTAATAGTAAAAATTGATAACAAACTTGATTGGTTCAGGATTAAAAATAATAGAGTCGATTAAAGAATGATTAGAGTGGATGAAGAAATTTCAATGCTTGCAATGTTGGATCAAAGGATTTGACACAAAAGGACCAGAAGCAGCAATTTTGAGCTAGGGGATTTTGTCTATGTAAACATGATTATTTGGAGACAAAAGTAAACCCAGCCTAGCTAAAAGGTTTAATAGTAAATTAGCCCGCAATTAATGTCAATCAAGGAAATCAAATTACCACTAGTTTAATTACAAAGTCTCCGAATTAATTATTGGTGCTTAAGAGCATAATTTTTCCATTATGCTTGTCCAACCAGAAATCCTCCAATGCTTTTGGTACCTAAAATGTAATAGAGAAGGTAACCAAGGGGATGTTTTTTCATTTACTCTTTCTCTTTCTGTGCTAGCTTTACGTTAAACTCTCAAGATCTTTACTTTCAATACGACAATACTCAATTCTTTTACAATGGATTAGTTTTGGGGGACATTAATGGTTTGAAAGGTAACATTCGGTAAAGTTATAAAATAAGTCAAAAGTGGTTAAAAAAAAGCATAGATTCTCTTAACAACTCATGTATATATGATCATTTTTTCAGCAACAACTCCTCTAATTCTCATGACGTGAAAACCATATCTGTTGGGAAAAAAAGACCCAAAAATGTTCTTCCAAGTGCCAAGTTAATTCATTCAAGCATCAAGTAACTATAGATTGTTAATCAGAATCCTACAAACACGATTAATATAAGAAATCAAATTAATATTTTCAATATAGTTAGAAACTAATAAAATGGTTCTGTTTCAAATTTCATTGACTAATTATTTTGTTTAGGACTATAATTAAAGTGCTACTTAACAGATAAGTTTGTCTATTTAAGTTCACTTTGTACATTTTAACTAATAATTATAAAGTAATAGTTATGGTACATTTTAAATCAAGAAGTTACAATGTTCCACTAATAAGCAATGACAACAATCGAAAAAGGTACACACATATTCCCCAAGATTAATGATTAGAAGAATGAATCACCCAGGAATCAACTCTCTTCCACTACTAAGTCTAATATCCCGAAGAGTCTATTTAAAACTCTATTTTTAAACATGCACTTCCAACATTACTTACATCACAGCCATAGCATCAATAAATATCAACAAAAGAGTAACACCACCAACACCCACAACAAAAATTTCATTAATGTGATTAGACCATATATAGCAGAATTCGAGGATGTCCTAATTAATCCTAAAGTTATTTAGATACACAGATGGGTTAAAAAAACTTAGCTCACTTATTTTTCCGTTTTGATAAAATTCTAACATGTAGAATGAACTAAAAATCTAAAATATAGGGTGAAGTAGCTTGGACCCCAAAAACGAGCCACAACCAAAATTAAGCTCACACTTCACAGTGAGGAACATTACCAATACACTTCTTATAATACACTGTTTATTGGGTCATGTCTCACACTTTGTTTAATATTGCAAACAACAAAACCCGTTTTTTTTCACCGGGTAAGATTGGCTACATGGTCCATGGATGTCTACTAATTAAACCCTATCTTTATTTAAAGAACATTTTAAAGAACATCTCTGTGTTGCACCAGGACTTTCAGCATAAACAAATGAAGGCAACCATAAAATTCAGATCCTGATAAGCATAAATTGATCAATCAGTGCTCCATCATCCATGAGTTAAAATATAACAAGAAATAAAGAGTTCAAATAGTCAACGAACTCACTTGATTTAACAGCAATGACTGCCAAATTTCATGAAATCCTTATTGCCAATACTGAAGTTAAATACTTAAGATAGAATAAAACCCATACTCTTTATCCCCAAAAAAGAAATTGTTAAGCCTTCAAAGCAATCTAGAGAGCCTAACAAACAACCACATTGATGTAAATAGCTGCAGAAAATAAAATATCCCTAAAATCATTTATTTAAAAAAAATCACTTCTTTTTCTTAAGTTGTTTAACATTTTTGGCATTGGCTTGTTCTTTGATTTTGCGTTTCCTGGTGAGAGCAAACTCTCCAAACTTATGACCCACTTTTCCCTCAGTGATCTTACATCGAACGGTGGTTTTCCCATTGTAAATCTTCACAGTGGAATCAACAAATTCCGGTAAGATAGTGGATCTCCTTGACCAAATAGTCTTGTTCATCAGAAGATTTCGGTTCTTTTTCATCTTGTACAGGAATGCATCAATGAAGGCCGGTTTGCGCGAAACTGCAGGAGGAGGCGGTGGCTGCTTCTTAGTGACAGCATTTGCAGTGTCACCAAGAATTCCAATAAACTGCTGGTTCAGAGCCCTAAGCATCATTGTAGGCCTCATTCTTCCTAGTCAAACAAAAAATCCAATCAAATACAAAACCATGACATTATACACTTTAATCTATGAAACACAAATTGATGCCATAACCAAAACAAGATATACTTCACACATATGAAAACAAAGCACTAGAGTCTAGAGCCAGAACCAATTTGGCAGGCACAAGTTTGAATATGCATATTCCCATATGCCAATTCTGATTCAAAAAATTGATCCAGAACAAGCCTCATACAAGCCATGAAAAAAGCCTTCCAACATACCCTTTGCTATCCCACCAATACATATGAAACTTATATTTTGAGGGATTTGACTTCTGAGTAAGGAATTATAGCCTTTGGTTAGAACTTGGAAATTTAACTGTAGAAATTATAATCAATTTCATAGTTTGTTACACATGAGCATACGCATATGATCACAGTTCCAATTAATGATAGTCCATGCAGATAAGCTATTTCTTCAGTTTCTACATATCTTCTTTAAATTTCTAAAACTATATTAGGCTTTGTTTCATTACACCTGAGACTTCAAACTTTTTGAGCCAAGAACCGCAACCTATAATATATAAAATTCACAGGCTACACAAATGCCATCTTAAGCAACAAGCAACCAATACACACATAAATGTATACAATATAAGCACCAAGTAGAAGAAATCAAGAAATGAGCATGTGAGCAGAGAGAGAATGAAGAGCTAGAAAACGATGGGTGAGCTTACTGGAAATGGGGCAAAGGTTGGGGCGGAAGAAGAACGAGAAGCCACCGGAAAGATTACCGGCGTGAAGAACGACGATCGGAGAAGAAAACGAGAAGGGCGTGATAGGGTTTTGCGTTTTGAGACAAAACACTCACTAACTGACTTTTGCTTCGGTGGTACAAAACCAATGAACGAAACGCAGACGATGGTGATGGGTCGGGTCGGTTCAAATATTTCGTTGATGGTAATTTTGCTCAACCCGTAAATCGACCCGAGACATCGGGTTTTGTCTTAATTAAAACCAAACCGATCTTTTTTTAAAAAAAAAAACGGATTTTAGCCATTGGATCGGGGTAGGATTCAAATTCGGATTCGCTAGTCAACCTGTACATGGGAATGACCGAATGAGAGAAAAAAAAAAAGAGAAGTGGATTCATTCAGTTTGATTAAATTGGATCAGAAATTTAACAATGCGAATAAGTAACCTACTACCTACAGAAAATAGAACAGATTTATTTTGCTCATTTTAAGAAAAAAAAATAGAATAAATTTCATTCTAAGGAAAAAAAAAAAAAAGACAAAGACAATGCCATTTTAGTGATATAGGTGGGTAAGCCTAAATGAAGGAACGAAATTTACCCGTTCCGTTGTTCGATCTGGGCTTCAGAGTCATGTGGACATGTGGCACGTTAAGTGCTATGTCAGTAATGAAGGATGGAAACTAATCAAAATATTCCCTGGTTTCAAAGAGTATAGATCCTCTCCAGTTGATAAAATTACAAACTGCCACATGTCTTTTAAAAAAATTTGATATAGGCTTCAGGCTAAGACCATACGGTGTACGCACATGAAAATTAAAGGAAAAAGACTTGAAGCTCAATCCAATCTCTAAAGCTCCTGCAGGCTTGAATACTTGATATCAATGTTTTTTTCTTTGGTCGAAATCAATGTATCTTGTTGGCTATTGATTCATGTTCTACCAAGTTTAACTACATGAGAAAGCTAAATTCCAAAATCAAGCTCGGAATTGGGATAAAATATTCCTATTTTATCATGTGTACTTCATTCCCATTGTTTTGATTTCAAATTGGGTTGGGTTAGTTTTTTTATTTAGTTTTAGAATCAGTACTTGATTCCTGTTGCATCAGTTTTTTTCTATTAAAAATTAGTATCAGTGATTAGTAACAGTAACAAATACAAAAAAGGAAAAGATAAACAATGATACCAATTGGTAACCAAAGCACACAAGTTTTAATAAGTCACCATCCCTAAGAAGTGAAAAGATTATGGACGATTTGTCCCCAAATTTGTAATGAGAAAATGAAGTAAGTTAATGGACTCTATTAATTATTAGTTAAGGGTCTATACGTTGGGGAAGGGAGGGGCGGCGGCCGGACACAGCGGTGTGGTGCAGTGACAGTACAACGGTGGAGAAGGGCGATGGCACAGCGGTGGAGCGGCGGCTAAGGCAGGCGAGGCACAGCAAGGCAAGGCTTCTCTTCTCTTGGTTGCGACTGACGACTGTATCCTCTCCAGAGATATGAAAGCTTAGCAGATTAAATTGAATTTGAGAGATAAAATCATAACCGTTGGATATTTTAGAGCCACGTGTCATTTGTACATATATGGAAACTTCCATTTCTTAAAGAAATGGAGAGGAACTGGACGCGGTTTGAAATGTCTGATGTGGCATAGGGCAAAGGTTGAAATTAATTAAAACTAGGTTGACACTCGCGCGTTGCGCGGTATAATTGAAAAGATTGGTGTATACTGAAATAATTTATGTATAATTTATCAGTTTAATTTGTAGTTATGTTATATGTAATAATTTATTTGAATTGTTAACATAGTATTTTATAATGATATTGTTTGTTGTTAATTGACTTTAAATTTTTTTTATATATACATATGTTTTGTTTACATATGTATTTGTAGAATTAAAATGTTAATGTACTTGTATTAGATATGTTTAACATTTTATATGTTAGAATACTTTAAAATATAAATTAGTTTTTATTTATGAGGATTTTGTAAAATTTATTTTATATATTTGGTGTAGAATGATAAATGTAAAATGTTAAAAGTAAATAAATGTTTAAATAATAACTATTTGTGATAGTGTTGGAGAATTGCATTATGATAAATAGTAATATAAAGCTAAATAGAATAATATATAAATTTAATTGGAAAAATAAATTTAAAGTTAAGTAGAATTATTGAGATATGAATTGGAAGACATTTTTTTTAGAGTTAAGGATTGTGACAGTTTTCGACCATAAAAAAAGGATTGAGATAGTTTGACATTTGCGCTACTGAATTATTTATTATATGAAGCATTTATTGTAATTTCATATGTAACATCTCGCATATTAGGCTATTATAACTTGTAAGATTTAAAGTGAAATCTGTGTATGTTTAGTTGAGAACTGGAAGTAATAAAATTTAAGTTGGGACTCTTAAAATAAGTAAAATCTAGGAGTTTAAGTCCCTGGTAATCGATTACCATGAGTTAGTAATCGATTACCAGAGAGTCTAAGTTCCTGGTAATCGATTACCAAGAGTTAGTAATCGATTACCAGAGAGTCAAGTCCCTGGTAATCGATTACCATAGAGTTAGTAATCGATTACCAGAGAGCTGGATTTCTAGTAATCGATTACAAGGGTTTAGTAATCGATTATCAGAAATCTGGGTTCCTAGTAATCGATTACCAGGAGTGGTAATCGATTACCAGATTACCAGAAAGGGTTCGTAAGTGTATTTTAGCCTATGGTAATCGATTACAGAGAGTCTGTAATTGATTACCAGCACGAAAAATATATATACCAGGAGCGATTTTAAAAACAGAAAATTGAGAAAAACCTAAACCTAGAGAGAGAGCGGGGGGTTCTAGAGAGGGGAAGAAGAATTGAAGCTTGAAGAAGGAATTTTGGGGAAGGAAACATCGATTAATCATCTCCAAACCTCTTTTCCTCTTGAATTGCTTGAATAGGTGAGTACAACTCACTTTTCTTTAGGTTTTAGAAAGTTCCCTATGTATGTACCCATTCTCTCATCTCTCAATTCTTTAACTTTATTGATTGTGGATTGTATTGGTAGATTCTATATGTGTTGATATGGTGATTGTTGGATTGAGAATCGAGTGTTGGAATCCTTAGTTTCGAAGTTTCCGAAACTATCGACATTTTCGAACTATCGTAACGATCGAAACTAACGATCCCACTCGATTCCACCTTTCATTTATATTCGATTTGATTGAAATTCCTCGATTATTTATAGTTATCAAATGTTATAGCTTGAATCAAAATTTGAAATGAAGATTGGGATATTGAATCGTAAGGGGTCGAAACCTCAGAATAGTCGAAATTAACTTAATTGCTTGATATTGCTAAGCATGAGACATTGTAATGTTATTCTATTATGATTCATGATTAAATCAAAGTAAATTCTATCCGGCCTTGTGCCGTGAGTAAAAATGAACAAAATATGGTATTGAAAACACGACTTCGGTCTAGTTTGGGTGGGATACGTTCCTGGGAAAGCCGGTTTCCGTAGTCTGAGCTCAGGTCTAACTCTAGAAAGTGATAAGAACATGCTTGCTGGGCACAGCAGTGAGTGCATCATAGTGCATTTTTATTTCATTATTGATAGTTTGGTTGACATTATGAATTGTGGACTAATATGGATTAATTTTATCTCTCTTGCATTTATGTATGTGTTTTGTATTCATTGAGATTTTTATCTCACCACGTGTTATGTGGAATATTGGTTTAGCTGAACAGGTACCTTCGATGTCAAATTCCCAACCTGGGGAAGTGAAGAGTTCGGGAGTTAGGCATTAATTTCTTCATGGTTGTTCTAATTGTTTTGCTATATAACCATATGTATATAAGTAGAATTGAAGTTGCTTAGTAAGAGTAGTTTTCTTTTGTATCCTTTATGACTTGTGGTAGTAGAGGAGCTTTCTTTTGTAATTTGGGCTTGACTTTATCTATCATAAATTATGATGTATAAGTTGGACTCTATTATGTGTATGTGTATAGATTTGCTATCTTATTCATGGATTGTTGGTTAGTTGTTGGATTACTTACAATTTCATGAAAGATTTGATATTCAATTCATTATACTTTAAATTTTTAAACTAGGAATTTGGTTTCCAACGGACTAAATTCTTGTTAGAAATTTAAGGTGTTACATCATATATAAATTAATCCAAAAGTGTGTATCAATAGATAATAATTTAAAAATTATGATTATACTAATGTGTTTAAAAATAAGGCATGTGATACATATGGTTCTTTTAAATGATAAAGCAAGGTACATTGTTTATAATTAAAAGCTATAATAATAATATGTATAATGTGATAAGAAATGAAATAATATATAATTATTTTAATGTAATTTAATAAGATTTATATAATACTATTTAACATTTCTCTGAAACATATAAGAATACACTATGTTTATTTTATGTTAAAGCTTATATTGGTTTTGTTCAAAGTTTACGTTGGATATAGAATATTGAAAATGAAATAATAGATTTATAGAATATATAAGAATCTTGAAAAGTTGATTTTTTTTCTTGTGCCTATTGTAAAAGTGTGCAACTAAATAAATACATGGACCTCTATGCATCATACTTGCAGAGGTTCTCAAATCCCATGTATTCATGCCTCTTAATCTTCTCGATCATGTCTAATATGCCTACTCCACCTATATATAGGCATAGAAGTGAAATCTATGTAAGCAAGTTGTTGTTTTTTACAAAGCCAAGAATAGAAAGTAAAATAAAGTAAAAAATGTAAAAACTTATAGGCTACAACTTTCTCCATACAAAGACAAAACAAATTTAGCAAATAACAAGAATAGTATAACTAAACACTCACCTAGTGTAATTGTACTCACCTATTTAGCAAATAGCAATTAAGAGGTAATATTGTACAACAGATATAGATGCTGAGAATGTCATTCCAAAAGTGGTTGTGGCACTTGCTACCTGCAGGTAGGCATGGCAAATAAACTCGAATCCGTGTGTATCGACCTGTCCTCGCCCTGACTTTGACGGGGGGGAAAACCCGGTTTGATCGGGTTTAAGTAAAACCCGACCCCGACCCGCCTTTAACGGGTATGGGGGAGGGTTTGGGGTGTAAGAACCCACCCCGAACCCGAACCCCGCCCCGACAGAATAATTAAATAATTTTAATATACTAATACTTAAATAATAAATGTAAATTTATATATTTTCCTTAAAATATAATATAGTTCTTACGTTTCTTATTTTATTAGCATTATCAATGTTTATATTTACATGTTATTTGAATTAGAGTATATTAGATATATATAACTGATTTAAAAACATAAATTTAAACTATAAAAAATAGAGAAAAAATGAAAAAAATAGAGAAGGTGAAATCCCCGCGGGTTTCCCCGAACCCGACAGGGACCCGTGGGGATGAGGTTGGGTTTCATAATTTCAAACCCGCTCTCTTTAAACCCGAACCCGCCCCGACTTTTATGGGGACGGGGACGGGGAGAGCAAAACCCGACTCCGACCCGCCCCGTTGGCATGCCTACGTGCAGGATTATTAAAAATAAGAGGATAATTATATTTGATCAATTTTTGGAATGAAAGAATACGAGTGAAAGTCCTATCACAACTCACCTGAGAGCAATTCCCAATTCAAGAAATAAAGGACCCAAGACAAATCCATCACCTATACCATGAAGTCCACCAATAACTCCAGAGCAGAGCAGAGCAGAGATGCTAGATAGAATTATATGGTGCAATAATCCTCCACCCCTTGATATAGACCTGCTGCTTGGTACAGAGAAATCCCAAGAAAAACTGGTATCGGTAGAAAAATAGGAAGTGGCGTTATGACAATTGGCGCTGGTCATACATCTAGCAATAATGGAGGGGAGAAAGAACATAATTCGAGGGAAGGAAAAAAAACGGACACTGCTGCCAGGGAGGAGATGAAAAGTTGGGGTTCAGTTACGATTTAGAATTTTAATGCTTATAAAATTATGAAGTTATTAAAATTAAATAATACACTCTATAGAGGTTAGGAAGAATAGGTGGATATATTTAGAGGGTTTAAGAGATTCCCAATGCAGAAGAGTGACACATCAGAATTTATATGATGTGGCAAAAATGAGTAGAAGTGGCAATTGCATATGTTACATGGCAGGTTTAGATTGCGCGACTCAACTTTAATTAATATAATAGATAATAGATGGTCCCTGGTTCTCTGAAACATCAATAACATTTTCCCTCCAAACCCTTTCACCTTATAGTTGAAGTAACCATTTGTGACAGAGAAAAGAGGAAATTTTCTCCCTAAATCTAAGACTTCTCGGACGCAATCCAGGGTTTTGTTTGTCCGTGTAGAAGAAGTGGTTTCCATGAGTGGAACACAAGTTTTCTGTTGAACCAAGCATGAATCTGTTGATGCATTGATGCAAACAATGGGTAGCTGTGAGGGCACAATTGAACACCATTTGGGGAAGATGTTGTGCAGGGGAGATGTTGTTGTTATGGCTGCGACGAAGCACGTGGTGGCTGAGTGGCTCAGGACCGAAATCGAAGAAGGAGAGGATGACACTGTGACAGCGGCACGACATCAAAGAAGTGTGGTTGGATTCGCGTTCTCCCTTTACACGAATACTTTTTAGGGTTTCTGAACTTGGACTCTGGGGAAGATGGCAATGGTGGTGCAAGGCGACATTAAGGGAAGAAGAAGACGTTGGGAATTTTTGTTGCATTCAATTTGGTCCCTTACATCACACATCACACCTAATATAATTGTCCAACTTTCATTTTTAGTCCTTAATGCTGACTAAGAAAACTTATTAAAGCCACATCAGACGTGACATGGCACTTAACGTGTCATGTGTGCATTCTGTTAACTTTAATACTCAGATGTTAGCCTTTGTTTGTAGACACTGAAGTAGCACAAAAATACTAGAGTGAAGAGAGAAATGTTGGAGAAGTAGGGTTGCGCATCTGTTTGGTGCAACGAAGAAATGTACGAGAAATACTTTAAAGTAGTAGGGCCCTCCGCTTTTACATTTCTTCACTAATGTGATGCGCGATGGCGAAGAAATAGCGATCAACCACTCCATCATTCCACACAGCTGGAAGTCAACATTTCTGAAACATAGCTATATCGTCTCCCGTTCCAAGACACAGCTACCATTGTCCACAAATTACCAATGGTCTCCAATTCTCAATTACCAATTAAAATTTGGAATCCACCTAGTGGTCTCACTCCTTTCTCGCTTCTGATTTTACCATAGTTTAATTTTTCTTTTAATTTTGTTTTTATTTTATTATATGTAATAATAAAAATACAACTGATATCAGAAGATCAGATTCTAAGATGTAAAAAAAATCGATTTTATAGATATTTAAATTGATTTTTGTGGTTTGAATAATTAATAAATTACTAAAAAATATCATTTCTCTTCTATCTATTCAATTAAGAGGAGTGCTAGCAACACACTCTTTTGAACACTCTCTCCAACACACTCCATGTGATTGGTTAAAATTCACATGGGTCCCACCACTTGGGAGTGGGACCCATGAATTTGGTGGGACCCATGTGAATTTTAACCAATCACATGAAGTGTGTTGGAGAGAGTGTTCAAAAGAGTGTGTTGCTAGCACTCCTTATTCAATTAAACCAAATTCTCTTTTATTTCTTACTCATTTTTCTCACACCAAATAACTTATAAATCATCTTTATTTCCTCACTATTTCACTCTTTCTTATTTCTATCTTCTCTATTTCTATTCTCCCACCAAACAAAGTGTTAAAGAGTGTTTAGATGGAGACTAGATAAAATAAAACATAATTTTTTTTTACTTTCTTCTCTCTTTCTATCCTCCCTCTTCCTTTCGTCTCTCATTCCCTATCAACAAACAAAGGTGAAAGAAAAAAAAAATGGGGGTTATAGAAACTCTTGCATTATTAGCTTTGACTACTACTGTATTTAGACTTTAGACATAAAATCCTGTTAAAATTCTTCGAAGAGTAAAATAGGATTTGAAACTAAATTTAAATTGCGTGTATCGGTGAGTTCAGGTAGTGTAACCTACCCAAGATCGTGGATTAACGATTAATCAATCGACTAGTATCAGTACTTGCACTAATTGTTTAGTGAGTTACAATAATCTTGATGGTAACTACAAATACGAGACCATCCACATGCTTTCAAAAGTCAAAGAATATGAATCAATATCAGTGTCACATACAACAAGAGGGATATCATCCTTATCAGAAATTTGAGAAAAGATGATTAATCAAAATTTTTGACAAGAAAATGAATAATAATAATAATACAGATTTTGCATCCTGGATGCAGATATATTTCTGTACAATGTACACAATGGCGGAACATCTTATCTGCTGTACAATTTTTCACAATTATTATTTTCCTTAGTTTTCTGTTTTCTTTTGCTTTCCGCTTTGTATATATGGGGTAATCTTCATGTAGCCCCTTCAGAGACTGGGGTCTCATCTAATGAATCTGGGGATTGAGATTTGGATTTGCTCAGTTTATATCCATATCCAAAAGAACTTCCACTTGTTTCAGATAGCTGAATAAATAGACCAAAAGGAACATACATCCATTCAGAAATCAATTATATATAGTGAATAAGTAGTACATGATCATGTAATTTCCAATGACAGACACTGTGCATGGGTTTAAATGGTACACTTACTTCTGTGAGTTCAGCCAGATGGCGGGTTCTGAATTCATTTATCGTTGCTACAATCTCTGACGTAGGAAGTTTAACCTGAAGAGAGAAATTCTTATATAACAGATAGTCCATCTCCATGCCATAGCATTGTGTCAGAGTTACATCAACTAGCAAAATCATATGATAAGAACTTTTTATTTGTTGTTTTAGTTCTGATAAGGCCTAAATTAAACATCTGGTTTTTATATATTTATTTCCCCCCCCTCTTTTAAGAACTGCTACTGTCTTCAATGAGGTATCCAATCATATTTTTCATGCAACAAAGAGAGAAAAATGCTCATACCGTTTCCAAGAGTGTTTGACCAGTACTTAAGGGTTCGTTTGGTTTGCATTTCCATTTCCTGTTTCTATTTCCCTTTTTCATTATGTTTCATGTTTTCTGAAATTTTACAAAGGAAAAACTGGAAATAGGAAATTTTTGTTTCCAACATTTCCAGTTTTTTCTTTGTAAAATTTTAGAAAACAGGAAACATGAAATGGAAACAAGAAATGAAAATGCAAACCAAACAGGCCCTTAGTAACTCATTTAAATGATGAATAGAAACTGACCAGCAGTTCAGCTAATGAGACAAAGATTCAATCACATAAGAAATGAACATAATCATTTACCTTATGTTAACAGTGTTTATCATCATTAGATAAAAGTATTAACAAAATACTAGGACATAAAAAATTTATTCATTAAGTCAATATATCTGTTCCAATAACAATATGATAGTCACCTGTGCAAGCACTGCAGCTGCTAGTTGAAGACTTGGTTCCAAGGTCTCTGGGACAACCTGCAAATGTGAGTAACAGAGATATAAGATAGACAAGAAAGAAAAGATCTACGGATAAGTATTCCTATAATAGACAATTTTGATTTAAATATGCAATAGTTAAGAAAAAGGCTATTTTTCTGACTGTTTCAAATATACATCATAAGGCAATCACAACAAAAACAATAGAAGAAGTATCAGAATATTACAGCGGTGGCTCCAGCCTTTTCTAAATTCAATCCATGATCAATATCATGAGCACGAACAAAAGTCTTCACATTTGGGAAGTGCTTGCTTAGAGCCCAAACTGTTCTATAATTTGCACCAGGGGAATCTAGAGTTACTGCTGCAGCACTTGCCCTTTCAGCCCCAACTTTATGTAGGACCTTATCACACAGTACAAAAGCATGTCAAATAATGAACACGAGTGCGAGGTGAAGTACTGAAGTCATATGTAATACCTCTCGACTACCAGCATCCCCAAAGTACACGGGGAGATCCAGGGAACGCCCAACAGCCACTCTATCACTGAAGACATTAGCAAATATGAGGACAAGTTAGGACATCATCTGCTATTTCCCATCCAAAATTACACACATGATATATGGTAGTTCACACATACTTAGAGAAAACTAAAGAATCTAGATAAGCATCCAAAGATTGTCCCGTCCTGCTCATTATATACCAGCATTATTTAACAAAAAACCAACTACTGTGGGGATCTAAGTGTTGAAAATTACATGAAGATCCAATTATTCAGAAAGCAAGCAAAATTAAATTATTTTTAAGTAAAGCCTTTCATGCCTCCAAGAAAGTCAGAAACTTATGCACAAGCAAACAGCACAGCTAGGCTCATCTAGATGCCTCATGCATAAAGAAACATGTACCATAATTCTTACTATTTTTCTTCACATGGGAGGCAGAGTTTAGAATAAATTCAAAACAATTCTATGCATTATTGTTGTTTTCTTTTTCAACATAAATAAGATAAAAAAGAAACAATTACAAGAAAAGCAAATATAAGCATCATGTTACCTTCTCACATCTAGTGCAACAAAAGGAATAAGTCGCTCAGAAAGAAGTTGTGCAATGATCTGAAAATAACAAAAAGGTAAACTGTTACGCTTAAATCAATTATAAAACTAATTATACCAAAAAAGAAAGAACTCACCTGGCCAACTCGCCCAAATCCACAAATAATAATATGATCTTGCAGATCATCTGTCTGTAAAAGGAGTCATAAAAAAAGAAGTCAACAACTAATTTTTCATGTCAGATCTAAATTAAAAATAACAAATGCTAAATCAATATATTCTCCCTGCATCTGTTGTCTACAACCACAAGTGTAGGAAGCATCACTATAGAATCTCCTAAACTAAATTAAATATGAGATAATGAATACAGTTAACTAATTGGAAAAAGTTAATCCTGTGATTAAAAGAGCATAGAGAAAAAAGGATTTCATAAATAGATATGCCTCACAATAACAAAAAACGGGATGAAGGATATAATTGTCAAGCTGTCCAACATAATAAACATATTTACTGTTTCTCTTACTAAGATATTCTGTCCAAAACACTATTGAGTATCATTACACAAGGCAGTGAGTGCAAGTGTAACCACAGTCAACCAACTTTGTGCCAAAGTTTACCACCTTATTTAGCTTTAAAATTAATCACTTATTACCTCCTCCTTCTCTGATAATAAAAGTCATTTAGTACCATTTGATCCTCAATGGGACTCCCTCGGTCAATGAGACCCACAGAAATTTTTTAGCAATTTTTTTGTACCAGATTTTATGGTGATTTGGATCAAAGAAGAAAAATCTTACACAGGG